>JANRFK010002932.1:23877910-23896453 GCA_030068395.1 Apalone spinifera | reverse complement strand
GAATAAGGATTTGTCCAGTGCCCTCAGCCAATCATGTCCCGCCCCCTCCGCAGCTTTTCGGAGCCAAGCCGATGAAACTCCCTCGGAGCCGGGCGATTCGCATTGTCTCCTGAGCCGGAGTGCTCAGCACCAGAGTTGGAAAGGAGGGAAACAGCTGGCAGGAGAAGCTGACTGAACACCCTGCAGCCAATGATCGCGCGGCCTCCCGCTGGGTCCTTGGCTCTGCAGAAGCAGCGGCGCGTTCACACGGCGAGCACCGCTGAGCTAACCCGGAGTGGCTGCGGTGTGGTTCCAGGCTGGTCTTCGAACCCCGGTGCCGGCAGCCGGCGGGAGCACATGCAGCGTTAGGCGGGGCAGCGATCAGCAGGCGCAAAGGTGCTCAGGGGAGCGCTGGGCGTCGACCCCACCCTGGTGCAGAGAGGGAGCAGGTCCCGGGCAGCTGCTCACCCCTAGGGAGTGCGACCCCTTTGCTCCTTCCCCGTCCCTGCCCGCTGCGGGCAGGAGCTCGGCGGTTCCTGGCGCTGGTGGATGCCCCTCTGGGGAGCGATGCAGCCGCTGCTGTCGATTGGGCTGGGTGTGAGCGAGGATCCAGCTGGATCAGCCCCCGCCGCCGGGATGGTGTGGACAGTTCCCGCCGCCTGAGTCGCTGAGCGGCGCGGTGCTGAAATGGACAGCGCCCTGCAAGACTGGCCCCTCAACGCCTCGGCGGCGGAAGGCAAAGCAGCCGGGCACCAGCTGGCGGGCAGGTTCGGGGCCATGTGGACCATCTCTCTGGCCGTGCTAATGGCGCTGCTGATCGTGGCCACCGTGGTCGGGAACGCGCTGGTCATGCTGGCTTTCGTGGTGGACTCCAGTCTGAGGACCCAGAACAATTACTTCCTTCTCAACCTGGCCATCTCCGATTTCCTAGTAGGTAAAGTACCACGTCCGCTTCCCTCTCCCCAGCTGGGCGCCCGGGGGGCCAGCCTCAGCCACTGCAGCTCGGACACGTATTTCCCCGCTGGGCTTAAAGTTTTGCGTGTTTGCAGCAGATAGCATAGGAGCGGGGCGGCAGAGGCAGCTGTCTGGTCTCTTTGGGGCTCTTCTCAGCCACCCCAGGGAGAGAGAGAGGCGCTGGAACAATGTTTATAGTGCGGGTGCTGAGAGCTGTTGAACCAAACTGGAAAGCTAGTATATCAGGGAAACTCCCCCCCTCCCCACTTCCCGATCTTATGGAGAGACATAGGGGGTCTTGCTCAGGTTAAAATGGTCCTCCCTGCAATCTTTGCAAAGCCCTCGTCAAGGGTTGTCACCCAGCGCTAAGCGGGTTTGAACATCAGAACAAATTCACAACGTGGACAATGTAAAACTCGGGCTGTTTCCCCTCTCTCGGGACTGGACTTCCCACGGAAATTCTGTATCATGGCATCTTCCCTCCACCACATCCTCTAGCTAGGATCCACACAGCTGGGTAAGGCGTGTGCCTTTTAGAGGGAACTGGCCTCCACAGCCGTTCTGGAAAGCCAGTTATGTACATGTTTGGTGGTACCCAGTTAACATGGCAACACTGAATCTATTCTGTGAGGCGGGTATTGTTAATAGAAGGACAGAGCCCAAGTAGATGTGTGTTGTTAGTAAGTCCGTGGGTTAGACGGCACAATGAGCCCTCCGGCAACTGCTCCGGCTTGTGTCCGTGTGTCTTGCAAGGGGCTACTAAGTGGGGATGCAAAGGGCAGGGTGAGTAACCGCGGGGGCTTGCAGCTGGCCAGATGTTCTGAGAACATGTTGCCTGCCTGGCTAACGGAGAAGGCTGCACCGTCTCCTGTCGCTCGCTATGTGAGAGAGCCGAGCTGAGTGAGCAGCCCCTGGCTCTGTGAACTACAACCAAAGGGCTGTGTGCAGACAGGCTCTGAGCGCAGCTCTGACCCATCCCCCGAGCCAAAGATTAAGAGCTGCGACACACATCTTCGTGGGAGGGGGATTAAGCAAGAGGAATAGCGTGGATTTCTTTACTGTTAAAACCCCCCCTTACAAAACAACGAATAGTCCTGCACCACCTTAGAGACTAACAAAAAATGCAAATGGTATCATGAGCTTTCTTGGGCACAACCCACAACAGATGAAGAAGTGGGTTGTGCCCAAGAAAGCTCATGATACCATCTGCATTTTTTTGTTAGTATCTAAGGTGCTGCAAGACTACTCCCTGTTTTTTTAAGTTTTTTTTCAGTTACAGATTAACAGGCTACCTCTCTGAAATTTACTGATGTTTAGTTAGGAATTAATAATGGTCCCAACTCCCTGGAAGGATTATAATCCATCAAACCCCAGAGAGATTGCTTAGTTTACTCTCTTTCTCTCCCTCCACACTGATAAGCAAGAACATTAGTGTCTCATATGCAAAAACAGGAGGGCAGAGTTACTGAACTGTGTCTGGAAGTGGTTCAGAATGCTAGACACTAAGATAATGCCTCTGAACAGCCCTTAGCTTAGAGTAAGGTGCAAAGCCTTGCAGAACCTGGATTCCATCTTTTCCTAGCTTCTTCGATATGCAGATGAGCTCAGTGATTGATTGGTTTTCAGAATCTATGTTGTATTTTGACAGAGCTGTCAAGCCCTCACCTCTGTCCACCTTGTTGGAAAGTCTAGGCAAAATCCTGGGAAGGGTTGGATAGATGTTAACCATGGTAAGGCAAGAACATCAGATTCTGCTTTCCCCTTGTGCCAGATGCAGAGAGAGGGTACTCAGTGCTCCCTCCCCTTCCTTTGGGGGGCAGAGAAAGGTAGCTGCTCAGGTTACAGACCCAGAACCTGCTTCTGTAAACACACATGCACTGGCGCCAACTACCACACTTGAGAAAATTCACCTGTGTAATCTTATAGGATCAGGCTCTCAGATGGGAGCACTGCTGAGCCCCCTCCCCACACCATCCCCCAAAAGAACTAACCTGGGTCCTCCATCAAAGAAAAGTTCAGGCCAAAATGGAAGCCAGGGAAGCTTTGATTTTAAAGGACAAGCTGGGAGTCCTTCTTTATGCATCACCATGAGACAGTAATGCATAAAAACCTGGTTGTTCCCTTGCTTTACAGCTTTCCTTTAAAGCTCAGATTTCAAGCTTTTCCTGGGGCATTTGGGCAGCCATCTCCCATTCATTATCATGGGAGTCATGCAGCCAAAGCTCAAGATCCTCAAAGGAGTTCAGGTACCTATCCCCCACTGAAATCAATAGGAGGTTGGCACTCTTGTTTTTTGAGTGTCCAGGCTCCAAATCCTTAAGGCCACTTTGAAAATCACAGCCTGGGTGTTCATGGGCCCTTTGGCAGACATAAGTGTATTCTCAGCCTATTCTCATCTAGCAGGCTCCTTTCTGTCTCACTAGCCTATGCTCCTGCTATGTCACAAGATTAGGTTTTTAAGAGACGCTCATAGAAAAAAGCACAAATGATGACCCAAGCAAACCCACCCCAACCTGGCCCATCCAATCTAAATATACAAAATGGCCATCTCGAGCCACGGTGCAGACTTGCAAATAGCATCCCGTACACCACCAGTTATTCTCAGCATTCAAGCGAGTTACTTTTTTCAAACACCTGCGCACCATGCAGAAGCCCTTTCAAATATAAACACCTCTCATTGCAGGTGCCTTTTGCATTCCCTTGTATGTGCCCTATGTGCTGACAGGACGATGGGCCTTTGGAAAAAGCTTCTGCAAGCTCTGGCTAGTAATTGATTATCTGCTCTGCACCTCTTCAGTCTTCAACATTGTGCTGATTAGCTATGACAGATTCCTCTCAGTGACAAGAGCGGTAAGTACTGACATGTCAGAGATGAGAAAAGCCTTCCCCCTCACTTTATTGTCTAGAGCCATCTGTGCTAAATAAAAGCTGTTTGATTCCTTGGAAAATGATGAACCTTTTAATTTGGTGATGGAAAAGAAAAATTCCTGGGAAAATACACAGTTCACTCAGAAATCTTGACATCAGGTGTGCTTTAAAAAAAAACACACTCAAAGCCTTTGGGGTTCAGAACCCATGACACAAGTTGTCCTTCAAAAGCTGGCGGGGAAGAAGGTGTTTGAGTGACATCAAGTCAATCCAAGTGAGGCAAACAGTTTATTACCAACTTGCACTGGTTATTTCCAGACTAAACAAACTGATTCCAGTGAGAGTTACAGTTCCACAGGTTGCAGTGGAATCTTGTAAGATGCCAAAATGTCCTAAATGCAGTTATTGCAATTGGAGTTGAGGGTACTCAGCATCTTACAAGAGGTGGATAGCACTTCATAAAGGGTTCCAAATACAATACACAATATCTACACAGGAGCACAATGCATAAAGGTCAGAGGCAATCCAAGGACAAACTGCAACAAAGCTCATGTGCTGGATACAGGAGTTTGATGTGGGCCTCTTTCTAACAATTTCACAGTGCATGCCGGGAGAGTACAGGCATGTGGCTGGGGCAGTGGACTAGATAGTGAGGCTCCCTGGAGTCAGTTCCCATCTCTGCCACTCACTCAGGCTGCTGCTTTGGACAAGTAACAATATCTCTCTTTGCCTCATTTTACCCATCTGCAAAATGAGGTTAAAAAGCAGGTATCAAATTTGGGCTGAGATATGACTCAAGAATGATGGATTGACAAAAAAAGAGACTATCTCTCTGAAATGTACTGACTCAGTTCAGGACTGTTCTAAGCCAATCATGAGCCAAGTATAGTTTGTACTTAAAGGACCAGGTCCTAGCTCTTCTCTGGAGGGGAACAGGGGGATGATTCATCTAGTGACTGTGTCCACTGTCTCCAGCACATGCATTTGTTACACTGCAAAAATATCATATAGCAACTTTGCCAGACATGTTAGTTTATAAAACAGTCTAAGCTGGTGAATATATTTGGTCATATCTAAGAAAAGTTTTTTCCACTCTAGGTCACATATCGAGCTCAGCAAGGTAATACCAAGCAAGCAGTGCTGAAAATGGTCATGGTGTGGGTCTTAGCTTTCCTACTCTATGGACCTGCAATTATCAGCTGGGAATATGTAACCGGGCAGAGCATCATACCTGATGGAGAATGCTATGCTGAATTTTTTTACAACTGGTATTTTCTCATGACGGCTTCCACACTGGAGTTTTTCACTCCCTTCATCAGTGTTTTGTTTTTCAACTTGAGCATTTACCTGAACATTCAGAAACGCACCAAAATCCGTCTAGATATCTTCCACGAAGTACAGAGCCAGTCATTCATGGAGGAGATGGAAATGAGCCCGGAAGGAAAGCTTTCCCTGAAATGCTGTAAATGGGACCAGAAAGAGCCAGCTAAAACTCTCGACCTTCCTCAGGGTGAAGTACAACAAGCAGCTGCCAATGCCAGTATTAGTGTGAGAGACTCACAGACATCAAACTCAAAGAGCTCTGGGCTCTATGGTGGGAAACCAAAGTCTTTCAGCAAGAGGAGCTATAAACCGTCGGCATCGGCACTGTCTATAGAGAAACGGATGAAGATGGTCTCCCAGAGTATCACGCAGCGCTTCAGGCTCTCCAGAGACAAGAAGGTGGCAAAATCACTGGCAGTTATTGTGAGCATTTTTGGGCTTTGCTGGGCACCATACACCCTCCTCATGATCATCCGAGCGGCTTGCCATGGCCACTGCATTCCTGATTATTGGTATGAGACTTCCTTCTGGCTCCTGTGGATCAACTCTGCCGTTAACCCTGTCCTCTATCCCCTCTGCCACTACAGTTTCAGAAGAGCTTTCATGAAACTCCTGTGCCCCAAGAAGCTCAAGATTCAACCCCACAATTCCCTCCAGCACTGCTGGAAGTGAGTTAATCCATCCTTGTCTTTGAGGAGCTGCTGTGCCACTTTTGCCACATTTTGCAAAATGACCGTAGTTCATTTCCCTTGAAAAATATGAAGACAGCATTTCATGGGGGTAACGGGGTGCAGCATTAACTTCTCATGCTCCCTCGGCAGGAACAAAAACGAGCAGAATGCAGAGATGTGGGTTAAGCCCAGGACACTTACGCTGTTGTCCCTCCTTCCCCACAAACTTATGCACAGAAGAGCTCTACTGCCACCTAGACAGCCAAAATGGGATTGGTACTTATTCCAAAAAAGAAGCCAAAATGTCAATCTAATCTTGCCTCCTATAAGTAATACACAATTTAACCATTTTCAGAAGTTTGCCATGAATCTGAGGTTCTCATCTTATAGCCAGTGTATTACACATGCCTGGGAAGGAGCAAACATTTCAAAGATCTCTCATTTATTATTATTTGTATTACGATTGTGCCTAGGGGACTCTATTATAGACCAGGACTCTACAGTACTGGGCCTTGTCTACCCCAGGGATAGGCAATAATTTTTAATGTGGGGGCCACTCCAAGATTTTGGTAAGTGGTAAAGGGCCGCACTTCTATGGAGGGGGCTCAGGGTCTGGGACAATGGGTGGGGTGTAGAAGGGAGCTTGGGCTAGAGGACTGGGGTGCAGGAGGGGAGTGTAGAGTCTGAGAGAGAATCTGAGTGAAGGAGGGGGTTATAATCTGGGGCAGAGGCTTGGGGGGTATGGTCCAGGGGGTGTTATGGGTACAGGAGAGGATTCTGTCCTTGCGGGAAGAGTATAAGAGGGGCTGCAGGGTCTGGGAGGGATTTTTTTCCAGGGAGAAGGAGGAAAAGGGGGTGCAGAGGGTTTGGGTGGTGATATGGGCAGGGAAGGGTATGTGTGCAGGAAAGGATTCTGGCCTGGGGGAGGGGTACAGGTGGGGGTGTGGGCTCTGGAAGGGGAGTTGTGACCTGGAGGAGGTGGGGAGAAGGGATACAGAGGGCTTGGGTGATGGCCTGGGGTAGGAAGTTGGGGGGAGAGAAGAGGTAGGATGCCAAAGGCAGGCTCTGGCTGGGAGGCACTTACTTAGACAGCTCCCAGCCAGCAACCTTGTGGGCTGCTCCACCTGGCTCTGCTCCAGCACAGGGAGAGATGAGGGAGTGAGAAGCCTTCATTCGCTGCCCCTGCTCTCAGCAAAATTTCTCAGTTCCTATTGGCTGGAAACTGGTCAATGGGAGTGTGAAGATTTTTCTAGGGGGCAGGGACAGTGCACAAAGCTTTTTCCTTCTTGTCCAGCTTGCAGAGCAATTAGCAGCCTGCTCTTTAAAGCGGCTGACCCTGCTCTATAGTAAGGGTGCCGGCGAGGCAGCTTGGCGGGCCAGATCCAGCCCACTAACTGCCTCTTGCCCACCTGTGGTCTGCACACAGAACAAAAAGACTGTCTCTGTCCCAAAGAGCTTACAATTGAAGCCACAAACAAGACAAGACAAAACAGAAGTGGGAAGCACAAGGAAGGCATGAAACAATATCAGTCAGAATGAAAAGCAGCAACCAGAGCACTCCAGCTGGCTAGTGTAAGTAAAAAGCCTGTCTTGCTCTAAGAATGGTTAGTGGACAAATTTAACCCACTAAAGTTCACAAGAACAGAACAAGTTACATTCACACATTAGTTCACTATTTCCCTAGTGGTCTTGAATGAGTCTTGCTGAAAAACTGATAGAATTTGCCCACTCACAGCTATGATTGATTCCGTGGGCCTGGAGCCTCTTGCTTTGAGCCCTTCAGCATCCTCTGAGCTCCTTCAAATCCCTCCATAAAACTCATCTCTACAGGAAATCCTCTCTCTCTTTTTCTCCCCCTATACCCACCACTCCTGAAAGGCTGTCCTGGGTCTGTCTTTTCTTATTTGGGGTGTAAGCTCTTTGGCAAGGTCACATCCCCTGTTTGGGGATGTGATTTACAGGGGTATTTTATAACAACCTTAATAATAGACTTGCTTAACAGCAAAGAGAAACAGAGCTAGATCACTGGTTATTGCAGGATTGAGGTACTTAAGTCAGACTGGTGGGAATGGGGAAGTATCTCTGTACTTTTTTTTTCATCGAACTGTACTATAGCATGAGTCAAATATTAACTTCTCCACACTCACAGCCCCTTTGGCATGACACTGTTGGGTGAGGCCCAGTCGGTGTAAGCCTCTTCTCCAAGATTTGAAAAACACGCTTTGGAATTAACGTATAGAGTGGCAACCCCTGGAACAATAAGGGAGTTCTATAGCTGTGCATATCTGTAAGTCACAACTGCAGCCTCTGGACAGGACACCAATCACCCACCTGAACAGAAATCCTGGCTCAGCTAATGCAAGGAACAAATGTAAGCATTGAAGAATTTTCTGTGTGGTCTCGTGGTGCGGTGGATAGAACACCATTCTCAAGAAACCTGGAGAATTCTATTCGCAGCCTGGTGCTTGGCCTCGGCCAAGTCACTTTAACTCTGCTTTCCCATCCCATTTGTTGTCATTCTTGCCTAGATAGTAATATTTGAGGGGACAGGGATTGTCTCTTACTATATAAACACATCTATGTACAGTGCCGCCTCATCCCAGATGGTACTGTCATCAGACAAATACATAATAAATTACCACAGGATTTCACAGGACTGCGGAAAGGACCCTGAAAACTACATTTGCAAATAGGAACCCAAATGTTGTAAAGTAACTGAAAAAAACCCCTGACATTGTAATTCCCAGTTACACTTAGCTGCTGTAAAGATAACTGTGTTTCTTGGCCTTTGCTAGGAAGAAAAGAAATTATATATAATCTGGTCATTCCAGTGACATTTGTTGATTATAGAAATAGTGTCATTTCAAGTCAATTTTTCTGGGTGATATTCTGTTGTGTGAGTACAGTATTTGGATCTATAATAGGCCCAGTTCAGTGACTATTACATGCTTGTTAAAATGTATCTTTCAATCCACGTAACAAGTGTACTAAAACCTATGGGGTTGTGTATTGTGAAGTCTACTTGTAGCTTTTCTTGTGCTGCGGCTAACCTGAGAGAAACTCAATAAAAGTTATTTTTATATGAAGGAAGCAGAATGCTCTATAGAAAACAAAGTGTTGGTAAAAAGTTACAGAACACATTTGAAAAGCAATGAGTGCAGAGTGATCTGCATGGGGAGACAATTCAGCCCAGATGCATCATAAGAGAGACAGCTCCCGAAACAGTTGGATTTCTTTTGCCATATATTAAGAGGTATTGGAGAGTACATGAGATCCACAGAGTGAGCATACTGTACAATTCTTTCTGAAGTCCAGTTATTTGATAGCACTAGTTTCATGCGGCGATGGTCTGAAAAGATTGCATTAACATAATTGCCCCTAGTCAATCCAAAACTGCACGGGTATCCTTAGAGAGGAAAGAAAGTATCCATGTGAACAAAGTTACTAGCCTGGAGCTGTGATTACCTTAGCCAGGACATTTTAGAAAGCTCTGTTATAACTGAAGGGAGAAAAAAGGGGGTTGTTTTGTTTTTCTGTTTATTCTTCAACAGTATCTAAAGGTTGCCTAGATTTTCCCCAACTCCCTTCTCCTGCCTCCCAAAAAAGGGGTTTTGTTTTCTTCTTTTTAAATCAAAGGAATATTGGGAGAGTTCTGTCTCCTCTTTCCTCGCTTTGCTGGAGAACGCATTGGGGGTCTCTGCTGCAGACCATGAGCTCTCCCTTTAGAAAGGACATTCTTTTCTTTTTGGCCCCACCCCTCCAACTTAGGAGACTTCCTTTTCATGTGAATCTGTGGCAGAGTGAAATTCACCAGCATCTTGTTCTCTGGGGGAATGCTAGAGGAAGAATCATGAATATACAGTGTCTGCTCATAAGAATCAGACAGACATAGCAAGGGCCTGTCACACAGACTCCAGGCCACTGTCATGGGGGGAAGGGTGCGGCTGTTGGTCCATTTGAAACATCATGTGTATTTGGGGGCAAAAGCAGCAAAGAGTTGAGACCTGATGAGTCACACAAACAGGCCCAAAGATGGGGAGGATGGGGAGAGACAAAGAAGGCACTTTGTCTGAGCCAGGGCTTCAGCAGCAGTGGAAGCCAGAGCCCTGGGCTCTTTAAATTGCCGTTGGAGTGCCACGCAGTACACTCTGAGTGGCTCTGAGGACTGACAAGGGGCCAGGGGCATCAGTATCACAATGCCCCCAGCCCCATTGGAGTTGCCCCCCCACCTTGCCTAGGGATTTGGCAAGTCTGGCACACACACCCCAGACACAGATGATGTAGCTAAGGTTGTTCAGAAAGAAAGAACGGACTACAGGCAGCCCCAAATAGCACCCAAAGGCAGAGTATCCTCACTCATGGCGTGGTGATAGTCACCCAACATTACAATGCTCAGTGTAGGAAAGACAGCCAGGACATTCCCGGTGGCTGTCTTCATCTAGCTGACTGCTCTCCTTCTGATCCAGAGGATGCTGCTGCTGGCCACGAGGCTGAGCAAGTTCCTTACTGTGATTGGTAGGGACTGATCTAAAACACCGTGATAAAGAATCACTGATTATAGATCCTGAGCCGAAGTCCGTAGTTTAGAAATCTGAACTTTGTGGACGAATATGTCCGGCTAAGTGACGATTAAATATGGTTAAAACTGGCTACAAAACAGAACTCACAAGCCCTCACGTCAGCTGACCTCCACTCCAACAAAATATGACATTTTCCAGGGAGCTTCAGTCAAGATCCTAAAATAGCATCCACAGCTTTTGTGCAGACATCCCCCATCCACACAAAGTCAAAAGGGTGTTTTCTTGTGCAAGTGGGATAAATAACCACCTGATGTCCTGATTTTTTTACACACAAATTCCCAATCCCAAGTGCAACTGTATGTTTTCTGCATGCAAACTATTGTGCACCAAAATGGATGAATTAGAGGCTATGCCTGCATTTACAGCTAATAAACAGCTTTTGCCAGTGACATCTAATGCAAAATAGCCATCAGTTTAGTCATTTAACAAAACCTAACAAAATTGCAGGGCAAGACATCCCGGGTAGCACTCTTTACTGTTGCATCAGTTGGCCTTTAATGATTTCTACATTCAGGGATGGGTTTGTGAACAAAGTATCTGCCATGCAACATTTTTATTGGCAGAGATGTTTCACCTCCCAAATGACAGAAGCAGAGAGAAAGCAGAGAGAAAACCAGGACAAGGACAACTAAATACAAACAAGCTGTCTCATCTGTTTGTGGTCAATAGATGCATCTCCTGCAAATTAATTAGATGCATGAGATTGCTTCCCACTGTATTTCCATTATTGCTAAGTGAGTAAATATAGAATAGACTAGAAACAGAGAACACTGACTAGAGTGCTTCCTGTTCTGTTCATCCGACAAAACCTCTGTCCCTGATCCCACAACTCTTATTCAATGGCACGTTGCCTGAGCCAGGCCTGCATATTTAAAATACTTAAGAGCCTAAAAAGACTTTTCCTGCACCATATTCCCAACACGCGCCAGACAGATTAAAAGGCATTTAAGGATTCTTCTTCCGTAAACTGCTCCTTCCTGGGGTTTGAATTCATTGCACTTCTACTGAATCATATAAAAAGCATAAATGTTTTGAATCCTGGAGCCATTCAGTTAGCCACTGCACTGGACAAAAAAGGCAACAAGTCAGTTAAATAGAAGCTAAGCCTGTACTTACGGTAGGAAGAAAAGGTCAGTTTTCATAGTGTAGAGAGATAATAGTAGAATCCCTCAAGGATCTGCACTGAGGACAATGCTATTCAACATAGTCATAAATTATCTGGAAAAGGGGGTGAACAGCGACGTGGCAAAATTTGCAGATGATACAAAATTACTCAAAATAATGAAGCCCAAAACCAACTGCTAGGAGTTACAAAGGGATCTCACTGAACTGAGTGACTGGGCAACAAAATGGCAAATTAAATTCAATGTTGGAAAGTGCCAAGTAATGCACTTGGAAAAATAATCTCAACTACACATACAAAAGGATGGGGTCCAATTTAGCTGGTAGAAAAGAAGTCTTGGCATCATGTGATGGGGTGGATCAGGCCCTGAAACCCCTTGCTGGAGGTCTTGTGGTCCTGTCACCTTCTGCCCCAGAAAAGGGCCATAGAGAAGTCCTCCAAGCAGGCTGCAGTGGCAGCAGAGGACAAGGACAATCAGGGACCAGGATAGCCTTATGAAAGGAGCTACAGGGCCAGTACCTTTGGAGACCTCAAGCTGTGAATAACGGTTGACTGTCTGAGGGAGCAGCAGCACCACAGACATTTCTGTGTATTGAGTTTAGTGAGATTGATGGACTATGCTGGGACTCTGAGATAAAGCCCTGAAACAGGGGTGAGGAAGCTGTCTCCTGGAGGGAAAGGCCTAGGGGCATCACTCTCTATCAGAATGAGAAATAAACTGAGGGAATGGATTCAGAGACTCTATAGGGGGAACACTGAGATGGGCCCCTGTAAAAAATGTACTCTAGAAGGGGTTATGTGTGATTCGCACGTAGGGTGTGTCTCAATTCGAGGGCTGAGTCGCTGAAGAGGTTTTTTTTTTGCTGAGCCATTGAAGAGGCTTTTTGGAAAGATCAAGTGCAGACACACCTGCTTGGCCAGAGGGGGGGTGGGGTGCTCATGGGAGGTGAGTGCCATCCCATTTCAAATCACCATGGAGAATTCTCTGAAAACATTTGCTTAATGTACAGTGCCAGTCAAAAAAGCTAATAGCATGTGAGGAACCATTAGGAAAGAGATATATATTAAAACAAAATATATCATAATGCCACTACACATGGCCATGGTACGGCTACACCTTGAATACTGCAGACAGTTCCGGTCACCCCAACTCAAAAAAACCCCCATACATTAGAATTGGAAAATGTGTAGAGAAAGGCAACAAAAACAAACGAGGAGATGGAACAGCATCCACATAAGGAGAGATGAAAAAGACTGGGACTGTTCAGCAAAGAGATGAGTAAGGGGGGGATTTAAGGGAGTGGCTCGGTGTGGACATGGCCAACACATGAACCACCAGCTCAAGAAGACTAGGCCCCAGCCCTACTCCTTCTGCACAAGGCCCTGCCCCTGCCAGACCTCTCCCACTGCACACTGCAGCCCCAGCCCCAGAGCACTGGGTGAGCAGGGAGAGCAGCCCCCAACCCTGGAGCACTGGGCAAGTGGGAGGCACAGCAGCACCAGAGTTCTAGGCTGTAGGCTGGCCCCTGTAGCCCTCCAGTCCCAGCCCAGCAATGGGGGAAGAATGCAGGCAGGAAACAGAAAGGGGTTGGGAAGAAGGGGAGGGGCACACAGGACTGTTCATGGAGGCTTAGCCTCCCTTGACCTGTGATATCCATCACCTATGAGTGTGGAGAAAATGAATAAGCAAGTGTTATTTACCCTTTCACATAACAGAAGGACTGGGAGTCACCCAATGAAATTAATAAGCAGCAGATTTAAAACAAATAAAAGGAAGCACTTCTACACATGATCTGTGGAACTCATTGCCAGGGGATGTTTGAAGGCCAAAAGTATAACTGAATTCAAAAAAGAATTAGATATGTTCATGGAGGATCAGTCCACCAATCACTATTAGCCAAGATGATCAGGGATGCAATTCCATGCTCTGGGTATCCCTACACCTCCAACTACCAGAAGCTGCAATTGGATGACAAGGGATGGATCACTGTTCTGTTCATTCCCTCTGAAGCACATGGCACTTGTCATTGTCAGAGGCAGGGTACTGGGCTAGATGGACCATTGGTCTGACATAGTATAGATCAGTAGTCCCCAACCTTTTGGGGCTGTCGGGCACCTGGGGGCGGGGCCGCACATGCACTGCATGCCCGGGGTGGGGGCCGTGCATGCGCCAGGCGCCTGGGGCGCAAGAATGGCTCGGGCCGGCCCTGGTCACTCGGCGGGCGCACATAAATGCCCCGGCGGGCGCCAGGGCACCCGCGGGCACCGCGTTGGGGATCACTGGTATAGACATTTTTGTGTTACCTTTCTTAGGCTGCTATTGTAGAATTTTTTCCAGCTGTTCTGACAATCTTGGTCTCTTTTCTGAAAGGAAACCAGCTGTTTCTATGTATGGGCTAAATAATTCAGTGATGAAGGCTCACCTGTCCATCAGAAACTCATGTCCTTTACTTCAGCCAGTACTGCCAATCTCAACATTCATAAATTATGAGCCAGGATCCGAAGAATCATGAGGTTTGTTTTTAAATAAGAAGATGGGAGCTCTTTTGACTTGCCTTCTAGGTTTGGCATTTGGGTTACGTTATTGATTTTTTTTCTGCAACCATGAGAACTTGAAACGTACATTTGAAAAGAGAAAGTTGAGATACTCAGTTGCAAAATGTAACCAACACACCTACTGGGTGATGTGTACTGTCCCAGCTAGTGGCACCAAGAACATTTTTAGAGAAAATAATGAGTCTGATTTACCTCCTTAGCTAAGAGCTGTTAGCTCATGTGGCAGCGGCTCATGCACTAAACTCCACAGGTCCCAGGTTTGATTCTGCCCACAAACAACAGGCATTACAAGTCACCAGGAGCTGGTGCATTAAGTGAAATATCTAGTCTCATGAGAACAATGGTAAGAGTTGGGATACCTCCCTAGAGGAGTTTTGCTTTCAGGGATCCACAAGTGAGGATCTGGGCTAGAAATGCTCACCCACCCTCACAGAGCCAGGTTGTGGGACCTATACATAGAGCCATTGAGCAATCAGAGCAAGGGAAGCTGGGAAAGGCAATTGTAGGTCTTTTCATGCTTCCCTTGATGCAATTGCTGCTGATGGTTTGCTCAGTGACTTTCTTTACAGGTCCCTCTGTGAGACTCTAATCTAACAAGTCTGGAGAAGGAAGGGGTACAGGAATCAGAACAGGGGGTTGGATGGGGAGCGGGGACTCAGAGTGGCCCCCAGCATTTCCCTGGTGCTGGCCTGGGGCTGAGGTGCAGCCATGCACCCCACCCACCAGCTTCTCCCCAGGGCCAGCCTGTGGCTGGAAGGGGGCATTGGCATCCCCCCAAGGCCAGCCTAGGGGCTGGGGAGCCCATTCTGGCCACAAGCTGCTTCTCGGGGCAGGTTTGGATGGTAGGGGCCATGCTGGCAGCCAGCAGCTGCTGGGCTGGGGCACTTGCTTCTCCTCTGTGGTCATTGTGGGGTATAAGTGTCCCTCCCTTTCCATTTCATGGTAAACAGTGGCATTCCACACACATCCCATTGTCCTGGCACAACCAGACCCTGGCATTGCTTTAAGATATGATAAGCAGAAGCTGCATACCAAGTTTGGTGGTCCTAGCTCTTACCATTTAGGAGGACTTCTCAAACAAACGGACTCCCAAATGGACAGACACAGAGACACGAAAACTTTCTAAAACATACAGTAGGTAATGAAATGATGAGTGAAGACCAGGGACATGAAGTAAAGGAGTCTATAACTACATTTAAAGAGAAGAATGCAGAGATGCTGCCTTCATTTAATGGATGGAGGAAATATGTTAACTTTTCACGAGCATTGCTGTACTGTGAACCTTCAGAAAACATAAGTCCCACATCTAATATAAATTCTCAAATCCAGTATGAAAAAAATATAATTTCTCTCTCAAATTGTTTCCAGGGAAACATGATTTTTAGGACTTTAGGCATGCTAGAGAGTACATGCATCCTTCTGGGACACGAGCAAAAAAGATTGACAGCATGCATGTGTGTATGGAAATAAACCTGATTTGTATAATTTTAATACAATCTTGCCGCATTATAAGAAATTAGAAGTTTTAATATCTTAAATGCAAAGGGCAGACAAGCAAGTCCATTGGGCTGTGCCCATCATCCTTGATAGCTACAGAAGATGGCATTGCATTTTGAATGTTATTCTCATGTTCTAATCCAGAACGTATCATACAGAAAGGGCCTTTGTCACCTGGAGCTGGGTTTGGATTGTGAGTACCCCAGTGCTTAGGGCAACAAACCTGTACATCGTAAAGTAAGACATTCCTGAAGCAATCAGCTTCTGCTTACTGGCACACGGAATGTTCTCAGGGCTTGGCCAAGCACCTCACAGGAAGAACGAGTGTGAAAAATCAAACACGGTTTAATATTTTGGGGTGTTAGTTTACCAAAAAATTATCACCCCCAATTTAGCAAAGCTCTAAAACACATGCTTATGTGAATAGGTACTAAATGCCAAACGCTTGCTTAAACACTTTACTCATTGCAACCCCCAATTCAGCAAAGGAAATCTTTACCCCATTTTGAATGAGATTAAAAAGAACTTCTTGTTCTTAGTTCCAGACCAGGATTTATAATCATACTAAATAGAATATGAAAAAACTATCCCTCCCACACCCAAATAGAGCTTGCATAAAATACAAAAGCAGGTACTACAGCCTTAAAGATAAACAGAATCATGTTTTGAATTTGGTGGACTCTTGCATACCTAATTGGCAATTGGATCTCTAATTTATATTTGCAGTTCGCTGGCTGGCAAGTGCAGTTGCAGAAGATGAACACACTTTTGACTAACTATAATAATTCTGTAGGATGGAGTATAAACATTGAGTGTTAATTTCTCTGGCCTCCCTCCCCACCTGTAATACTTAGGGTACACAGCAGGGCTAAAGTCAAATTAAACTACTATGCAACTTCAGCTACGTCAATTGTGTAACTTAAGTTGAAATAGCTTAATTCCGCTTTTGGCGCAGTCTACACAGCAGGAAGTCGAAGGAAGAACACTCTCCCTTACACCTTGTGAAATGAGGGTTACCATGAGTCAGAGTAAGAAGTCCTCCAGATCGACATTATTTCAAAATAAAGGCTTGTAGTGTAGACATATACTATGTTATTTTGGAATAACATTAGTTATTCCAAAATAACGCTGCCGTGTAGAAGTATCCTGATTGACTCCCCCATCCCCCAAGAAATTCTGAAATAACAGTTCCCTACAGCATCCTGGAACTAGGCCTCAACAATGAGAGAAAGGAAATTTTAGTTAGCATCCAGGGAAAATACTCTCTTGCAGAAAATGCCATGAAATCTTTAATAATAAATACTCATTTTTAAGGATTTTTTAGAAAGAGCCACACACAGTAAACAATGAATTTATCTGTCTAGCAAGCTGGAAGGAGCAAGTAAACTCTGATGAGATTTTACTCTATAATTCCTGGTTATTTAGGTGTTTTACAATTGCTGCTTAGATCTAAGCTACCTCCTCTGGCATCTGAGCAGGACTGAGAGGAAGAGGACAGGTCAGGTTGGATAATCCAGTATTAATTTTCAACCAGAACAGTTCTTGCTTGAGGCTGGAAGAGAAACAGGGTATGTGGGGGCTGTGTGTGTGAAATACAGCCCTAAACTTAGCCTTTCAGGAAAAACTTCTAACAGCATTTCATAGATCTGAAATCACTTCTGAGTGAATTACCATGGTAAAAGTTGAAAAGTGTTGTCAGTCATGGAAGGATTTTGTGGGGAATGTGCTTACATTGTTTCCTGCCTGCAAGGTGAGCTAATGCACTGCTGAAAAGAAGGAAAAACAACTCTTCATGTCTGTCTCTGAGGTCAAACTCAAGTCCTGGTTTTTATACCAAACAAGTGTCAGGAGATATGCAGTTGTGCTTGAAGCTTCCTTCAAAGTGGCCAATGACT
This sequence comes from Apalone spinifera, assembly GCA_030068395.1. Taxonomy (NCBI): domain Eukaryota; kingdom Metazoa; phylum Chordata; order Testudines; family Trionychidae; genus Apalone; species Apalone spinifera. The sequence continues at coordinate 23,879,007 of JANRFK010002932.1, read as the reverse complement.
AATACAAAAATGCCCTAAAGGGTTACTTAACATTATGCTGGATTTTAGTGTTGAGAAGATGCACGTCCGTTTGAGTCTGACTGGCAGAAAACACCAGTGGGAGAAGTAGAAACCAAGGAGCCCTGGGCATGCACCATACGTGATCTGAGGAAATAAAATAATCACTTATAGGTTAGTAAAGCATACTCATCCGTTACTCTAATAGAATGTTAGGGGCTGACCCTCAACCTTCATTCATGAAAGTAGTTCCTGATCACGATTCATCCCAGTCTTCTGCAAATTTACTCATATGAACAGGTGCAAAAAGGGCCTCAGGATTACACCCTGGCACTTTATATGCATCCAGTACTCTGTCACCCTCTTGTGAAAAAGGTATTCCCATTTTTGTTTCATAGTGGGGGAAACTGACCATTTACAGAGGCCTTTTAGTGACAAAACAGTGAGAATATGTACACTGCAATGTGACTTTTGTCAGGAAAACACCCCGTTTGGGCAATAAAAAACTTCCACGCCTGAGAGAGACTTTTGTCTTCTCCTCTCCTTTTATTATCAACAAGGAGCTAGTGTGGATTCTGCTGTTTGTTTTGTAGAGAGAACTGGCTATCTCCAGTATCCTACAACACCTGCCCCTGATGGCTGTGCTTAGTGTTTTGTGATCTCTGCTGCCCTGCAGGCACGTGCTCCTCTCCTTTCAAAGCTCTGGGAAGTATCTGACAGCTGAGTGAGCTGCTCCCTTTGGGGAACAAAGAGAAAATCATTGGAATGCTCCTTCCTGTTCTGCCCTGCTAAAAACAGAGGCAGGCAGACTGCTGCAATAGGCAGAGGGCTAAAGAGACAGCTGTGCTTCTTTGACATTCCTCAGCATGGAGAGCCCACAGAGCTACAAGAGAATCCCAGGGAGTGCAGAGATCAGCTCTGCCTTCCCACAACACTGCACTGTGGGATACTTACCCACATGGCTTTGCTCTTATCTGTCAACAGGGGAGCTAGCAATGTGACTGTGAAACATCAACAATGGGAGACAGAAAAAACAGTTTGATCAGTTTTCACATTTGACAACTTTTGCATGTCAACAGCTATTTTGTTGCCAAACCTTC
>JANRFK010002932.1:23866624-23877810 GCA_030068395.1 Apalone spinifera | reverse complement strand
TGTGCACTATAGCCTTAGCTGAGCGCCAGCTGGCTTTTAGCTCATGCACTAAGCTCCAGAAGTCCCAGGTTTGGTTTCCCCTGTCAGAGTTACACAAGCACACAGCCACCCAGAAAAACAATTTGTTTCCTGCAGATATATCCAGCCTATGCTGCCAACGTTGGCAAACACACATTTCGGCAACCATGAAATATGCACATGCATTTTTTTTTCAAAGAATCAGGCCCCAAATGAATTATCCAAGGGAAGTAGTAGCAATCCCTTTCCCTAACTACAAACACCGCAGGATGTAAAAGCCACAGTAATGAGGTCTCAGTCTGATCCTTTCACAGAGCAGCATCTGCATATTGACAAGCTACCAAACAACAGTTTTAAAACTCAGCTACTTTTTCCCCTGGAATGCTTCCCTCCTAATCACTTATAATGAGAGGTCTGTGCTCACAGAGAGAGGAGCTTTGCCCCTACAACCTCTCCTTACTGCCCTTCTCTAGTTATGATTCCTTTCTTGTGCTGTCCTAACCTGTGGTTACGTAAATTGCTCCATTATTCCAAATTGATCACCAAGGTTTCATTAGCTCAAGCAGGAGGCAGCAGTAAGGGCAAGAAATGTGGGAGCTTTTGTTGGAAAACACCTGTCTGGGATAATTAATGAGACTTGCCAAGCAGGATGTTCTTTGAAATCAGGAAGATGTGATTATATTATGATTTGTCAGGATGCTGAACGGTTCCCTTCCTTGTTTGCAAATGAGGATTTGTTTCACATCACAGAATGAGGATGGAAGGATGCTAGATTACAGTCACCTTGTCATTTCTCAGGGCTGAAGCTGAAGAATCCAATTTTTTTTTTAATCTAGTTTGGATTCTGCAGCCTTTACTCTGCTCACTTCAATGGGTTTTTCCCTGGGTAAAAACTGAGTATGGATCGCAAAACTTCATTAACATATGATTTATCCCAAGGATACTAAGATCCACTCAAGTTTACCGTCTGCAGCTCCTTTTTTTTATTTAGTATTTGCATTAGGGTAATACCTCAAGACCCCACCTGAGCTCGGAGACCCATTGCGCATTGTACAGTATACATTGTAAGAGACTGTCCCTGCTGCAAAGATCTTCCCATCTCAACAGACAAGGCAGACTAAAAGTAGTGTCCCCTCTTTGAAGATGGGGAATAGAGGCATATAACAATCCAGTGATTTACCAAGGTCACAAAGAAAGACTATAGCAGAGCTGGGGAAAAGACCCTACCTCTCTGAAGGCCCAATCCACCATAAGCCCATCCTTTCTCTCAAGCAGGGATAGATGAGGATTTTGTGGGGCCCAGGGTAGCATAATTGCGCGGGGTGCCCCCTTTGACACGGCGCATGCGCGGGGCTTCTTGAAGCGCGGGGCCCGGAGCGGCCGCCCCGCTCGCCCTGCCCTATATCCGTCCCTGCTCTCAAGATTTCAGAAAAGACTTTATGGACCATAAGGATCCCAAGTTTGCCCTTGAATGATATCTTCCTTTGTCCTCCATGCTATTGTATAGCCCACTTATTCACCATCCTCATTATCAGAAGTAGCTGCATCTCAGTATTGGATAACTGATTCCTGTATGTAAAGAAGGTTTTAGAGATTTTTCAAGATGAAAGTCTAAAATAGATCATTAATCATTTGTATTGTGATATTATAGCCATACCTGGCTTCAAACAAAGGCTTTTGATGTCAATCATAGAATCATGGAACAGTAGAACTGGAAGGGACCTCGAGAGGTCATCGAGTCCAGTCCCCTGCCCTCATGGCAGGACCCAGTACTGTCTAGACCATCCCTGATAGACATTTATCTAACCTACTCTTAAATATCTCCAAAGATGGAGATTCCACAACCTCCCTAGGCAATTTATTCCAGTGTTTAACCACCCTGACAGGAAGTGTTTCCTAATGTCCAATCTAAACCTCCCTTGCTGCAATTTAAGTCCATTGCTTCTTGTCCTATCCTCAGAGGCCGAGGAGAACAATTGTTCTCCCTCCTCCCCGTGACACTCTTTTAGATATCTGAAAACCGCTATCATGTCCCCTCTCAGTCTTTGCCTTTCCAAACTAAACAAGCCCAATTCTTTCAGTCTTCCTTCATAGGTCATGTTCTCTAGACCTTTAATCATTTGTGTTGCTCCTCTCTGGACCTGCTTTAAAAAGTTACCCCAGGTAAGGAAGGGGGGAGGAAAAAAGTGATAGACTGGAAACAGGAAGTGTGTGCTGAAGGGGTTGCGGGGTGTGTGAGTGTGCACGCACCCTCATGTGCGCATATGCGCATCTGCGAGTGCATGCATGCACACCTCTAGAAAAAGAAGAAGCTGTGTGGAGCGTCACAGTGAATCTTTACGGCAAACACTATCCATCAGAAGCACGGGACCCACAGAGCACAGTTGCAGTTTTGCCACAGCATGGACTGTCTCTTTGTTTTGTGTTTGTACAGTTGCCTAGCATAATGCAGCTCTGGTCCATCACTAGTGCTCCGAGTAGCTATATGGGTACATCTACACTGCAAGCTTCTTTCGCAATAAGCTATTCCAGAAGATATCTTCTGGGATAGCTTATTTCGAAATAGAGTGTCTACACACAAAAAGTGCAGCAAAACAGCGATTTGCTATTTTGAAATAGCGTCCAATCAGTGAGGACGCTCTATCTTGCATTTAAGGCCACCCAGAACCAGTTCAGGGAGGGCATTAGGTCAGCAGTGATTTCCTGGAATTGCTGCCTGAGGCTGAGACGTGTGCTTAAAGGGACCTCCCCTAGACAGCTGTTTCTCGGGTTCTTCCGCTTGCTTGCCTACCTCTCCGAGGGACAGCAAAGCATTTCCACTGCCTGCTTTGGTTGCCCTGCTTTTGGACACCATAGCATTCTCTGCTGTGGAGCTGGAGCTGCCTCTGGGCATGCGACGGCCCCAGACTATCATGCTGCAGTTTCTGCAGGTTGCCCTCCAGGCCCTGCAGGAACATGACCCCAAGCTGCTTGAGGAGACCCTCTGCATGTGTGGGAGTGCAGCTCTTTCCGCTGCACCCCACTGTGGAGCACAGCGGGACACTAGTTCCAACTGGCGGGACGGGCTCATCATGGAGCAGTGAGACAACCAGCAGTGACTCCAGAACTTCCGCATGAGGAAGGAGACATTCCCAGAGCTGTGTGCCTGGCTTGCCCCTGCCCTCACATGACAGGACAGGCAGATGCAACCCGCCATCCCCCCAGAGAAGCGGGTCGCCAACGTGATCTGGACGCTCGCCACACCTGACAGTTACCGATCCATCGGGAACCAGCTTAGCGTGGGGAAGATGACCGTCAGGGCCCTTGTCATGCAGGTATGGCGCTCTAAGGCTGCAGTCCCGGGGGTGAGTACTGGAAAGGGGAACCCTAGGGAAAAGGGATGTGGAGGGTAGGGTGGGGGTGAAAAGGCCTGCCCGCACCACAGCCCTGAGGGGTGGTGGGCTTCATAGAGGGTGGCTCTTGGAGATGTTTGTGGGGGAGGGGAGAGGGAGGGCTGGCAGACCTCCCAACGGCTCTGGTACCCCTTTGATTCTCTGTTTTATTTGTTTGTTTGTCTCCTTCTGCAGGTGATGAGGGCCATCAACACCGTCCTGCTGCGCAGGGTCTCACACTTGGACCCCATCATTGCCAGCTTTCCTGCCACAGGCTTCCTCAATTGCAGGGGTGGGGGAGACACTATTGATGGCACCCACATCCTATCTGGGCCCCTGACCACTGGGCATTACAGTACATCAACCAGAAGGGATACTTTTTGATGGTCTTGCAGGCCCTAGTCAACCACAGCAGCCAGTTCTGAGACATCTTCATCAGCTGGTCAGGGAAGGCACATTACACCTGCGTCTTCAGAAACACCAGCATCTTCCATAAGCTGGAGGCTGGCACTTTCTTCCCTGAGTGCAGGATCAGCGTCAGGAATGTGGACATGCCATTGCGCATCGTGGGGGACGCAGCTTACCCCCATCATGCTCTGGCTAATAAAGCTCTACACTAGCCACCTTCACTCCAGCAGGGATCACTTCAATGCCTGCCTGGTCAGGGCCCACAGGCAGGCAGAATGCGCCTTCAGGCGTTTGAAGGAACAGGTCAGGTGCCTCCTGACCCGCCTGGATGTGGGGGAGCAGAACATCCCCCAGGTGGTGTCCGCATCTTGCGTGCTCCACCACATCGTGGAGAAGAAGGGGGAGGCCTTCCTTCCAGGGTGGGGGGCAGAGGCTGGCCAGGAGAGAAGGGCTTTTGAGCAGCTGCGCACAGCTGCAACCTGTGAGGCATGTTAGGCAGGAGTGCATATCCGGGAGTCCCTGAGGGAGAGTTTCTCACAAGAACCCTCTCCTTAGGGCCCTGTGCCTTGCCCCTCTCTGCCTTTCCTCCAAAAATCCCTCCCCCTCCCCTGGGGACACAATAAAAAAACTCAGCTGGCTATTGATTCTAAATGCGGTGCTACTTTGCAGTGCGGGGCAGGGAGTGAGAGACTTCATGTACTCCCCCTCCCTAACGCCCTGACTGACTTGGGGTTGGGGGAGGGAGCACACAAAGTCTCCTCCCACTGTCAGGGGCATAGGCGTCTAGAGGGAACCACCAGGGCTGTTCTCTCTGGAGGGGTGGGGTAAAGACTTTGTGAGCTACCCCACCCCCAAGCCAATCAGGGTCTGTGGGTGGGGAAGCAGGGAAGTGTCTTGACCCTGCCCCTTCTGCCTGAGGCCCCAACCCTTCAGCGGCAGCCCGGGGCCACTTCAAAAATTTCTGAAGTGGCCCCCAGTCAAAAATTATCACCTACCCCTGGGTCAACTGGTTCCCCAGGAACAGCTTGCCATGGGCAGAGGGCTGTTCCAACCCCACCAGACCCCCACAATTAACCGGTTAACTGATTAATCATGATTTTACATCATCACTAATGTTCAATCATTGTACATCAAAGGTAACAGGAGGGAGGTCGGGATGGGTAAATTTGGTCCATGTGCACAAACAATGCACAGGTACCCTTCATAGTCATGGAAATACCCATTTCATGAGCCAGTGAGGGATGTCTTCTGCCAGTGAGCATCTGAATCCCATACCTGGATATTTGGCCTTATTTTAGTATATCTCATTTGGGTTTTAACAGACTTGGAACTAATTTGTTTTACTGTGATGCCTGAGGATTTAGCAATGCAAATCCCACTGAACAAAATGAAATGTTTTTATTCCAGGACATTTATACTCAAGATATCACACAGGATTTCACAAAACAAGCAGCTCTCTGTTGGAAGAGCAGTGGCTGTTCTGGTAAACACATTAGCCATTAGGAATTAAGCAAATAGCTCACATACTGCATTGGGTATTAGAGCCTGTTTACTGAACAATAAATAATAACAGGAGTTGCATGCATGGTTCCCTGAGCATCAGGTTAAATATGCATCCTGCAGCTTTCATGAATTGATGGTGGATTGACAAAGTAGAAGCATTATAGTCTATTGAGAAAATAATTTGCCAACTAACACACACAAATGTAATAGGCCATTACAGGCAAAGTGGTATTTAATATATTTAGTGTAACAGTTTTAAATAGACTGGAATAAAAGAATAGAATGAATATTACTGGGTCATGAAATCTCAGTTGTACTTCTGGAAACAAACCTCAGCCATTACTTGAGAGATGTTATACAAGTCAAGTCCAGGACACTTTTTTTTGTTCTGGTGATTAATTTTGTATTGACTTTCATAAATAGAGGATGAAAAAGAACAAAATGGCTTACAGCTTGTACATGTTTCCTAATACAGCACACTTTATGGGATCACCAAAAACATTACTCCGTTACTTGTCAAAGCTGCAAAACCAGACAATAACACAGACATTACATGTAAGAGGGGCGGTAACAGCAATAAAATAAGAAATGCATGAATAGAAAAAGGCAGGAAAAAGAGATGAAGGATAGGTGGAATGGAGATCAGGTATTCTTGAACTATCTCAATATTTTTGTAATTAAAACAAAATGTATCTAAAAATGTGGTCAAAATTTCTTTTAATTCGCATAATGGCTCTCTACATTAGGGATCTCCAACTCCAGACCCGCTGGCCATCCCCAGCTGGAGCAATTGCACAATCTGGCCTGGGACTTCTGTTGGGCTGGGGGGTCCATTACCTTTTGGACTGGGGGGTGTTTGACTTTTTATGTCATTAGGATGTGGAATGTAGCAGGTGATCCAGTTAAGGTCTTTGTTTAAACCTCTATTGTAGGTATCAAACTTGTAAATGAAATAAAAAGACAAACACCAGGTACTTAAAAGTACTTAGAATCCTCTCTATCAGCTTCATTTAGCATGGAAACTCTGACTATTCTTTTCCCATTTGTTTCTCCTTTCCTTTTCCTCCCTATCTCCTGTCTTTCTCTACTATTTATTTGGCACCTGGACCACTTAAACCAGGGGTAGGCAATAATTTTTGATGGGGAGCCACTCCAAGAATCTGGAAAGTGGTCGAGGGCCATACTCTTCTAGGATATTAATGGAGGAGATGCGGGGTCTGGGATGGAGGTTAAGGTGCAGGAGGGAGCTTGGGTAAGAGAGGGAGTTTGGGTGAAGGAGCAGTTGTGATCTAGGGCACTGGACTGGAGTGCAGGGGGTTGGATTGTGACCTAGGGCAGGGAATTCAGGTACAGGAGGTGGTGTAGGGGTTTGGGTTTTGAGCTAGGGCAGGAGGAGATTGTGATCTGGGGCAGGGGATTGGGATGTTAGATCTGGGAGGAGTTATGGGTGCAGGACGGGACAGAGGATTTGGGTATTTGGAGTAGGGGGCAGGAGTGAGGGGCAGAGGGCTGGGAAAGGGAGGAGTTGGGGTGTCAGAGTCAGGATCTGGCCAGGAGACTTACCAGCCAGCAGCCCATTCTTGAGTCAGCCTTCGTACCTGTCCCGCCCCCACACACACTGCAGCCATGTGCTCTGTGAATAACTAGGAGCCCCTTCTGCTTCGTGGCTGCCTGTTATTGAAACAGGCAGCTCCCAGTGGTCAGTTTCTGGCCAATGGGATTGTGCTGTGGTTAAGCAGCTCCTAAATCTTTCTCCCTCCCCTCCGGGCTCAGTTTTAAAAGTGAAACTGCCACACAGCCACATTTCTGAGAGGGGCGAGGCAAGTGGGGAGCCTGCCTGAGGTTCCCCGCAGCTTCTGCATGCCAGATCTGGTGGCTTGGCAGGCCGGATCTGGCACATGGGCAAAATACAGCCCAGGCCTGCCTGAAACTCAGTTCATCTGAGGAAGTAGGTTGTGCCCACGAAAGCTCATGATACCATCTACATTTTTTGTTAGTCTCTAAGGTGCTGCAGGACTATTCATTGTTTTAAAAGTTTTTTTTTCTATTACAGACTAATACGGCTACCTCTCTGAAACTTTCTCTGTTTCTCTTTGAGAGATGGCAAAGTCTAGAGTACGGCGCATATGGCTGGTCGTAGAGAACTTTTAGATTTATACAGATTTAAGGCCAAAAGTGACTATTATTGTCATTAGTCTGAACACCCAGGTTTCCATCCTGGTTCATCCACTCACTTGTTTTAGGTCTTTGAGCAAATCATTTCTGCTCTCTGCCTTATTTTGTCCAGCTGTTAATTGGGGAGAACACTTATTAACAACAAGCTCTCAAAAAAGTGCCCTAAAAAATGAAATAATGCATTCTATTGAAAAATCAACTATAGAAATCCTCATACAACCAAAAGTATGAACTTGAATAAGTTAAATAAAGCTAATTTAAAATTAGCCTAAGGAAATATACAATATAACACATGAGTAGGTAGTGTTGTGCTGATGGATACTACTGAGTTGGCAAGAAAAATGGGTCTATTGATAATTTACTACATTTGAGAGAATTGGGGAAAATGTTTTCTGAAAATGTTTTGTTTGTAACACCTTCCACATTTATTTTTCATGAACTCATAAGCACTCAATCTTTAAATAGTACAAATACTGATGATTTTTTTTTAAAAGTCTGAATGCTCAGGTATTCACTAAAAGCACGTTTTGAACCATGCATTCAGTTGTAAATCTGGCAATTCAGTTAACTAATTACTCATCTCTGTCAATAAGTCATGTGGGATTGTTTCTTCTGCCTAATTGGATAATCAGTCGATTTAACTGACCCAGTATGAACTGCAAATATTACAATTGAACACAGTTTAAAATTCATACCATATTGTTCTATTTTATATATAGCTTGAACAAGTTTTTTTAGTAAGTGCAATGCCCCTACAGATGCAGTAAAAAATCTTGTTTTTTAAATTGAGATAGATAAATTATGTAACTAAGTTGCATGGGTTAGTGTGACTTGTGTATTAGATTGTAATACTTACAGTTTTATCTACAGACCAAGAATTATTTACGGAAAAGATTCCAGAACATCTTTAATAAAAGGAATGCATTTGAACTGTGTTAACAGCTCATGAGCATTAAAAACAAGTGGAATTCCATGAATAAATTATCCACTCCATCACCACCACGGTGAAGAAAAATTCAGTTTTTAAGGAGGCAGCTTTGTTTTGTTGTCCAAAATACAGAATTGGACAAGTCACTTCACTTCTCTTTGCTTGTTTCCTTACCTCTTTGTAAAGCACTTGACGTTGATAGATGAAAATGTGCAATTTATGGTTTAGTTATTACAATGAATGTGTGTGAAGTACTTGGAGAGAGGAAGGGTGACTGAGTGGTTACAGCACTAGCCTAGGTCTTGAGAGAACTGGGTTCAAATTACTTCTCTGCCACAGATTTTCTCTGGGACCTTGGGCACGTCTTTTATTCTCACTGTGCCATTGTACTCCATCTGTAAAATGGGGCTAATAGTACTGCCCTGCCTCTCAGAGTATTGTGAAGAGAGGGATACATGGCCAGCAAGCGTAAGGGGCTCATTTTGCAGTAGATGTTACAAAGCCATTGTAATTGGCAATGAAAAATGAATGTCTCTATTGTTTCTATATCACAATTAAATAGATTACAATTACACATTATAAACTGATTACAAATTGCGAGGCAGTCAGCTATAACAGTAACTGGGGCTAACATACCACCTTAGACAGTTAGATGAAAGGTCCAACTGACCCAGTACTACAAATAAGCCCGCTTGTGAATAAGGCAGACAAATTATTGTGGGCAGAGCTCTCTGTAACAATTATTGTATTATTTGAACTGATACCTTAAAACTGGCATGGCATTTTTCTGGTAGGATGTGGGATTGCATGTTGCAGTAAACAAATCAGGTTATTATTTAAAAAATACCCAGTAGAATGTCAATTTAATAAAGTGACAGTTTATTGTGTTATTTTTTAAATATGATAAATGTGTCCTATCTGGACAAAGCAAAGGAACTGGCCAGATTAATCTTTCTGGTTTAGAATACAGGAAAGCCACAGGAAATGAATAGTCACAAAACAATATGATTTCATGAATAAGGTAATCAAAACATGGATATTTCATCTGCAATATCACAGATGTCTTTGTGATAACTACTGTTTAAGTAATTACATTGCCTCCTGCAAATATTTTTTTCCCCCCTCCATGAGCATTTTCTACATTTAGTGGAAGATTGACTCATCTAGATGTAGACAGTAAATAGCGACAATTCCATCAGTAGCTGATTACTGTGTGTCTATGTGGTGGTGCTGGTGGCAGTGGGGTTCATGTCCACGCAAAGCAGTAATGTTAATCTGAAGTGTAATTAACGATGGCAGGAAGCAAGGATCAAGAGTGAAATACAAATCTTGGTTTTAATGAAAGTTTTGAAAAATTGTGACTGAATCACAGGCTAGAACTCCACAAAAGTCTGTATGTTATTATTCTAAAATGTTGATTCTTGCGTCTAAATATCTTCCATTTATTAGCCAGGTACTTTTGTAGTAACAGTTACCATTAAAAACACTCATGTTCCAGAGTAATGCAGAAAAGTTTCATCAGTTGTGCCAATAGCTTCTACTCCATCTTTTTATCATCATCATCTTTATTGATATTACCCTAGTGCCTTAAGCACCGGTCATGAGGGTGCTGTGCTGATAGGGCTTGGCGAACGTCAATAGGCATCTTATGTTTCAAAATGGTGGAAGAGGTAATTTAGTCCTCATAATATGTTTCCAGCATAGATAAAACCAACAGATGTGGAATGTTTTACTTTATGTAGCAGCCAAGCCATAAAATGTAGTAGTAGAGCATATTGCAATCCATTATCAAAGTGAAGAAAATGGGCCTGAATCACCACTGCATAACATCTGTAATGCCACTAAAATTAGTGGTGTTATACTACAATCGCAAATATTACTCATTATCTTTCACTTAAACTGAGCAATCAGGAATGCCTCTGACACCTATGAACCATAATTACATGGCTTAGCTGCATGGCTAGTCTTGTGCCTTCAACTGCACAAGAAAGATCATAAAAACACTTACAGCAGTGAGATGAGAACTGAACCTAACCAGCAATGAATATAGGATCAGGAGGCGTATTCAGAAAAATCAAAGTGATACTTAATACAAACAAAGCCAAAGAACAGAACCCAGTGGATAAGAAAAAATTAGATGCTATTAAGGATGACTTAAAATGATTCTCTTTCAAACCAGGACAATTAGATAAATACAATAATTGCATCTGCAGGGGAGAGGGAAAGAGCAGGCACCCACTCAAATTGAAGAAAAGACGGTTGATAGATTACCTGTCCTGCATCATGCCAGCAATGATTTGTGTCTCAGAAACATGGGCACTTATGTAATACTATTTGGAATATATAGAAAGTAACTCAGAAGTGAAGTGCATCATGGGAGCAGCTCAGGCAGCCAAATCATCTATCATCGTAATTTACATACAGAGCCTGCCATCTGAGAATCTTGAATCTTTAGTGCTTCGAAAGTACAATAAGCTACACAATACTCTATCGGCAGACATTATTATTAGGGATCTGAAGGTTTAACCGGTGGGTCTTGAGCAGCTCACCGCCTGCCATGGCCAGGGGGCTGCTCTAGCTCTGCATGGGGCCCACCAGAGAGAGGGGCTGCTCTATTGCAGCTTCTGCCTGCAGCGGACCCAGGCACCCCACAGCCCGGGGCTGCTGCGCTGGCTGGAATAATATCTACTTGTGGGGTGCCCTGGCCCACCACAGACAGGGGCTTCTCTGGTTGGCTGGATCAGACCTTGCCTGTAGCAGGAGTGGAGGGGGATTTCAGCCCC
>JANRFK010002932.1:23856364-23866524 GCA_030068395.1 Apalone spinifera | reverse complement strand
CAGTGGGCTGAACAGGGGTCAGGGGCCCAGGAGTGGGACTGACCCTGCCACATCGGTTAAACAATATGTTTAACCGGTTAGCTAATTAAATGGAATGTTATATCTCTATTTATCCCTATATTGAACATAATGGGGAAAACTAACCAGTGGTAGACCACTGCCAGTGATGAAGACCAAGAGAAGAACATGGCAGGACAAGGATACATGGTAAAAACAAGAAAACATTTTCATTATTCTGTAGATACAGCAATGCCATTTTCATGATGAATATAATTGGTTGTTGAAAACCGATAATGCCTCTTTTTTCCTGTATCAATGTATCACTGAATTACAGACCAAAGGCAGGTCTACACTGGCAAGGTTCTGCGCAGGAAAGCAGATTTCTGCAGTGAAACCCCCAAGGCGTACACACTGCCAAGCCACTTTGTGCACAGAAACCGTCCAGTTGAGGCGATATAAAAAAACCCCATTCCAATGAGGGACAACAGCTTTCTGCACTGTGGCTACAGCACTGCCATGCCAGCTTAGACACACTGATCTATTACAGTCTTACAATTGGGTCTCTGGAGATGCCCCACAATGCCTGCTCTTACGTCTCTGATCATTGATTTGAACTCTACTGCTCTGCCCTCAGGTGACCATCCATCAGCCCCATTCTTTAAGTTCCTTGGGAATTTTGAAATTCCCCTTACTGGTTGCCTGGTGATGCATGCAGTCATCTCAGTGCTTCTTTCCAGGGGACTGCAGTTGCTTCACACACCAGGTGATCCCCTGGTTGGAACAAAGCGTAGGTTCTGGCCCACATCAGCATTTGGGGAGAGAAGACTGTCCAGTTTCAGCTGTAGCACTGAGGACATCTACACAGATATTATGCCTCATGACAGAAAGAAGCCATGACTGGACACTCTGCAGTGCCGGGTCAAAGGTGAAGGAGCTGCAGAATATCCACAAGGCATAGGAGGAAAACCACTGTTCCGGTGCTACCCCCACAAGCTGCCAGCTCTTCAAAGAGCTGGACGTGATACTCAGTGGTGATCCCACCTCCACCGCAAAGCCTGCCTTGGCGCAGGGGCCCGTCAAGAATGGACCAAGCAAGGAGGAGGAAATTGTGGACAAGGATATGGAGGAGGCAGGGGACCGAGAGGCAGAGAACATGTTGGTGTTCAGAAATGCATACAGCCAGGAGTTCTGCTCTACCCTGGACATGGCTAACCAATCATAGCAGTCGGCACGTGGCAAAGTGGAAACAGTAAAGGAGACCACTGGCAAACTGTACTGCTCCAGCCTCTTCCCTGCTCAGGCCTCTGGATTATGGACTTGTACTAATAGGAGCATTATAAAAAAGTGACTGTGGTCCTTCCAATGATTTGGAAGTAACAAGAAACTTAAGCCAGCAGTTGATTCCATCACTGCTACTGGCCTGAACCAAGATCTTTGCAATTGCCATTTGCATTTGATTCCTCTAGCCAATTTTAACTCACTTTACCTTCCTTTAATAAACCTTTAGGCTATGTCTACACTGCAGGGTTCTTGCGCAAAAACATGCAGAGCATCTACACTGCACGCACATTCTTGCGCAAGTAAATTTTCAGTATGGCGTCGGAAACAGGGCTTCTTCCAGAAGAGTTATTCCTCTCCCCATGAGGAATAAGTCCTCTTGCGCAAGAGCTCTTCCACAAGAAGGCAGTGCAGACAGGCAACATGAATTTCTTGCACAAGAAACCCCTATGGCTAAAATGGTCATCAGAGCTTTCTTGAGCAAGAGAGTGTCCACACTGCCATGGACGCTCTTGCACAAAAGCTCATGGCAGAGTGGACAATCTCTTGTGGAAGACCTTTTGCACAAGAACTCTTCCGCAAAACAGTTCTTGCGCAAGAAGCCTGCAGTGTAGACGTAACCTTAGATTTTAGATACTAAAAGATTGGCAATAGTATGATTTTTGGGTAAAATCTGAGATTTGGGTGTGGGGCTGGTCCTCTGGAATCAGAAGAACATTTTAATTAATGAGACTGGTTGTAAAGAACCATTCATCTCTGAATCCAGTGTTTTTGGTCATGATAAAAGAACTGGAATACTTAAGAAGTCCGAAAAGCAGTTTCCTTGTTAGGTAGTGTGGTGAAACAGAAATTTACTCTTGAGGCTGTTTGATTATTCTCCCATGAGATACTGAGCAGCATTATGGCGTATACCTGCCCTATTTCTCAGCAGTTTGTCCTGAATTTGGTATTTCCAGTTGTGACCCACAAAGGCACAGTTACAGGTGGGACAGTGAGAAGAGGGACTGAAAAAGAGAATGCGAGCCCCCCAGAATGAAGCCACGGAGCCGCTTGTCAATGTTATGGCGTGCCAAGCAGACATGCTCAGAGGTGCTCAGAGAAATGCAAACCCAGCATCTCCATGCCCGTCCTCCCCTGCAACTGCTACTGCAAAACTATTTCCCATCTCCCTTCACCCCCGACACCGCCAGCGCACTCCTGCCAGCATTGTGACTCCAGGCAGTACCTGCTGCACTCTGCACCTGCTCCACTACAGTCCAGTTCTGCAGTCTCCCAGCTCTCAACACTTGTTCCTCTGCAGTTTAACTCTGCTGAAATACGGTACCTGCTGCACTCTTCACCAAAGGACAAGCTTGCACAGGATACCTGAAGATACACAAGTCTCATCTCTCAGCCTTGTCCTGTGAGAGAGAAACCATCACAATGTGTGATCAACCCTCCGTGTGGAACACCTGGGTTTTGTTGCATTTATGAAAGAAATGACATGTTTTAACAGCTTTCAAGTACAATTGCTGATTTAAAGGTGTTTTTTTACTCTAAATAAACCAGTTTTGCAATCTGTTACACATTGGAAGTAGCTGTGGGCGTGAGGAGAGAGTTCCAGTGTGTGACTTTTATGGGGCACAAAAAGAAAGTGGATGCCCAGACTCCTATCATACACAATGCTGGGCGTAGCCAACTTCTTCCCTCCATGCACAACTAATTCAGGCAGACTTCACAACCCCTTCTGTCTTGGCCCCACTCCTTCTGCTCTCCTGCTTTCTGGAAGGCAAAGAGGAGGCCGGCAAGGGAGAAAACCTTGTTTTCCATGAGGAGCAGAAGAGTTTAGGAAATACAGCCTGGACGGTCACATTTTTCATAGGAGGAGAGGGCAACGTTCCAGCCTGTGAAAAGCTGAGCAACCCAGGGAATGTTCAAGCCTGCCACTTTCATTCCCGTTTCACAAAAAATATAGCGGTTCAGCCTGTTCCCTCTCTCACGCCTCATCTTCTCCCAAACCAGTCAGCTCTTGGGCTCCCTCTCTCAGACCCACATTCTACTGTTTGGCTGGTCTGGGGCACCTGCCACTCAAAGGAGGGTTTTCCTTCTCTTTTACCTTTGCATGCTGCTCCCTATCCATGGACTGCTTGCCTGGATATGCAGTATATGGAGACAGGGTGCTTGAGGCTGGGAGAGATGGAGCAGACCAGTACACTCGAGAACCCAGCACCCCAGAACAACCACAAACAAGACAGGTTTTGTGATGCCAAGCAATCCCACTAACTTGTGGCTTACTTCTGTTGCTACATTGTCCCCACTTCTCTGTCTGCCCTGGTCACACTGTCTTTATTTACAGTCAGTCTGATTCCCCATATCCATGTCAAGCAGCATAGCAGAGCATCCCTATTGACTCAGTAGGATCACTCATGGGCACAGTATCAGACTCTGGCTTTAAGAATGTTCAAAGCTGTTTAGGTATCTAACTCCCTCTGAAATCAGTTAGATAAACATATACCCTTTAGAACGTGGGCCTAATCTCTTTGGGACCGCGATCCGCTCTCCCTGTTATCTAAGTACAGGTTGAACCTCTCTAGTTTGGCACTCTCTGGTCTGGCAACACCTGGCATGATTTTAGTTAGCCAGGTGTCCACTTATTATGGGTGTGGCCATTTCCCACGGTCACGTATAGTTCGTTTCCGGCCCCCAGTCCTGGCTCTCAGTCTTCTGTGTTGTTACTTAACTCTAATTTATTCCTAAATGTCTTCTAAGAATCCAGTAAGCAATGGAAGTGTTGGTAATGCTGATCTGCCATAGTTCAGCAAATTCTCTAGTTCGGCACCAGTCATGTCCCAAGGATGCTGGACTAGATAGATTCAACCTGTACTTAATACTTAGTTGGAGCATTGGATCAATAATGTAACAATTCTGAAGCGGTTTCTAAAGGATTAATAGGACAAGCAGCAAGTGAAGAGACCTGAATGTCTGTCTTTGAACCTGTGCTTTATTATCTGCTTCAACTCCCAAGAGGAGTCTTAGTGATGGATTGTAAAAGAGGACATAGCTGACAACAGCCAAAGTTCTTTCAGCATTGATAATTATGATTGAGCTAGCTATTCTTAAACAGGATGCACCAAAACAGCTGAAAAATGCTCACCTCAGAAGCCAGAAAAATAGTTTTGTCTAAATTCCGATTTATTTGGAGTATCTGCTTTGTCTTTCACTAATATCCATTTTGACTAGTTGCCACTTTTTACTGTGAGCCTTGTACATCATTAAGTGTGATATACCATATGTGGAACCTTGAATGTTTTGCACTGTAAGCTACCCACTGCTTGAGGTCCACCAGAGCTTGCCCAGGCGGAGATAGGGTCAAATCTTGCTTGCATTCAAGTCAATGGCAAAATATTTCAGCCCCTTTTTGACCACCAACATGCCCTCTCTTGTGTCTGACAAGCAATTAAGGCTACACTCCAGCAAAATACTTAAACACATTCTTAACTTTAAACTTGACGTCAAAGGAATTACTCATATACTTAAAGTGCTTTGCCAGATCCGGACGTTAAACTACATCCAACTAAATGATTTAATCATACAAATGGAGCTATCCCAATCACGAAACATCTCTTTTTTAGAGAGTAACTACTGCACCTACAGTACTTGGGCACCTCAAGCTTTAGCCCTGAGTACTGGTTTCTGCATTTCCTACACGTGCTTAAATATTCGTTTCAGATAGTGCTCATTTTGTTTGTGTTTATTATAAATGGATGAAAAAAAAGAGTGATTTTCCATCACAGCTGAGACATGTTATACAGTATAGGTTGAGACAATGTGGACTCAGCTCTGAAAAGATTCTGATTGGTGAACACACTGGAAAGTCTGAAGACTGTTATTATCCCCTCTAGCTGAGTCAGTGGCCTAGCATCAGAGAAACCATCAAGCTTTTCGTTTTCCATTATTCTCATCCCCCAATCATTCATTTTAACAGACTGTAAAACAAGTGGAAATAGTCTCTCAGAGGTGAAGCCAATTATACCTTTTCTACACTCATTCATTCTAAGTGAAAAGCTTGATAAAGCTATTATTTCAAAGCTCAGGGTGATCACAGGGAACAATGTACTTATTGACATTAACTTCAGCCGAGATTTGCAGATTGCTCTCTGTATGACCCATTAGAGAGAAGCAGACCTTTTTTCCATTATAAATATCACAAATGGGACCTCATAAAGAGCAATAATATTAATATATCAACAGTCTCTTGAAATGCTCGCACATGATGGGCCAACATCTTCAAAGTTGTACACATGGATTTGCACTTTATTTGTGCGCACAAATAATCACATGTACATATTCACTTTGTGCAAATGACTATCAGTTGGTGTGCACAAGCAATTGCATACATATTTGTGTGCGCTAATTTGTACACATTTTCATAAAGAAATCTCAAAATATGAGCCCTGTAATCCAAACTTAGTGATGCTTCCATTAAGCTTGCAGAAATGTGTGAGAGAAACTACAAGACTTACCTGGTGTTGCCCAGGTCCGGCCTGGGCGTGGGGCACCCGGTCTGGGCGTGGGGCACCCGGTCTGGGCGTGGGGATAGGGGAAAACTGAGGCCATGCAGGCCTACTTTGGTGGCACTCCACAGGCCAGGCCAGGCGGCAATTGATGGGGATCACACAGGCCTCCCCCACTGGTGCTCCCTGGGCCTGGGCCAGGGAACAGGACTGTTCAGGCTGGCCCTCTGTGGCCATGCTAGGTGGCCTGGCAGTGCTGGCCTATGACTGGGGGGGGGGGAGGAGGCTGTCTTTCCCCCCCATCTAGGGTCAAGGGGGAGGCGTTTGAGGCATGGAGGCCACTTACCTGGGCCAATGGCAGGCAAGATGGCGATGTCCCCAGCTAGCCACTCCCTTGGTGGTGTGGCTGCCCCACTGGACACTCTACAGCAGGGGTGCAGAACCTCAGGCCTGGGGGCTGGATGTGCCCCCCCGTCTTGCCTGGATCCAGCCGAGGCTTAGCGACCCCTCCTGCATTGGGGAGCCCATGCTGGCATTCCAGCCCCCTGCCACCCACCCCCAGGGCTGGAGCATACACAATCTACCAGCCTGGGGTCCCCTACACTCTGGTGTGCAAGGGGAATGTGGGGAGTGTCTTTCTCCTTCTCAGTCAGGGGCTTCTCACTTGTGTGCAGTCCCCAGCTGATTTTTCTGTGGGTCAGAGATCCCAGACCCAAAAAATGGTTCCCCAGCCCTGCTCTAGAGTGTAGCTGTCCCCAGTGCTTGCTGTCCCCAGTGGTGATGGAATGTCACGTCCCTCCTCTCTGTGCCCCTCCCCTTCCATGTTACAGAAAACAATGGAATCCCAGGCACAACCAAACCCTGACCTTGCTTTAAGTTACAATAAGAGAAGGCTGCATACCCAATTTGGTGGTCCTAGCTCTTAACATTTAGGAGTGTTTGAACAAACAGGCTTGCAGACAGACAGATGCACAAATGTCTTTCTAGGTAGAGAAGACGTCAACAACTTACCTGGAATTGCCCAGGCTCTTCAGGGCAGGGGAATGGCAGTGTGGGGGATGCAGGAATCAGAGCAGGGCCTTGCAGATATGGGGAAGAGCAAAGAAGGATGCTTGGGAGCATGGGGGAGGATGAGAGTGAAGGGTGAGGAAGAGTTCAGCATGGGGGGATCCCATCTGGCGTGACCACCTCCCCCGCCGAGTGCCAGGGGCCTTCTTCCTCCCACTCCTAGCCAGCCAGAAGTCTTCCCTCCCATCCCCCAGTCCTTGGCTGCTGCACTGGGGGAAAGGGGTTTGCAGTAGGGGGGCTACTTACCCGGTCAGGTGGCAAGTAAGACGGTGCAGTCCCAACCCGGTGGCTACTCTCTTGGTGGTGTGGCTGGCCCCAGTGGTTTCCCTACTGTATAGATCTGCCCCGTGGGCTTGCTGCCTCCAGTGGTCACTCTCAGTGTTCTATCCCTCCTCTCTGTGCCTCTCCTTTTTCATGCTATAGAGAACAGCCCCACTCCTGGCACTTCCCATTTTCTTGACACAACCAAATCCCAACTTTGCTTTAAGTAAAGTGCACCAAATTTGGTGGTCCTAGCTTACAGTTGAACAAATGGACTTGCAGACAAACAAACCTCAAATTGTATACATTTACACACACGAGTTGGTTGCCCCCAGCCCAGCTATCCACATCACCAAAACTATCATGTTTATAACAAAAACTGGAATTAGTTCACAGCCTTAATGGCAAGGCAGATAAGAAACACCACAGATGGAACAAGCAAACATACTAACTATGGGTTGAGCAGTCAAGGGAAACTTGCATGACTTGTGTCTGCTCTATGGATAAAGGAGCTCAGTTTTCATAGCCCACAAGCCAACAGATGGCAAATATTTCATTTCACATAATGTTTTTAAGTGGTTTAAGGTAAGTTTAGAGAAGTATTGTGTTATTAACACAAAATAAGAAATATGTAGGACTTAATATATGCATTCAATGTACTTGAGAAAGGAAAAGTCTGGTTTCTGGCAGTGCTTATCTTTATACTTGCAAAGTATAAATTCTGTATTTGTTATTGAAGTAATATTTCACAGCTGTTTTCTTTTTCAAAATGTATACCAACTCAGTGAGCAATTCACAATGAATAAATCAAGGAAACAGTTTTTCAGTGGTCTAGAGAAACATTGTAAGTAGGGTGAAATATAAAACAATTTCTAAAAATTATAAAAATAGTTTAATAAGTACCAGAGGCAGATAGCTAACCTGAAGGAATCAAATTATGCAAAAACTAATGTTCAAGCAGTAGCACTTATTCTTACTGTTAAAAGTCAACTGATAGTAACAGATTTCAGCTTGGTTCAAGCCTCATTGTCATGATCTGTATATTGCACTTTTCACAGTAATATGCAAAATGGTTGCAGTAAAGATCTAGTGAGATGCAGCAAAACTGAAAATATAGTTGTAGGTTAAATGTAACAAGAAGTTTTACCTTTTTGAAAGATCTTATAAAATTATATTATTTTACTCAGGCTATGTCTACACAGCAGTGTTATTTCGGAATAACATCAGCAGCTTATTTCAAGTTTAGCCCCGCTGTGTAGAGGTTTCTTATGGTCCCATTCACTTCCACAAAACTATGTACGAGTAAGGGCTGCAATATCATGAGCTGCACGCATGTTATTACTACAATGCTTGCCTTTTTACCCTTACAAACATCAAACGAGAGTTCCTCATAACAGCCAGGAGATATGAGTGATATCTCCATTTTTTTTAAATCTGTGGAAATGGTAGCAAAGAAACACCTCTTCCAATGCCACAGGAATCCATGTTAGAATTAGGATTACAATTCAAAAAAATCAAGTTCGATCTCTGTGGTCTGGCACCTTCAGGACCTGAGCTGTCAGTTACCAGGAAATTTCCCGGACCAGGGAGGTCAGTGCTCCCCTGTTGGCAGCTCTGCTCTAAGGCTCCTGTCCCTCAGGCTCCCTGCCTTGCTGTTGGCCCCACAAACGCTGGGCTGGCATAGGCTCCCCACCCTGCTGCCCCAAAATCTCCTGGAGTTCCTGGATGGAACAGCCTGACTGCTGCTGGCCATGCTGCCACATGATGTTCCCCAGGGTTCCCAGGCTGGGGCCATCCAGCCGCCGCCAGGGGTTCCACAGCCAGGATCGCCCAGCCACACTGTGACACTACTAGGACCAGCCTTGCTGCCATTGGGAACTCCTTGAGGTTCTCCAGCTGGGGCTGCCGGCCTCTTCCAGCCCCACTTCAGCCCCAGGTTTCGTGTCTAGGGCTGGTCAATCCGGCCCCGCTGCCATCACGGGTATCCTGGGTTCTAAGCTGGGGCTGCCTGGCCGCTGCAGGCCCTGCTGCCACGGATGGGGGGAAAAGGGTGGAGTGTCTGGTCAGGCCACCTGGCACCAGAAGCCCCACTGCAGCTGGGGCTCCCAGGACTCAGCTGAAATCAGGGGTTCCTGGGCGGGGAGGGAGCTCCCCTGGCCACTTCCTGGTCCAGCCACTGCTGTCCAGCTGGGGCTCCCTCGCCCTGCATTCTCTTAGCTGGCTCCTGCTTCTACCTCTGGGGCTCTTTGGTCAAGTAACATCTGTGGCCCTGCCAGACCACAAATGCTGCCAGACCAGAGTGTCCTGGATTGGGGACGTTCAACCTGTAGGATGTTAGCAAACTGCAGTTGTGTTAAATTGCAGAGTACTTGAGGAAGCACATTCCTTCAAATAGTACCGAGTATGACAGAGATTCTGCTAGCTTTCATTTGTTTTATACAAAGAACTAAAAGCTCATGCCAAAGAAGGCTGGCAGATCATCTAGCTGTGTGCAAATCAGCTGAGGTTCAGAGACACATCACTTTCCCTATAGCAGAGTGAAATTATGAAAAAGGAGCACTGCAGCTGATTTTTATCCTCCTCAGTAAGTCACATGATTGCTGTTACAAGAGAGGTAATGGCAGACATGGATATTTTTAAGGTTAAATTTAGCAGTACGAAATCTTCACAGACAGCCAAATAACATTAGTTTTAGCTAAGCTTATTTAAAGGAATAACTGTTTCCCATTTGGTCTAATAAAATAGATTATAAAAACATCCTCTAATAGTCGTTAAATCTGTCCTTTCAGTTTCTTGAATAGTGAAGTTACATATAAAATGGAATGTTTGCAAACTCTGATAGTTCTGTGGGCCCAATTATTAATTTTGGTTTTTGTTTAAACTTATTCTTCTGCTTTACTCAAATTATCCTTTCATTGAAAAAACCAATATTCTACACACAACAACATTTGCAATACCTATTAATTAAAACACAAAACAACAACAAACAAACCACAAATAACATTATGTCATGACAAACAAATAGTCGAATTGAAGAAGTAAATGCATGGTTGCATTTAC
>JANRFK010002932.1:23837200-23855063 GCA_030068395.1 Apalone spinifera | reverse complement strand
TGAGGGGAAGGTTTTAACTGTTTATTAATATTTTTTTCTGGATAGCCCCCACTTGTGAGTTGTGAAACATCCTTGGGTTGCCTGTGATTCCAGCTGGAAAGGTTGTAGTTATCTATTTGCTAACAGGGGCTTGAGAATCTCCTGAAGTTGCTTGGCAGCCCTTTCCTGCTCTAGTGTGCTGCTCTGTGTGTGTGTTTCCAACCAAAATGCCTAGGGCCAATATGGCTTGTTGGTCGGCGGGCATTCCTTCCTTCAGAATTTGGAGGAACACTTCCCACAAGCTGTTAAGTCTATTCCAAAACTCGGTTTCGCTTTGGATTGGGCAGATTTGTTACTAAAATCCGTTTTTCCAGAGGGAAGAGCTGATCCCTTTCAGTTATCTTTCGTGCCTCCTATCTATAATGATGTATAGCCCGTATGGGGCTGGGCATAGAGAGGAGTAGAGGGGGTAATGTTGTGCCAAATTCCCCCCTAAGCTTGGGAGAGGCAGCGCAGTGAAATCCTTTCCTCTCACTCCTAGTGCATTCTTTTGGCACAGAGGGGCTGCTGCTGCTTGTAAGTGACATTTCTCGCTGTAGGGAGGATTTTTGCTTTTCTGAGCTTCAATCTCATCCCTTCCTTCAGGGCTTTAATTTCTTTCTCTTTTAATGCGAGGGTTTTTTAACAATGTTATTACTTTCTTGGTATTTTCCACTTTCCTTTTCAGTTCCTTACTTGATCAAATCCTTCTCTGCCAATCTGTCAAATGCTTACAGGTCCTTGGACCATTATGCACGCACATGTAGTACGCAGGGGGGCCTTTCGGCAGTGTGGGGGTATGCTTAGACTGACCTCTTCCCATCTTAGTCACCCAGGGGAATATAGTGTAGTGTGCACGCCGTTCGTTCAGCGGCTTATAGGAAACTAACTATACACACTCCAAAGAAGGGGTCTGCTGGGTCTAGAGTGTCAGACCTTATCAGCAGCTCATGAAATAAGGGGAGTCGTCACTCCCTCACCTATCCGCTGGGTCTCGAGGTTTGGCTGACCCCCCTTGCTTTCAGAACTCCCTCGTGGGAGAACCCTAGTGCGGCTGGAATCAGCTTACTTCTCATAAACCTGGGCAGCAGCATTCATACTCCATTCACTACATTCATACTCATCATGGGTTTTTTTTCCAAAAGTATAGTACCTTTTTTTCCCCCCCTCTTTTTTTTCCCGTTTTCTACATTTTCCATATTGAGATGCATCTCTCTTTATGGACCTCGTCCATATTTGGGGTGGCAACAAACACTGTTCCCCCCCCGGGGCAGCAAACAACACGTTTCCCCCCAGAACCACAGCAGTTCCCCAGGAGCCTTCTGTCTGTACCCACTACAACCTTCTTCCCATACTCAGGGAGGCACCACCAATAACCACAACAACTAACTCTACTTGGAGGCAGCAAAACAAACTCCCTGGAACCGCTTTGCGTCTGGCCTTGTTGCAGATTCAAGAAGTTCAGATGGCATGAGCCCACAAGAAACAGATGACTCCACGGGCAGTCCTCCTCCACACCCCAGCAGAGATTTCAAAAGGTCTCTTACCTCTCATTTGGTGCCCTGGGGGTGAAGGGGGACAGTCTGCAGCCACTGTCGCTGTCTTCAATCGGGCGTTGCCAGCCGAGTCACGGCACCAAATTGTGGAAGAAATCATTGTTCTCACTCTGTTTGTAAGCAACAAGTAGCCAGAGGCAGTTTTATTATGAGCTGCAGCAAGGGAAAAACTGATTCGGACGGGGGGAGCCTGCCCCCCAGGCAGATCTTCAAATATACGCAATTATGAAGCAGATTATATACTGTCCATTAGATATAATAACAATAACAATTAGTCTCCTTCCCATTACAAACACCAATGGCTAACAGTTTAGTTCCACCCAGATGCTCCTTATCTCAAGGTCCCTGACAGAGTCAGCATTCTATCCTTATCTCCGTATGGAGGTGAGAGGCGAAGGCAGCATCTTATTACAGCTCTCGCGTTGTCAGGCCACAGACTTAGCCTGATTCTTGCTCTGTTACTGACAAGACTAAGATGGCTGCACACAAATTCCCTTTTTCCTGCTTCCACAGTTCACTGTATTTTTCTGATATAATAAAAACAAAGAGTATCTATAATTTAAGATTAATTTTTACTTCCAGGCCAATAATCTGATTCTTTTTATATTCCGTCACCCTTAGAAATAAATGCTGGACCAAGAATGAGTGGTCTCTCCTGACTTCTGATGTGAGTCTTATTCTCAGCATGCTAATCTCTTTGTGGAAAGAGATTGTAAAGTCAGCACTAGGAGACCACTTGTTAGAGGAACAACAATCTCTTCACAAAAGGTAATCTATATGGACACTCCATTTGGAGGAACTACTTCACCACTGAAAGCATCATTCGACCTGGCTGAACACAAAAGGATAGTACCACCATGGAAACTTCTGTTTCTCCTCTTGATGCTCAGAAAATGATATTAGGGTGCACACATTCTGGATCTTCAACCTTCCAAACAAATATTAATAGTCTCACACACAAAAAACATACCTGGGCAGAGAACATGCAGAAGAGACCAGGGATGTAAGCTGCTAGTCGAGTCGTTGATTACTTGATAAGCATATGCTTATCAGGTAGTCGAGTTACTACTCGACTAGTTGCTCCCCCTCTCCTTGCAAGGGGGGGGGAGGCGCGAGAAGCAGGAGGCGGTGCTGGGGAGGAGCCAGCTTAAAACCAGTTCCTCCCAGCACCATCTCCGCGGGGGGGAGGAGGGAAGGGAACAGGGAAGGCAGAGGCACAGCGGGGGACCGGAGGTAAACAGGAATCAGCTGTCCTGGCTCATGGCCAGTCCCCCGCTGCGCCTCTGCCTTTTAAATGTATTAAGAGCTAGGAGGCTGTTACTACATTTAAAAGGCAGAGCCATAGCAGGGTTAGCTCCCGGGGCTGGGAGCTAACCCCGTTGTGGCTTTGCAATTTCCTTCCTTATCAACTTCTTGATTAGCCAATTCAATGAAATTTAATATCCCTAGAAGAGTTTAGTTCTGAGCGAAGAAATGACTTAATGAAAGGCAAACAAATAGGAACACTGTCCACAAAAGAAAACAGGTGGAAAGAGAAAACATTTCCTGATTGAGAATATAGCCCTAAATCACTTTATTACAACAACCAGGCAGATACAGCTCCCAGTACAATTTATGCAAAGCATGATCACCTTAAAAGACTTGGTATCACTCTTGGGTCAAAAACTCATTCGAGTATAACCTCATGTAAACCAGACTTTGTCTGTAGGTTTCTTTAAGTGATAGGACAGTTTGTTAATGCACATTGCCACTACAAGCCTCATAAGCTTTTTCCAACAAAATGTAAAGGCCACAAAAATAGGAGATACTTGTAGTTCAATTAGTTTGGAGCAGTAATCCAGAACAAATCAACGTGTTGTGTCCTATGCCCCATGGTTCTCCCACACATACATCCTATGATAAATTGTGTTGTTTTCCTCCTCCATTCAGCGTAGGGCTCACAGGATCTCTAGTTCCTACCATTGACAGAGTTTTGTTTATATGATTGTTCAGCATTTACATAACAATCATACAATTCTTTTAGGTGCAACAATAATTCCTCAAGATTGTCTCCTGTCAATGCCGACAGTGGGATGACTCTCTGCTTCACTTGCTCCTTAAGGAGTAGCAAGTTAGCCTTCGACTGAGGAAGATCAATCTTATTCCCAATGACAACATGAGGTCTCTTCGACAAGCCTTCTTCATACTGGTCCAATTCATATTTTAAGTCTTGGAGCTGAATCCATGGCTCAGACAAAGACAAATCCACCACAAATAAGAGAAAGCGGCAGTGTTCTACGTGCCTCAGAAAGGTCAACCCAAGGCCCCTGTTTAGATGAGCTCCTCTTATTATACCAGGCACATCAGCAACTATAAACGAGAGAGAAATGAAAGTGAACACATTTAACCTAGAGAGGTTTTATTTGTCTTTTTGTTGATCTAGATATTTGTATCGCTCCCTTTCAATGCAGACTCTAAAAAGGCATTGTATGAATTTATTTGTCTGCCTCCTGCACAATCAAGTAATTTAACCAGAGACTCTGAATTCAGCTCACAAGTCTGAAGTTAAGGGTACATGCATGAAATATAAGGTTTAAAATTTATATCACATCTACGTCAGGATTGTAGGTCCCTACAATTAGTAAGCTCCTAAAGAGTCATTTTTACAGTTTTACTGTTTGAAGTAGTGACAGAAAGGGAGACAATAAAATTTCTCACAACTTAAAGCAGTAATTATTATATTAACAAACTCTCGTAACACATACCTGATACTTGCTCATAGTCTTGGTAGTTAACAATGCCTACGTGTGGATTTAAGGTGGTGAAAGGGTAGGGAGCCACTGCAGGCTTTGCATTGGAGATTGCTCGCAAAAGTGATGACTTCCCAGCATTGGGGAATCCCACCTGGAACACAAATATTCAACAAGGCCAGACGCAAAGCGGTCATAATTCCAGATTAACCAAACAAAAAGAATAACTGCTTACAAATATATATCAATGGTTCTTTAGTAGCTGCCATAACCCAGAGGGCTATATAGCATTTTGTGTGCAAAATGCATCAGTTTTGCATGCTCATGTCCAAAGGTATCTGGGTGCACATTTGTTTTTAATTATTCATTAACATGTATGAACATTCCATACAAGAATGAACTCCTACTCATAACCTTGCTTGTTAAAGACCCATCTCCGATTCGTCAACCACTTGTCAGCTATTTATTCATTTTCAACTTCCAACAGAAGTGACCTTATATTATGAAATCTATTGGACTGTGACGCGGAGGATGGCATATCTATCTGACCAGGGATGTTAGATATCGATCAATTCAATAATCATGTAATCACACAAAATCTTAGCGATTACATGATTATTTGATAGTCCATAGGGGCGGGGCCCAGCAGCCAGTGCGCTCTCAGCCCCACTCCTGAGGAGCTCTCTGCCATCCTGTGCTGCTATCTCTGTATCAGAGGCAGCAGTGTGGGGTGGCAGCAGTCTCTGACCGTGGGGGGCCCCCGAGCTTCCCATGGACAAGGGTTGCTCCAGCATTCCATGGAGTAGCCTCTGTCTGTAGGAAGCCTGGGCCTGCCGCAGAAGCTACTCTGGCATTCCACAGAGAAGCCTCTGTCAACAGCAATCCCGGGCACAACACAGACAGAGGGTGTTCCGCGGTAGCAACCCCTGTCCATTGGGGGCGGGAGGGGGGGGGGGGACGGCGCGGGAGGGAAGGGAGCCAGGCTCCCTGTGGACAGGGCTGCGCTGGCATCCCACCTCCCCCCATGCAGCTGCCTCTGAGACAGAAGCAGCAGCCTGGTGTGAGGAGGAGGCTCTGCCCTCCCGCCTGTGGGAGGCAGCAATGTGGGGCAGGCGGCTCTGCAGAGCCAACATGCACAAGAGATGGCTTAAAAGCTGGCTCCCCATGTATACTGGCTCCCACTTGTCCGCCTCACCATCCACGCTGCTGCCTATTAAAGGCAGCAGCACGGGTAGGCAGCTCCCCAGGATCCAGTGCTCATGGATGACGCCTCATGGACACAGCTTCTGCCTCTCTTCTCTCTCCCCCCGCCCATTGCCTCTGATCCAGAAGCAGCAAGGGGGAGGGGAGGGAGGGAGTGTTTTATAAGCCTGGTCTTGTCAGTTAATTGTTTACTTGATTGTACACTAACATCCCTATACCTGACATCAATCATCTCATTTGGACTGTAAGAAAGCTTACCTGCAGATCATATTGTGGTTCTGTTAACAGTTCTCTTTATTCTACTATTTCATTCTCTCTGTGAGACTAGTTCCCCCTCACCACTAACACCTACATCTTGAAACACTTTCCTAGGAAGCCTACGTTTGTTGGGAGGAATAACTGTAGAATGGCGATAGGATACAGACAAGCGTGAGCAGAGTAAACAGCCTGCTGAGGATAATCACTCTCAACAAGTACTATGGTAAGTGTGGTAGAGAGTTATAAACTCATGGATTCCCCTTGGCAATTTTAAGTCCTGATAATGCTCCTGTTATTTGGTGGCCAAACTCACATTGGCGTCAATGGGCGCAAGCTAGGACTCAAAATGCCAGATTTAGCGCTGACAGTTTAAGAACCAGAGTATATTGCCCAACAAAGACACAGTCAAGTTTACTGACCCAGCCTTGCTGGTTCTTTTTTTTTTTTCCCTTTACAAAGGTCTTATGGGCCAGACAAAAGTTGTAAGATATGTGCACTTTATGTACTGTTGTAAAATAAGGGTTTGTTCAACAGCTCCACCAGAGAGATGAAAAAAATTGCATGGATTTAAAAACGAAATCAGATTAAACAAATTGACTAAGCATTTAACTTTTAATGGTGTGGTAATGCTATGACAAAGTGTACATATCTGAAACCTATACGAAAAGCTAACCGAGTTAAACATTTAATTCCCACAACAATGCAAAGTATAGATAGACTGAAAAAGGATTATGGCTTTGTTAAAAAAATAACATTATTTAAGAGCTGTAAGAGTTCCTTGATGGTTGCTAGGTGAAAGATCTTGTCTTAGTGCATGTCATCATGTCTTCCAGAAACAGCCTGTCCAATTACTTTAAAAGCAGTATACAAAAGTTCTCATTTTAAATGTCAAAGACTGGGGGTATGATCTTTGATAACTTTGCAGCATATATGGATTCAAGCCCTGGGTTATGTCAAGATATTTTCTAAAGAGACATTTATAGGAAACTATTTTATTACAATTATTGAAGCCTGTACCTTGTTTCCTGTTAATTTGACATGAAACCTTTTATCAAGGAGATAAGGCATCAACCTTATATATAATTAGTAGCAAGAAAACGACAAAGGCAAATCACTCAGGATACTCCTCTACTAAATAATCACTGACATTCATCTCCCAAACAAACTTGCTGAGAGATCAAAATATATCAAAGCAACATTTCTTCTTCAGCCAATCAAGTGACATCTTGGAAGCGTATATCAAAGGCTAATAAAACAAAAAAGGCAATACCTACCAGTCCTGCATGAGCCATAATCTTGAGCTCCAAATCGAGGACTCTTTTCTGACCTGGTTCTCCTGCAGGATCTGTCACTGGTGCTCGATTCTCATTGGACAGAAAGAACCGGTTACCCTTCCCTCCAGTTCCTCCATAAGCTGCAACATATTCTTCACCATGCTGAGCAAGATTAGCCACAATTTTCCCATTCTCCTTAACTAGCGTGCCTACAGGAACCTTGAAAAGAGAAAAAATCCTAAACAAAAACAAACTATTAAAGTTCATATATTTAAGAGTACTGTTCAACTATTCCCTGTGGCTAGAAAGGTCTTCAGGATCTAACACACACCACAACCCTTCATCTCTCAGCTGGCAAAATGTTAAAGGAGTTGTTAGGACCCAGATCAAGCAGAGGTCAAAGCAGCACACTCTCTCTAGACCCAAAAAGCATTGTTGGATACTTATAACTTTAGTTGTTTTGGGGGTTTTTATGTGTTTCCTGTCCCAAATATCACAGAGCAATTGGAGAGGGGTGACAAGTGGTGGCGAACCCATTCAGGATACCAATCAGGGCATAAGCAGATTAGGGATCACACGGGGTAGTTAAAAAGAAAGGTAAGAATGATTTATATTTTAAAACAAATAAAAAAAAAAAAGAAAGCAGCAATAGATAGGCAGGGAATTTGTCTTTGTTTTTAATTTTAAAAACACTGACCCAAGATGATGCATTACTATTGACACCTTGCTGAGGTATGTGTATGGTTTGTCTGGATATTGTCTCCCTCGCTACTTGAAAAATGCTATCCTGATTTTGGGTATTATCATAAAAAATTATCAACAAATCTATCTATCTATCTATCTATCTACCAAACATATAAATATACACACACATATTTTAGAGTACATCTATCTGTGTGTCTGTCTGCAGGTTCATTTGCTTAAGAACTCCTCCTAAACAATAAGAGGAGCCCCAAATTGAGCATGTAGCTTCCTCTTCTAACTTAAAGCAAGGTCAGGGTCTGGTTGTACCAGGACAACTGAGAAGCCTGAGAAAAGGACTGTTTTTCCTAACATGCAAAATGAGGGGCAGCTGTTCGGAGGGACCTGATATGAGAGCGGCTACTGAGTGCAGCGAGCCCACAGGGGAGAACTACCTTGCAGAGTGTCCACTGGGGGAAATTATACCACAAAGAGAGTGGCCAGTTGGGCTTGGGGCTCTGCCATTTTGCCTGCCAGCATATCAAGTAAGTAGCCCCTAGCCATTTTCCACCCCAGCCTGCCAGAGCAGCCCCTGCCTGCAGGGTACCTGGGCTGCTCTGGACATCATGGCAGCCCGTCTGCTGCAGGTGGGAAGCTGATACACCACCGGTTAACCAAAACAGTAAGCATCACCCATGATCCTTACTGGTTAATCTTTCACATCCCTAGAAATCTGTTCTCACATGGGAAAACAAACAACAACATTGCTAGAAAATGTAGTCATGAGTTTGGAAAGCATGTTAAGGGTCGGCATCAAAATGGACATGTCCCAGGTAGCAGAACCAGCCTGGGAAAAATACTGCTCTAATTTAACAAGTTGTGTGTTTCACTGCTTTGACTAGTCCCACTGGGACTACTCACATGCATAAAGTGACTTACACTAGGGATGTTAAAACAATTAACTGTTTTAACTCAGGGCTTGCCACCTAGGGATGTTAAATATCAAGTAATTGACTAATCGAATAGTCGATGCATTTTGCACCAACTATTTGATTAGTCGATAGGGCGCCTCTGCCTTTGAAGTGTAGCAACAGCCCAACACCCTGGGCTGTTGCTACACTTCAAAGGCAAAAGTGCTGCATGGAGCCCTGGCCTCAGGCTCCTCACGGCATTTCAAAGCGGCAGTGCCGCATGGAGCACGGGGTCAGCAGGGGAGTCCCAGCTGATCCTGGGCTCCATACAGTGCTGCCACTTTGAAATGCCGCATGCCGCCTGAGAACACCCTAGCTGGCCCTGGGTTGCATGTGGCATTTCAAAGCAGCAGCGCTGCGTGGAACCCAGGGTCTGGCCCCAAGCTCCATGTAGCGCTGCTGCTTTGAAGTACCCTTCTTTTTCGCCCCCCCACCACACTTGCTGCCTCTTTCTGACAGAGGCAGCAAGGGGTGGGGGGAGCAACTAGTTGACTAGCCTGTTGACTATCTGATAAGCATTTGCTTATCAGATAGATGACTCGTCGTTCACATCCCTATTGCCACCCATCCCACTGGTTCCACCATGGCCGTGGGTCCTGTTGCAGCCAGGAGGTCCTGCTGACTGGCCTGTTGACCCTCCATGGCTGGGGTTGCTCCAGCCCAGCGTGACTAGTCAGCATGAGGCTTGCCAATATGCTTAACAATATGCTTACCAGTTAATATCCCAACTCACACAGCTAAACTTTTGCAGGACTAAGGCCTGAACTCTCAAATAAAACTTTTGACGTAGTCAACTTCAGCAGCTTACTTTAACATAGGTGTATCCACCGTTAGCTCCATAACAGTTTTTGCTTCCCCCCTTTTCTCCATCAAAACCACGATACACCGGGAGGACTAAATTCAGTGATTTGATTTGCTGGTCAACTATAAAGTAAAACATACACCTTAAAAAACATTCTTATGTTAAAAGAAATACAGTAGAATAATTTTTGACCGTTTTATCCTTTTCAGTGTGGCATAGATAGCAGCATTCCATAAGCTAGTGTGAGAGACCAAGGGAGATATATCATAATATAAATTCTATTAAAGTAAAACTTCACCATTATTTTAAATTTATAAATTATAGAAACAATGGAAGTTGTCCATCTAAAGCTCTGTACACCCATTACAAAACAAATTTCTTAATCAATAAAGAACATTTCAGTTATCAATCCATTGCTAGTCACTGAGTTAGCATTGAGGACAAAGAAAACCAGTTTAAAAACTCATTTTAAATCTCTCCCTTCTGCAAGTTACTGTATTTTTTTAAATGTTTCACATTAAAAGAATGTGAACTTTTTAAAAATCATGACACATAAGCTATGATCTTATCAGGCTGTTTCTTATTTTGTCTGTCTAGTACCCAGCATAATGGAGTACTATACAAACAGCACAATGAGTCTCCGTGTGCTACTATAATACAATTAATAATCATCTCACAAGCTATGCTAAATCAGATTTGATCTGTAGATGACAAGGAAACTTCCAAGAAATAGCCAAGCCATCCCCTAAAGTAGTGTTAGCACTATATAGGTGCTAACTATTATTATCCAGTTATGGGGACTCACTTCTTTATCAGTAGTGACGAGTCAGTAACTCAGCATGCTACTGTGGAATGTGCAGAGCTCTGCATGGATACAAAATTGGTATTTGCATTCATATCCGCAAAAATGAGCTACAGATACCTGCATCCATATCCATGGATGTGGATACCTGTGGTTATAAAGAAGATATTGGCAAATTTGCAAGGCTCTAAGAATGTGGTGTTGGAATTGTTGCCTTTTGGAGGGTATTAAAATCAGATTCTAATGACCAAAGTGATCAGTAAGTACAGATTGAATGTTGAACAAATTCCAATTTGCAAAATTACAGCCTCTCTCTCACTAGTTTTCCTACAGCCCAGCCTCAATAGGATTTGGCATGCCTCACTGCCTGTTTTATGTTGTTGTGTAGTATTGATGAGCTCTTAAATTGTATTGCACAACAAAAAATGGAAGCATGTCTCAGATGAATGAAATTACTGTTGTAAATGTAGTTTGTAAAAACACTGAGATTCTTTGGAATGCAAGATGCCATATAACTGTAATGATAAAAGGAAGTATTGTAACATGACTAAATACTTTAAATTAAATACAAAATTTTGACATTCCCTTCTGGTACTTGTAAAGAATCATTTAAACTTCTCAAGTACTTGTTGGCAATATTAACACAAAACTGTTTTATTCTAGAGCCTTCCGGTGCCAACATTGATGCATAGGGTGGAAACTATTTTCTTCCATTCCCCTCTGTAATTTATTGCTGCTTCCATCTGCTTTATGGTACTGACATCAGCAGTTATGTTCTCTCTGCTAAAATTTCTTTTTAAGTTTTTTCTTGGGCACCCTCATTTCCTCCAATCAGTTGGCATCTACATGACAGCTTCATTGGGAAGTCTGTGTTGGATATATTTGGGGCATGTACTCTGCCAAATGCTTCTTCTGGGTTCAGGTGGAAATGAGCAGCTGATTGGTGATTTCTCAGATCTCTTAGCTAGGGATGGAGTCTTTCCAACCAATGCTCAGAATCTTTCTGAAGCTCTTATTTTAAAGGTGTCTATTTTTCTATTTAATGTTTGATAGAAAATGTAAGATCTTCAATACTTGTAGCCATACTTTAGCACTGAGATTACATTTTGTTCTGGTGCTCTAAATCTTTGATTTCCATACCTAGCTGAGTTTATGATGATGCTTGATAGAATAGAATAGTTCTATTATTTCTTAGTGGTTTTTGCCTTCGAATGGGATGTTACTGTTTGACTTCTGAGTTTCAAGTAAGTTTAACATGATTAATTTTGAACCCTGGTTGCTTTCGATTTTTGCCAGACTTCATGCTTCTCACTCACTAGCAAAATATTATCAGCAAAGTTTAAGTCTTTTTGACATTTGTCATCTATCCATGCTATAACAGTGTTTCTGTTGCTAATACATTTCTTCATTATGCAGTGTATAGCTATGCCAATCAAGCGAGGTTATAAAATGAAGCCCCGGTTTTGTGCCAACATCCATGATGAACAACTCTGTTATCTGGCTGTTCAACCTTATAGAATATTTTACACAGCTATACTTTGCCTTGATGATGTTGACAACTTTAGCTGGGATTCCACAGGACTGTGAAATATTTTACAATGCGTGTTCTCCATGCTATCAAATGCCTTTTGAAAAAAATAAAAACTGATAAGAGGAGAGCTTGCCATTCTATTCATTCTTCTAAGATGTCTTTAGTGTGGCTATTATATCTATAAAGGATCTCTTGGGCCTTAATCCAACCAGATCATCTAAATTATGCATGCACTGCTTCTTCATCCTGTCTAGTCTCACAAATGCCTTCCCCTACAATAGAGAGTAGTATAACTCCTCTCTAGTTGTTAAAGTCAGTAAAATAACGCTTTTGGAGATATTGTGAAAATAATTCCACGTTTCTCCTGGTCACAAGAGATGTCTTTTCCCCAAACTTAATAATAGGACCCACTTTTAAAACTGCAGTTTAACTCAAAATAAAGTTAATTAAAGCCAACACAAATTTAATACAGAATTGCTGAACCAAAAACAAAGTTAGAAATCTCTTCTCACCCTTGAAAGATGTAAGAAACTCCAAATAAAATGGTTATGGACACATGAAACTAAAAAACCAGGTATATCAGATGAGAAGATTTGGCACTTTTGAAAATAACTTATAATTTCAGAGAAAAACAAAAGTCCTAGCATTCCCAAAACACCAACGTTAACCACCGTAAAAACCCTTCACTCTGACTTTCTATAACCAAAAGGGAGACTAAAGTGAATAAAACATAACTATTTCTTTTTAAACTAAAAGTTGGGGTTTTAATGTAATTAGTTTTAAGAACATTTAAGTTAAAAATATAATTTTAAAATGAAATTTTAAATGTTTGACAACTAATATTGAGAGCTAATCTTATATTCAATTCAATTTAAATGATTTTAATGAAGCAATTTTTTGGCTGCCAAAGTTTTAAAGAAACGTCAAATCACTGAACTTGTGAGTGTCACTGGCTAAGTACTTAAAACCAGAGTTTGTTGAAGTGCTAAATCAGGTTTCAGCCAACCAGCAGCCTCTTCCATAGGCATAAAGAGAATATGCTTCTTGTTATTTATTCAGCTTGTTAATTCAATGACTAATTCATTCAAAGTTAAGAGACTGATTGGAAGTTAAGCAGAAAAGCTTGTTGTCCTCTTTCAATAAATTCATAAAAATGTGGTGTGAAAGGATGAGATCTACTACTTCTAAAATCTTGAAGGACATTCTAACCAAAAACAACTAGTTCAATTCACTAACTCCAGATGCTTTTTTAAAAATATATCAGAAATTTTTAAAATGTAAAACCTGTTTTGAGTAACTTACTTTTTTCTGGATGTATGCAGCATCTTTCAGGTAGTTTTATTTAACTCCGTGGTGTCCAATATGCTAGCCACTAACCACATGTGGCTATTTGGCCAGTTGAGTCTGGCTAGTTCGCTTCAGAACTAGTTAGAAGCCACAGATTTAACTAATCAAAACCAAATTTTTAAATACCATTTTTGAGCATTTTTAAATGAATTTTAATTTTCATCCAAATGCAACTTGACACAATCATAAATTAAAAAAGAAAGAGCTAGTAAGATATTATTCTCCATTTTCTATCATAAAATGTGTAAAAAATCTTAATAAATGTATGTTAAGCTATATAATTGCTTATGTAAATGTGTATAGACAGTGTATATCCTGCTGTCTAGCAAAAAGAAGTACCTTAGATAGAGGTTATCTTCACTAGATGGTGGATCAACACTAGTGATTGATCCACTGGAGTCAGATACAATAAATCAACCCGCGAGCATTCTTCTGTGGAATCTGGTACTCCAGGACAAGAAGAGTGGCCAGAATCGACAGCAGAGCAGACCCTGACAACCTTACTGCATGGAAGACACTGTGGTAAGTACATCAATTTCAGTTACGCTAATTGTCTAGCTGAAGTTGTATAGATTAGATCAATGGGATACAGGGGGAGAAATGTAATTTAAATTAGGCTTATGTGTCAAGACTATATTTAGTTACAAATCAATATGTTTAATGTTACTAGCCAATGAGAATCATCCTTTTTTGAGGAAAATAATTACAAAGTACAAATGAAAAACATTTCATTTGTATTTCATTGATTTAAATCAATCTGGGGAAATACTCTGCTTTGGAATTCACAGATATTAAGCCAATTATTAGGTTTCAAGTCTGTTTTAAGACCATACATACAATATATCAATTTTCAAGTGTGTATTTTATTCTTTTCAGTTTCTTACATCTTTCTCATTCACGTTGTAATACCTGAGTGTCTTCCAGAAGGGCATTAAGAGACATGACTAAAATGTCGTATTTGTTCTCTTCCTCTCTTTCTCCCCTCCCCCCAAGAGGTTATGTTAGATTCTTTTTAATATTCACCTAACTTACATTTTTTAGTGTTTTGTGTCTGCCATTCCATGTATTTTTATTACTAAAGCAAGATCAAAAAAGTGCACCTTGAATGTGTGTATATAGTTCTATAAAGTATAAATCTTGGTTTTATGCCCTGCTTCAAGAGCAATCTGTGTCAATGTAGGGAGATGAAAGAGTGCGTTAGCAATTTCCGAGGCATATTATAAGATTTTAAAAAGGTATTAGATTTTCAAGTCAGTTTGGCATGAAATACTTTCTAGCTAGACCATGTAAGAATATCAGTGTCATTCACGTCCCGTTTGCAGCGACTGTCCTTTGCAGTATTACAAAGAACAAAAGGAGTAAAGAAAAAAAATACCCAAAACGGTTTCCTGTCATATATATTTATCAGTTCTATCACTCCAACTCAATTTCCAGAAAGATATACAAAATATACCTTTTAGCAAAGGGACAATATTTAACAAGACATCCCTGCATTTGTAGTATATGATACAAAAAAAGGATATGCAACTTTTACCTTTCAAAATAACATGGCCCCCATCTCCTCCATTTCCGCCATCAGGACCCCCAAACTCTTTTCTAGGTTCACTGTAAAAAGAGTTAATACCCTGTCCTCCGTGGCCTCCAGTCACACTCACTCTTCGATGATCTATGAAATATCGGGTCTGTAACAGAGAGATTTTGCTACAGCTTAGTGAAACATTATCAAGCCTCTGTTTAACAAGCTGAAAGTTCCTGCAAATCCTAGCTACAGAAAGTTGTGTTATCTTTAAACATCGGGAATTCCAATTTCTGTTTGAAAACCAAAATATATAGCATAGCTACACTTAGACATGAATCAAAGAAAGTCCTCTAACTAGCAATCATCTTGAAGAATGTACACAGAATCACATCTTAAAAGACCCTTTGAATATAACATACACTTCTGAGTTTCCACAAGCATTCTACAAAGCAGATGCTGATAGATCATCCTCCCTAATTATGTATATTAGGCCACATCTCCACTTGCCACACTGGAGACTAATCTTCTGGCATTGAATTTAGCGGGTTTAGTAAGGACCCGCTAAACTGAATGCTGAAGGCGACCCTGGTTGGCGCTGGTAATTCTCAATTTGTGAGGAGTAAGGAAAAACAATGGGAGTGTTTGCTTCCATTGATTTGCCGCTATGGAGACAGTGACAAGCTCAGCTTAGGGTATGTTGACTTCAGCTACATTATTTACACAGCTGGAGTTGCATACCTTAAGTCAATCTTCTGGGTCTAATATAGACCTGACCTTAGGAGGGTATTTCTCAAATGGGTGAGTAATATCTGGACCAACTTCTGATGGTGAAAGAGACAAGATCTGAAGCTTACAAAGAACCTTCTACAGAAAAGTTATGAAACTCAAGGACCTAGGTAGTTGACTGTACATGGGGAAAAAATGTAAAGGCCAATCTAAGCATATTTAAAAGTCACTATTCTCTCAATTTGGTCAGCATGGAATTACCTACATCTGATCTGAGATCCAGGAATTTGTAAGAACTTTTCCAACCGAGTGGGGAAATCTGAAAGTATTTTGTGCAGGGAGCCCAAAAACATACAATCATTACAATAAAAGGGAAAATTAAAAAAAAAAAAAAAGATTTGACAAGGCAAAATTATTTTGGTGCTTATTTCATTTAAGTTAAGATGGTTAAAAGTAGTATTGTTCTTCTGCACAGTAAAGTTTTAAAGCTCTATTAACTCAACATTCAGTTGTAAAGTTTTGAAAGAACCAAACCATTTTATTCAGAACAATTTCCCCTATCAAGGTGTTTTCAACGCTGAGATTCTACTGAAGCATGAAAAAGTGATAATTCCTAAAAAGTCTCCTTTTCCCAAAGTAGTTAGCACTACCAAATGACTAAATTGCAAATGACTGTTTTCAATTAACTAGATATATTAATTCATTTTTATAATAAGCAATAATTTTCCTTCAGATGAAATACAGACCCAAAAGATAACATCTAAACAAAAATGAAGACCCTAAAATTAACTGGCCACCCTAACTATTCAATCTGGGACCTGCACAAGTTCTTTAAAAAAAAAAAATAAAATACCACCACCACCACCACACCAGAAGCAAAGCACTAATATAACTTTAAAATGGCGACTCTAAAAAAATGTATTGTTCAATGACTGATAGAGCCACTGCTGTAGAGGTTTTATCCCTTCCTGCCTACTGTACCTTTAATGCGTACAATTTTGTTTAGTATACCCCCAAGTTTCACCTCACTTAAAAACTACTTGATATTATACGCATAAAAATACAAAAGTGTCAGATCATACTATTATTGAAAAATTGCTTACACTCTCATTTTACCCTATAAATTAGAAATCAATTAGAATCTAAACATTATATAGGTTGAACTTCTCTAGCTAGTCCAGCCCTCTCTGGTCTGGCAACATCTGTTGTCCAGCATGATTCTAATTAGCCAGATGTCCACTTATCATGGATGTGGCCAAATTTCCCATGGTCCCATAAAGTTTGTTTATAGACACCAGTCCTGGCTCTCGGTATTCTGTGCTGTTATTTAGCTCTAATTGATCCCTAAATGTCTTCTAATAGCCAAATAACCAGTGGAGCTGTTGGTAATGCTGCTAGACAATACTGACCTCCCGTGGTTTGGCAAATTCTCTGGTTCAGCACTGGTCAGGTCCCAAGGGTGCTGAAGTAGAGATTCAACCTGTACTTACATTTCAATGTACAGCACATAGAGCAATATAAACAAGTCATCGTCCATATGAGATGTAATGTTTACTGTCTTCGTTAGTGCTTTTGTTGAGAACCATTGCTCTACAGTGAAGCAACTCCTTTACTTATACTACCACTGAAGTTGTCATGAATAAAGTTCAAAGTGAAATGACATTTTTGTTATATGAAACAACTTTTTATTTACTTACAACTAATTTTTCCAGTATTCAAAAAGTTAATTATATTTCATAAAAATATTTCCTTATAATGTCAAAGGCTTGCATTTCATTTCATTATGGGAAAAGGGAAGCAGAGAATATCACAAAGGACATATCTGGGAGTGGTCTGTTCATTTAGCATACAGAAAGTTCTTTGAACATATGGTAGTTTAGCCTATCGAAATTTTAGTTTAGACTTTACCAGCTTCTTTTCTGATATTACTCTTTTTTGTCTCAGCTGTTGATTTTTCGCACAGTTTGCACAGCTTGTGGAAAGAATCCTCTGCCAGCCCTTCATCTGCTGCTGCATTAAGCAAATCCGTATACATGGTGAATATGCAGTTCTCCACAGCCATAAGCTGTCCAGTAAAGACAATGTTCTTGATAACAAGACTTTAGAATGCAGCATATCCACCTACAAAGAGAAAATTATAGACATCAGAACACCACTAACTAAACTTCCACTTTGTGGCTCTAGAAACAACTGTTTCATAGGCAAGTCGAGAGAGCAAAAAATAAATGTCCATAATGAAACACACACGATTTAGAAACCCAAGATCCAGGGATTGACAAATATCTGGCAAACATTTTCTTATCTAATGGTTGTAATAACCTTCTGAGAGTCAAGACACCCCGATATACCTCCCCTAAATTAATTTCCCCACATTAATACCCATGCACACGCTTTCCCTACTGCAGGGCTGCTCAGTATCTACCCAGCAGCAGAAAGCCAGGCCCAG
>JANRFK010002932.1:23812730-23827706 GCA_030068395.1 Apalone spinifera | reverse complement strand
CGATGTAGCGTAAGTAGAGAAGGGGTAAAAGGGGACGGGAGTTGAGGAAATGTTTTTCTAGGTCAGCCATAAAGGTATTAGCATACTGTGGGGCCATGCGTGTACTCATGGCTGTGCCGCTGATCTGGAGGTATAAGTTGTTCTCAAACTGGAAATAATTGTGGGTGAGAACAAAGTTACATAGGTCTGCTATCAGGTTAGCAGTGGTGTCCTCTGGGATAGTGTTTCTAATTGCTTATAATCCGTCTTCATGTGGGATGTTGGTGTATAGAGCTTCTGCATCCATGGTGGTAAGGATGGTGTTATTGGGGAGGTTATCGATGTTTTGTAGTTTCCTTAGGAAGTCAGTAGTGTCTTGGAGATAGCTGGGGGTTTGGTCCTACCTCAGTGATTTCCACTCTATGCCTTTGACAAAGTAGTTTTTAACCCAAAAAAGCTTATGATCAAATCTGTTATTTATTAAGGTGCCACAGGACTCCTCATTATTTTTGCAAATACAGACTAACATGGCTACCCCTCTGAGACTTTATGAAAACTAACATTTAAATTTGTGGCTGATCAAAATTTCCCCAATACAAACCAGCCTATTTGAACTGCAAAGGTTTGTCCTTAATTCACTACAGGGTTTTTTCTCCATTAAGTTACCTTTTGGCTTTCCTCTTCAGTTTGTGGTAATCTAAAGAAATGAAGTGGGTTGAAAAGGAAACATTACCACATGAAGGGTCTGTGCGACCAGACCACTGGGCCT
The DNA here is from genome assembly GCA_030068395.1 of Apalone spinifera. Classification (NCBI taxonomy): domain Eukaryota; kingdom Metazoa; phylum Chordata; order Testudines; family Trionychidae; genus Apalone; species Apalone spinifera. Next base: position 23,826,958 of record JANRFK010002932.1, on the reverse strand, counting down.
GATTCTTCACTCCTTTGGAACTGGTGTAAAGTGAGTGTAAAATGCTACCTAATCAGAATAGTAGCATTTTACAGCCATTTTAGACAGGTGTAAAGAAATTCACAAGGTATGAGGCTAAGAAGAAACAAGTGTGTTGACTTTTAAGGAAAATAAAAGTTACTGAACCATTCTGGTAGGAATTAATTGTGCACAATGGAGAATTTTTGATCATTTAAAATAAATTTACTTCATTTTCTATCTTCATATGTGTTTAAAACAGATTTTTAGAAATGACGTATTTTAGAGTGCAGGGATCATTATTTTCAGTATTGTGTTTAATTCTGACGCTGGTTACCAAGTTTATTTTATTTCAAAACATAATAAAAATTGTTGGAATTTGGAATGTTGAAAGATTATTTGACTACTTCAGTTTCAAGTATAGTTTATGGTGTTTTTTGCCACTGTTTGTTTCAGTTTCCTTCTGGAGCTGAATAAGTCTAATCCACCCTTTACTTTTTGTTTTGCAGCATTTTCTATCCTTTCCCGAGTGTTGTCACTAGGATCCTTATGCTTGTGGCTGCCAGCAGCACTGAGTGAATGAATGAATGAATGAATGATGCCCTGGGGAATTCGAACTTCATAATTAACTCAAAATATGCTGGGCATTGGAGAGTTGCCAGAGGCAGGTCGTTCTTCCTCAGTGGGAAGTCCTATACAGAATTATTCATTAAACAAAAAGGCTAATTTTAGAATGTATAATTAATTTTTAAGTTATGTTGTAAAAGTTGGGTGATCCAAAATTTGACCTGCCTTTAGTTACATTTTTAAGTTAGAAGGGCTTCACCAACCACTTTTTCACAGGGAAAATCCTGACTTGAAGGTCTATACTGCAGTGTAAATCCAAGGTTAGTGGAATTTGAATTAACAAATCCTGGGTTACTATAGGGTTTGAGTGTCTGCATTCACTTATAACCCCAGGTTAAGATTGTTGAACCCAGGGCCTCAACCTGGGGTCTACTTTCTATACTGTATTATGCATGTGAGACTCAAACCCCTGATATCTCAGACATCTTAGTGCTCTCCGAAAATCTGTCTGCTCGAAGCCATTTGTTCATGGTAAAGTGTGGGAAAGCTTGACTGTCCAGCAAACTTGGCTGTCCACAGGACAAAGAAAATAGGTCAGTGGGCTACATAGACACTGCAAAGCAACAGTTTGAATTCTGGCTCTCAGCTTGACTCAGGGTTGAACTCTCCATCCTCCTGGGGTCCTGGGTCTGAGCCTTAGATGAGTGGGGTTTGAGGCTTGAGACTGCTTTCAAACTCTGGGCTTACACTGCATTGTTGTGAACATACCTTAAGTCTTCATGACACAGATCCCACCAGAACTGTGACCTGCCTCTGTGTAGGCAGATTTAACAATTAGATTCTGAAAAGATCCTACCCTGTCATGGGGTGAATCTGTCCCAGAGGTAAAAGAAGAGAGTCCCAATGCCAGGACATAGCAGTTGGATACTAAAAAGCCCTCCTACTGTATTTGCTTTCAGTTCATAAATAATAATATTCTTTAATCATATTTCCAATGAAAATAAGTTATTTTATTATTATGGACCCAGGCAATTTTTATTGGAACTATTAAAACATCTACCAGAGAAATCCAACTTGAAAATTTGCAAACAACAAAATGAACATAAAGTTGATTTCTTCAGATGAGATGTCAGTAATTTAATTTGAGTATTTCTAATGATTAAACTCTCAAAAATGTTCAGGTAGTAGGTCATTAAATTGGCTGAAAATTCTACCATTCCTTTCTGGAACACATATGCTAAAACTTATAGAAATGATACAGTGTCACTAGTACCAGCAAGGAAAATAAACCTCATTTTACTGTAATTCAGCCAATCATAGTGCAGGAGGCTGTGGCGTTATTGATGTGCGATATTCAGGTTGTTCTCATGATTGATTTGCAAAATCACAGTGGTAGGAGATTTTCAAAGGCTCTTAGGAGCCTGACTCCCATTGACTTTTAATGGAAGTTAGGTACTTAATTCCAAATATTCCTCCATATAATAATTTATGAATAACTGTACTTTGAATGCACAAATCTTTCTATTCTTAATGCTATAATCTCTCTGCTTCAGGTGGTTCCTGTGCTAAAAAAATGTGTCTGCAAAAAGATATCACTATAAACTCTTCATCTTAAACAGACTAACTCAGGTCTGGGCAAGATGTGGCCTGCCTAACACATTGATCTGGCCCATGGACTGCATCTAGCTGCTTTCTATTTATAGCCTGCTGCCCATTTCTAGGCGATAGCTCAGGCAGCCAGATTCTATTTAAATGGCTCCCAGCTCCTTGTTGCGGTGCTACCCCTGCAGGGGCCAGATCTGCGAGCCCTTTAAACAGCTGCAGCAACCCCAGTAGGCTGCCAGGCAACACAATAGCAGGGGGGCCGGGAAATGCAAGCCCTTTGCTGTGTTTTTAATTCAAAGCCTCCAGCCCCAGACAACTCTGGGGGAAGGCTAATCACCAGCCCTGCTCCTTCTACCCCGGCTCTACCCCTTCCAGAAGTGGAGCCGACCTGTGACTATCTACCAAAATTCATTAACCCTCTTGCGAAAATTATTGCCCACCCTGGACTAACTCCAACTTTTATATGAAAGAAAAAGTTTACTAAAAAAACAAAGGGAATATAGTGGTGAAGTTAATATTGTAAGATTTCTTTTTAATGTTAAAATCCTTTGATTGCTTTCACTCACAACCATCTCTAGTCTCTTTTATCCTCCTTTTTTGTTCCCTGTTGACCAGCAAGACTCTGATCCCCAGAATAACTGATATATATTTGTTTACTTTCAATTTTGAAATACAATGAAACAAAAAATAGTTGAGATTCAAGGAAGAAGAACTTCCTTGACCTGTAAAGAGGGAGTGAATCAGGGTGGGGAAATGAAATAAGAGGACAGCAGGAGGAAATAAGGAGAGAGAAAGGAAAATATAAGACCTTAGAAGACTCTGACAGCCTATACCAGTTTTGGGGCTTTTTTTCCTCTTTCTAATTTTAAGTTTGAATATTTAATTATACATTAAATATAATATCTCAAGTGCTTTCTGTTCATTAGGTAGGAACAACAGGCCTGATTCCACAGCCTTTACTAATCGCAATAGTCCCAATTATTTAAACTGTCTGGTCTTCTTTATATTTACTTCTATTGCTCCTCAAAATGTAATACTGTCTGAAAATTAAAAAAAATAGTTGGCCACTGTTTGATCTCAATTACACGTATGAAACCCTATTCATTTGAGCTTTTAGCCAGTTGGCTTTTCCTAATATTTAAAGACCAATATGTCCCCCCTCAATTTGGAAAAGTTTCCATCTATAGTGACCATTTGTTCTCTAATCTTAAGATATTTTTCTAACTTTAGCAAGTCAGTTTACCTCCCTTGCTATGATCACTCACCTTAACACTTAATATGTTAAGAGCCACACATATCTTTGTTAAAAGTTAAATGAAATCATCATGTAGTGTTATTTTTAAGAAAAGAAATAACTGTAGTATTATAACTAATATTATAACTAATATTTCATCACACATAAAAGGTTCTAATATCTAATAACACTTTAAGTGCATCTAGTTCAGCTACACATTTTGTTGTCAGCAATAAGTTTACCTCAGAGAGGGGTAATAATTTTCTCAGGGGCGCCACTTAATGAATTTTGGTACTGGTCATGAGCCAGCTCCAACACCTACTCCTGGATGGGGCAGAGCCTAGGTGAAAGGGGTGGGGCTGGAGCCTAGTCTCCACCCAAAATTGTCTGGGGCCAAAGGCTTTGAAGTAAAAACACAGCAAAGGGCTCCTGGCCCTGCCACTACCATGCTGACTTGCTGCCTGGGTTGCTGCTGCTATTTAAAAGGCTTGCGACTCCGGCCCCTGCCAGGATGATGCCATGACCTGGAGCAGCAAGCCCTTTAAATAGCAGCAATTTAAAAGGCTCGTGGCCCTGCTGCTACTACGTTGCCTGCAGCCGCCTGGGATTGCTGCAGCTATTTAAAAGGCTTGTGACTCCAGCCCCTGCTGAGATAGCGGTGTGACCATGAGCTGTGAGCCATTTAAACAGGATCCTGCTGCCTGACCCACCACCTAGATATTCAGTGGCACGGGAAGCAGAATATAAATAGAAAGTGGCCAGGGACAGACCATGAGCCGGATCAAAGTGTTGGGTGGGCCAGATCTGGCCACCTGGCTGCATCTCATTGAGCCCTGGTTTATCTAGTGCACAAAAGGCTTATATGTGAGCTATTAACCATTAATTTACACAGTCATTAACTAATGTGCATAGTGTTTTGTGATATAAATAATATAAAAGTTGCTCTACATAACGAAATTCTAATTTATAGACACTTCTGAGTAACAATTTTCAATTTTAGGAAAATATTTTAGTCTCGCAGCTGAGCAGTGTTTTAATTCTTCAGAAATACTATAAAACAGCTTTCATCTTTTTCTAAACAGATGTAGCTTAGAGCTTTTATTTGCATAGATTGCAAATATATCTTCTCACCTCCTTCGTAATAATGCTGTGTGGAGTCCTCAAATGACCTGTCATAACTCTGCTCAGTATAGGATGACTGTTGATATGCATAATCACCATGACCTGCAATCAGATGATAAGAAAAAGACAAAATGGACAAGGTTAATCAAAAAGATTCATCTGATCCATAACTTATTTTGGCACATGCATTATGTAATTTTGTATTACACACAATGCATAGAGTACCTTTTATGCTTTATATATAATTAAATAATTATACACAGTTTAAAGTCACATAGTTTCACAGATTAGGCAAAACACACACACACACACACACACACACACACACACACACACACACAACCCTAAGAAAAAAGGTCTAAAATGGGTGAATCTGAAATAGCTTGCTAATAAAGTGGCAATGCATTTGCCAAGTCTAAAGTAGCATTTCTTGCTAAACTGAGTGTGTATCCTATCACAAGGAGTCTCCTGCAGGCTTCCTGCTCCTTTCAAGATGCAGTTGGTAATGGTGCTACAATGAACATATATACACAGAATCATATGTTTTGGGAACAGGTGTTGCTGGCATTTCAGGCTGAAAATAAATCTTATGGGCTATATGGTTTCCAATTTTTTAACTCTTAGATAGGGCAGTCGTAAATTCAGTACCATCTCATTAGAATTACTATTGCTAAGCAAAATTACCATCTGGGTAATACTGCTGGTTCATTGGCTCTGATGAGCTTTGTCCATGGCTGTACTGTTCACTGTAATATTCTTCCTGTCCCATGTACTGTTGAGAGGAACCTGTAAACCCAAAGGAAAGAGAGAGAAAGTGAGAGTTTTTTTAAGCAGCTCATGAACCCAAAGGGAGAATTTTCATTTAGATAATCTTGAAGTAAACAGTGTTTTCTTCATGGAGAAATCACTTGAGTTTTATATGTTCAGAACCAACTTTCACTAGGGTCCCTCATTCCCAGATCATTATGGCTTCTGTGGCATATTTATCTCTAACTGCAGGAATGATGGGATAACCACCTTTCTAGGAACTGAATAATACACTTTACCTTGCTGAGAAGGCCTATAAGGGCCCATGGGTCGCTGACCCATCATGCTGTTGCCTTGATTGCTCTGACTCATCATGGCAATGGAGGACTGCCCTTGGTAATGCTGGCTCCCTCCTTGTGCCGAATTGTAGTGTGATGTTGCTGCTTGCTGGTGCATCATGGAGACTACACAGAACACAGATAACTGTTTACTAAAAGGATATCACAATTCTTTTCCTACTCTTTTTTGAACATAATTAAAACATCAGCCAATTTTGTCTTTTAAAAATTGCATCCAGATAATCATTTAGTGAATTTTCCTCAAGGGGAACGGGGGAAAAAAAGACAGAAATTGTTTACTTTTTCTCAATGTGCATATTTAATTTTTCTACATTCTAATTGGGCATCATAAACTGATAACATAGTCAGTTCACATCATTTTTCTGTTAGATATTCTACAATGTATCTGGTCTCAATAAATAACAAAAATCATTTCTGCAACAGGACTACAGAAAAGGGCCCTGTATGAAGAAATGAAAGTATTTGTTCCTCTTCACCTGCATCTTTTATCTTTTATTGCATTTTTTTTTCTTTAAACAACTTTCTCTTTCATCTTCTACCTTATTTATAAACCTGGTGACTATAGAATTTAAGTAAATTGAAGTTACAGTATTTTTTCTGTATTTTATATTCCTTCCTTGAAAGAATTCTAATATCTGATATGCTATTCATTACACAGTGATGAACATTTTTGAGAGACAGGATCGGATTGTTCTTTGCTCTCTGGGCCCTTTGTGCCATTCCAGCAATGTCAAAGGCCTATAAAGAGAGTGGATATATCCAGTGAGGAATATCACCAGCATGGACAACTTCTTTAGGTGGTATAACTGTTCTATGATAACCCCTGTCACAGCTCACAATATGTGGGTGAAATGTCTTGGGGCTGTCACAGTGTGACCAGAGTGCTGCTGCACTTTGAAAATTCACTCTTTTTGATCACATGCTGAGGACCATGAGAAGTAGAGTGGAAGTTAGAGTGATGCTGAGACTATTCTGACTTATTTTGAATCCAGAAAATACTGAACACAAAGGTATCTTAAAACTACCTCTTCTCCTCTCCTTCTGCTCCTGTGCAGGAATAGGGTTATACAAAATATTTACAGCACATTTTCACATCTTGTGCATATTTGAGACCCTTGAAAAGCCTTTTCAATCCCAAAAGGTAAGGAAAAGGAACCTCACCTGGGTTAGACTGCATGTTGATATTTGTTCGAGAGACGTAATTGCCTATTGACCCCTGACCTTGCATTGGCACATTCTGAGATGCAGGCACTGTATGGCTATAACCAGGCCCAGTTCCATGGCTGCTCACAGTCATGCTCAGAGAGGTTGTGGGCATTGTATTTTGGCCTGACTGCTGCATAGACACATGATTAGGACCTGAAAAATCACAACAAGAGTGATGCTGTTATTGACAACATACGCTCATAATAAAAAAACGTAGTGCCTTACTTGGATTCTTGTTATGGTACCTAAGAAAGGCTAAAAAAAATACAATTATAAAATATTTTATATACCAAAGGCCATAAAATTAAAAAAATCCCCATATTAAAACCTGTTAATTATAGATAGTCAAAACGTACCACCCACTATCTGTTGTAAAGCTAGACTGAACCTTGTCCTAAAGACTACCAAAGCTGGCGTTGCTGCTCTGCGAGCCTGGAACAAATTTCAGAAGTGAAGGCTCTCCATTAGAAGGTTCTGCCATCTTTTTCTCAGATTAGGCAGATCTAATAGTCAGCAAGGCTAGCAAATGTTTGCTGCGATGTCAGCCACTAAACTGAATCAAGAACTCTAGAGTGTCCTAGTCCTTCAGAAGCTCAGATGTTCCCATACCAGGTTCAGTCTCTGCTTCCTCTGCAGGTTATCGGCTACACCTCTCTTGTCAGGTGTGTTGCTGGGAGGACCGAACAGCAGATAGCAGCTCTTCAATGCTGCTGTTGCCTCCAGCATCACTACTGTATGCCCAGCAGTGGTGCCAACAGACTGTCTCCTCTGCTAGGATTTAAAAAAATAGAAGAACCTACAAGACCCTAACACCAGATGAGCAATGGGAGAGAGGAGCTAGTTGGATGGGAAGGTTGGTAATGTATCCCCAGGTCCTATAAAAGGGAAGGGAAGAAAGGAAATGGAGAAAGAGGTTCCTCAGCAACCTGCCATATGAGAAGACAGAAAGGAGGCTCTACCTATCCTATTTAGAATAGAAAATGAGATGATGGCATTCATCTAGCCTTTGGATTCCCTCTAAAACAGCTATCATATCCTCTTCCTCCTATCTTTCCCTAACTTGATTGAAGATACCTAATAATTTCAGATACAAAATTGTCCTACCATGACCATTACTCTTCCCTTCCCAGTTCATTTGCTGGCTTGACCTCTGCACTAGAAATGAAACCTTTAAGATTCATACTAATAGTATTCTGTCAACTGGGACTGGGACATTGTATGTTCTTGCTTGGCTGATTTTGCCTTTATAGAACTCTGTAAGATCCCAATCCAAAGTCCACTGAAGTCAACTCAGAGACTCCCTCTGACTTCAGTGGGGTTTGGATTGGGCCGTAAATAAGGACAACAAAGTTTCATAAAGGCCTCTGAGCCAACACATACACGAAATACAAGTTTTCTTGAGTAAACAACCAAATATGTAAACCAAACAGGCCTATCCTTTAGCATAAATAACTCAAAGTGATTTCCTGGCATCCATACTTTTTGGAGGTGATCTCAGAGTTCTTTGCTGACTTGGCAATATACAAATTCCTGATCTCTCATGACAGTGAGAAGGACAGAAATTCCTAATTTTCACTTGGTGTTGCACAAGAAGAAAACATAACTTCATTCAACTTTCCAGTAGCATGAGGACTCATTCTTGCTCAAGGTTACCCAGTCGATGAAGCTAACCTTGTTTTTTCATACACATAGCTGTAAGTTGTGGTCAGTTATATGTAGTATACTAATAAAAGCCAACAGTCAATAAAAATATCTACCAATATACTTTGGTTGTACCCAGGGGCTGTAAGCACTGTCCTACTTACCTTATCATATATTTATTTATCTTAGCTCTTACTGTTATTGGATAACTAACTTTATTTATGTAGGACCAGGTCCTGATTTCATATGCAGTATTGAACTGAATTCTTTTAACAGCATTTTTTTGCAAACTTCACCATTTTTACAGTGTACTGTTTTCCATTGTTGCAAGACCATTGAATCACTGGTTCTCAATCTTTAGTACTCGTGTTCCATTCACTTAGCAAGCCTTTGAATGTGACCCCCCCCATAAATTAAAACCACTTTTTGTATATATTTAATATAAATGCTGAAGGTAAAGCAGGGTTTGGGTGGAGGCTGGTAGCTCGCGACCCCCTCATGTAATAACCTGTAACTCCCCAGGGGTCTGAACCCCCAATTTAGATGGAGATAAATGCAGAATCCCAATAAAATGTACATGTTGTTTTAATTAATATTAATTGTGTTTACAACATGAACAGCATCTTAGCCTTTTTGGAATATCAGTTTTCCTTAGGTATTCTTAAAGTATTTACAAATATTGAAATGAGAAAACTTGCTAGGTTATTTCTCCCCCTTACAGAGAGACTATGGGCCACATTCTCAGCAAAAGTAAACTAGTATAGTTCTGTTGAAGTCAGTGGAGCTATTCCAATTTATGGCTGCTGAAGTGTGACCCTACAGTTATGTATGTCTTATAAAGCTAATACTTGTCCTTCAGTGAAACAGATGACAACATGGAATTTGAGTGAAGAATGGAGTTCATAATCTCTCTGAGTGAGAGTGCTTCTGTTGATGGATTTTACAAATATTGCAGGCTGAACTGACCACGGTGCAGATAACTCTTGCAATATTTGTAGGTTTTCTTAAAGCCCAAGAATCCAGATTTATGTTACTACATGAGATTTTCAGCTTTAATTTTAAAAAACCAAGTTTTTGGCACTCCTAGTTGCAGATAAAAACTATAAAATATGACTGAAGTATACCTGAAGCTTGAAAACCAGAAGGCAAACAAAATGCACTTAACGTTTTTTTCAAATCTTGTGATTTTTTAAAACCAAGCTTGTGGTTTCTGGGGTCTGATTCAGGCTTTTGGAAGGCATGGGATTAACAATACTGTGACTGTTCATGAATGGTATGGCAGACAGACTTTATAAGATGCATCAGCAGAACTTATAAACTGGCTGTTTAATTTTGGAGGTTTTAGCTATACACCAAAGGCCTGGGAAACAACTGACTTCCAATTGGTGTGTCATGTGGTCTATTTGAAATGTTAGTGGTAGTTTCTGTTCACTTCCTTGTAGACCAGGGTGGGCAATAATTTTCACAGGGGGGACACTTAAGGAATATTGGTACTGGTCATGGGCTGGCTCTAACCCCCATTCCTGGAAGGGGCAGGGCCTGGATGGAACGGGTGAGGCTGGAGACTAGCTTTCCTCCCAGAGTAGTTTGGGGCCAGAGGCTTTGAAATAAAAACACAGCAAAGGGCTCGCAGCTCCCAGCCCCATCACTACCATGTTGACTGGCAGCTGCCTGACTTGCTGTCGCTATTTAAAGGGCTCTTGACTCTAGTCTCTGTCAGGATAATGCCACAACCAGAAGCTGCAAACCCTTTAAATAGCAGCAATTTAAAAGGCTCATGGCCCTGCCACTACTGCATTGCCTAGCAGCCACCTGGGATTGCTGCTGCTATTTAAAAGGCTTCTGGCTCCAGCCCCTGCTGAGGTAGCAGTGCAACCATAAGCTGTGAGCCATTTAAACAGGATCCTGCTGCATGAGCCACCACCTGGAAATCTGATGGCATGGGCAACAAGATATAAATGGAAAGTGGTGAGATGCAGTTCATGGTCTGGATCAAAGTTTTAGATGGGCAAGATCTGGCCCCTGGGCTGCATCTTGCCCAGCCCTGTAGTAGACTATTGTCCCATCACCAAAATCACCATCACACCTGGCACACTTATGAGAGATGTTAAGGACTGAATAGATATTGGGAACTAAACTATGTTCACACTGCTAGCAAAGATCCTTCTAAGACCTGGCTGGGAAAATGGAGGATCAGTGCACAGAAACTTTCATTGCTGTCTCCTATGCTGTTCTTGTAATGTTAAATAAACATAGAATTTCAGTTCTTTATTGCTGCCACTCAAACACTTTCAGAAATACTAGAACTTCATTTTCAGAATTGCATATACATTTTGAGTACCCAGCCTGCAAGTAACTTTCATCCAATGGTTGTTCAGTAGCCTGTGTGAAATTAGTTTGTTAGTCTTAGTCTAATTCCCAGTGGTTTGCTGTTCTCATCACAGTATCAGCTGGCACTAATCAGATGCTTTGCTGTCATTCTCATCAGAGGCAAAGGACTGACTGGGATTAAGACTGAACTCCCTTTTCATCCCTTTAAGCAAGTCTCCTTAGGTCAACGTTGACACATTTTGATGGGGCAACACAGAGAAACTTAAACTGCTGTTACCTGTTCTGTGGATAAATAGAGGACATCAATCTCCAGGGCTCTCACACACAAATATAAGGAAAAACAACAACAATAATGAAAATGTGGATTCATAGTGCACAGAACTGTCCTCACAGATCCCTGGTCTACACTAGGATTCTAGTCTAAAATACCTCCTCCCCCCACCGTTCAAATTAGTAAGAAGTGAATCCACACTACCAACCCTGTTATTTCGGAATAATGGGCCACAGCATTTGACCTCTATACTCCTGCTTTTCACGAGTAGTAATGCTAATTCCAAACTTGTAAATCCAAAATAATATAAGTGTGGATGCTCCAGTGCTGCTAATTCGAACTAACTGGCCTCCGGGAGGCCTCCTGCAGCTCCCCAGAGTGCTTCCTGGGGCTCTGAGTCCGAGGTAGCGCATCCACATTAATGGAGCCTGCCTCGGACTAGTTTTGATGCTTCCCTGTAGTGACGACATGCAAGTTCAAACGTATTAAACTGAGAGTTCTTCAACTGAATTTAGTAATTTTGAAATAATTTCCTAGTTTAGACATGGCCTGAATTATTTCTGTTGTTACTAAGTACCAGGCATGAAGAACAGTGCAATAGGAAAGCCCAGAATAAATTTTAAAAGTCCACTTCTTTAAACTGCAAAACTATTGTTGGTAGGACTTCATTAATCAATTTACAGAGACACTAATGAATTTAACAAAAGTTGTAGTTTCATGACATTCTGCCCCATAATCTTCCTACCAGTGTTTGTGGAACTCCACAATCATGTTTTCCTATTTTAAAAAAAAACTTTTCCAGCTCTAGTGCTTTGTGAAAGATCAAAGGAAAGGGAGAACATTGTCTGATTATGAAATGAAATAGTGTAACTGACTATACATCAAGGCTGTGTCTAGACTGGCAAGTTTTTCCGGAAAATTGGCTGCTCTTCCGGAAAAACTTGCCAGCTGTCTACACTGGCCGCTTGAATTTCCGCAAGAACACTGACGATCTCATGTAAGATTGTCAGTGTTCTTGTGGAAATACTATGCTGCTCCTGTTCAGGCAAAAGTCCTTTTGTGCAAAGCTTTTGCGCAAAAGGGCCAGTGTAGACAGCTCAGATTTGTTTTGCACAAAAAAGCCCCGATCGCGAAAATGGCGATAGGGGCTTTTTTGCGCAAAAGCGTGTCTAGATTGGCACGGACGCTTTTCCACAAAAAGTGCTTTTACGGAAAAGTGTCTGTGCCAATCTAGATGCTCTTTTCTGCAAATGCTTTTAACGGAAAACTTTTGCGGAAAATCATGCCAGTCTAGACATAGCCCAAATGTATATGAAGTAAGCAAAATAAAAAATAGAATAAAATCTCTTTCAGTTACATTCATTTATGGTGCTCCTGCAACAACACCTGTCTGAATTTTTTATATGTAAGTGTGTTTTTAAATTTATAGTTTTCCATTAAAAGATCTAAGTGAACTGTTTGGTTATACCATATAACATTTTAAAGGCTACACTAAAAAAGAAGACTTTAATATAACTGCATTTTATTTTTGAAAAGGTGTTTATCTTAGAAGAACTCTGAAGTCTGAAGACCTGATCTTTCAATTTTACTCATATAAACAATCCATGTTCGCCCTGTTGACCTTTATGGGGCTATTTGAATGAGTGCAAAAGGGTTGCAAACTACAACTCAAAGTACGTTTACTATTACAACTATGAGGACATTTAATTCTGAAGTATTTTTATTGGTGGTTTTCATCGCATGTTTTAAAATAATGTTGTTTCATATTTATTTCCCCTACATAAATCTATTAAGTGGTTTGGAGCCCTTATAGAATCCAAGCAGCAGTATAAACTGTAGCCATTTTGTGAATATTTCAGCATGTGCCTGAAATTCCCATGTGCCTAAAAGGTGAGTTGCAGAGCTGTAAAAGATCTCTTCTAAGTATATTCTGCATTAATGATTTTGTTGCTGGGCAACCATAAAGCAGCACAAAGGGGAACAGAGCTCACCATTGCTAATCTGACTCTGCATGAGGGAGGAAGGAGGAAGGCCTGTCCCAATTGCATCACTAAGATTGCTCTGTGAATGGAGAGATTGGTTGGATGCACTCTGAGTCATTCCTCCTGGGCCCAAATTCATGTTTTGCGTTGGTGGCTGCAAACAACAAGAAGGGGAAGCAGGTTTTTGGTTAGGTTTTAATTAGAAAAATTATAACCCTGAAATTAACCTTATGAATACAAACTGACTCAGCTGAAAGTGTGCTTTTAGATTTCCATCTTACAGATTTGGTGTCTGATCCTGGAAACCTTTATTCATTTAAGTTACTCCTTATAGATGAAATACAGCTAGATGCAGAGCCGACTGCATAAGGCACATACCCCCTTTAGACTAAATGAAACATGGTCCTTGCGATGGCCCCTTTGCACAGAGGTGAATTTCATCCTGCATCAGTAGCCTCACAGAAGTCAGTGAGACAACATATATGGGCAAGGACTATTCACATAACTAACTAGAGGTTTGCAGGAATTAACCTTCATACAGCACATCTTAAGTTATGGCATTGTGTATATGATACTTTCCAAATCAATTAGATTAGCAAGAAATCCACTGCAGAATTAAAACACAAACATAGAGCCTGATCCTGTCAATTTACTCAAACAAAACTCTCATTTAAGTGAATAAGAATTTTGCCTGAGTAAGAGCACTAGATCTGATCACGAGTCTACAAAACATTTTCAGAACAATTCTAATGTTGACGTTTGATTTAGGTAAGAAATATAAGTTATATTAAGGAAAACAGACTTGATCAGCCTTAAGTACTTATTTACATGGAGAATAAAATGTTTATAAAAGAGCAGATAAAGGTATAACATGGCCCAGGATCTGGAGACTAAAGCTAGGCAAAGTCAGACTCAAGGTACACTTTTTTAACTATGACAGACGGTAATTAGCCACTGGAATAATTTATCAAGGATTATGGCACATTTTCCATCTCTGGAAAATTTTTAATCGAGTTTGGATGTCTTTCTAAAACAATGTTTCTTAAACTTTTTAAGACTAAGGAACACCAAACAATAATTTTTTTTTATGTGGAACACCAAGGATTTTTTTTTTGTTGAGGGGGGGAAAAAAAAAAAAGCAGCCCCCAGGCAAAATTTGTTGAGAA
>JANRFK010002932.1:23798324-23808690 GCA_030068395.1 Apalone spinifera | reverse complement strand
CCTGCTGCAGCAGGGAAAGCCTCCAGGGAGCATACTCTTGTTCCTTTGCGGGGGTGGGGAGGGGTAGAGAGCTTAGTTCCCCTTTCCCTTTCCCCCACCCATGCAGCGGGGAACCCAGCACAGCTGCAGCACCAGGCCAGGCTTCCCGCTGTGGGAGGGAGAAATAAAAACCCCGACCGTCCCCGCCAGATTAAACTGCCACTTCCCCAGCAGGCTGGGGAGGGGTACAGGAGAGAGAGCAGTAGCACATGGGGGGCAGCAGAGCCCAAGTGCATCCCAGGTGGGATGGGGGGCAGAGCCTGAGCCGCATTCCCTACAGAGGTCCAGGAGCGGACCTCCTCAGCTCCGGCCACCCCTCCCACTCCCAGCAGCAGTGGACGCTGTAAAAGCCGCCGCCTGCAGACGTGGAGGAGGCTGCGCAGCACTGGAGGCCCCGTGAGACAGGGGCCGTCCTGCAGGCTGGGGGGGAAGGAGAGGCAGCCGCAGTGGGAGCTGTCTACGGGCTCTGCAGGAGGCAGGGGAGCAGAATTTTTTCTGTTCTCTCCGCAGCACACCTCTGACTGCATCGCGGCACACCGTGTGCCGCAGAACACACTTTAAGAAACGCTGTTGTAAAAGATGTTCTCTAGTTCAAACAGAAATGTACTTAATAAAATCCTATGTCCTTTATTATGCATAAGATCTATACGATTACAGTGGTCCCTTTTGGCCTCAAATATAAAAATATAGTCTCAATCCTGCAGCCTCTATGCAGGCAAAAATGCCTTTGAAGTCAGTGGGAGTTTTTCCTGCAAGAGTACTGCAGAAATAAACCCCGTATCTTTAGACTGTATTTTTCAATCTGGAATAGGCATTTTGCATTATTCTGTCCCCACTCATGTCAATGACAGAACTGATACAGGTTGAATTTCTCTCATACAGCACGCTCAGGACCTGACTGGTGCCGATTCAGAGAATTTGCCAGACCATGGAAGGTCAATATTGTCTAGCAGCATTACCAACACTTCCTCTGCTTACTGGACTTTTAGAAGACATTTAGGGGCAAATTAGAGCTAAATAACAGCACAGAGCACTGAGAGTCAGGACTATTAGCTGTAAACAAACTTCATGGGACTACGCAAAACTTGGCCACAGCCATGATAAGTGGGCATTCAGCTAATTAAAATCATGCTGGATCACAGATTGTGCTGTACTAGAGAGGTTCAACCTGCATATACTTTAGTGGTCCAGGACCAGATCTTTACACTTAGCTTATCACTATGCATGTGCCTTGCAAAAAAACAAGGTACTCTTTTATGAAGAAACATGCAACATTTAATCCTCAAATGGTGGCAGACTTAAGCACCAATGTGCATTTGGTTCAAGTCTAAGAAGATCCTGAGATATTAGCACATGCAATCAAGAATTTTAAAGTACTGAAAAGCTATTTTTAGTGATTAAGATATTTTTAAAAGATCCTATTGAACCTTGTACAGCTGGATTCATGGTAATTTGGGCACCTGGTTCTGCAGGTGGCAGGATTAAAAAAATAGAACAAATATTTTAAAAACAATAAAAACTTTCATAAAGTAATTTTTCTATTATTGTCCATTGGAATCCAGAACTTTTTTTAAAAAAATTTCTAAAACAATGTATTAAAATGGCTAATTAGGAACAGATTTTTGTCACCAATTAATATTCAAAAGAATTGTCATATGTATAGTTAACACTGTATTTGATCTCAGAGGGGCAGCTATATTAACCTGTAACTTTAAAAACAGCAAGCAGTCCCATGGCACCTTAGAGACGAACAAATATATTATATCATGAGCTTTTGTGGATAAAACCCACTTCATCAGATGAGTTGGAATGGAAATTACAGGTCCAGGGTATATATAACAGCAAAAGCACTTACCTGCAGGTTGTTTTTACTATATTTGATGTTAGTATTGGTACTTACTGCAGGAAGCAGGGACTGCATATTCTGGTTAGAGTCTGCTATTGTTGCCAAGTAAACCAGGTTTCTGTGCAAGATTTGTTGGTATCTAAAAAATAAGGAATAGATCTTACTTTGGGAAGAGCTAGCAACACCAACATATCCCATTTCATGAATTCATTGCAGCCTTGGCTTCTCTGCCCTATCTATAAATCATTAGTAAACGTAAATTAGCCCACTTTCGTCTCATCTTAATAAATAATGATAATAATAGCCATTTCTGTAATGTCCTGCCTCTTTTCAGAAAGTCACAGAATACTTAACAACCATTTTACAAATGGGTAAATTCAATAAGTAAAGTGACTTGTCTGAAAAAACAGGTGGGTGAGGAAATATTTTGCACTGAATCAACTTCTGTTACTGAGAAACCAGCTTTTGAGCTTACATAGAGCTCTTCTTCAGGTCTCAGTACAGAATATTACTGTACCCACCTTGTCTCTCTAATACCTTACTTGTTTGAAAATACTCTCAATGCAGCAGAGATGGGAATAAAGTTTGAGTCTTGATTTTTTTGTCCCCTGCTCTAACAATTAGTCTCTTTCTTTATTTCAATACACTCCTAACAGAGTATACATTTTGGAGCTCCAAAAAACAAAACCTTTTTCCCCTGCAAGCAACATCAGGAGAAGAAAACTCTTTTGAGTTTAACTTGTATGCTTACTGCCATCCAACTGAAACCATGTGAAACATTCAAGCTTCCTCCCAATCATTAGTGAACTTGAAAAGATCATGATGAGAAGCAGGAGAGAACCTAGAAACAAAATATTAAAAACTGTGCCACAGAGCTATAAGGCAATTCAAACTTTTGGAAGCTGGAGAGGCACCATGAAAGCAAAAGGTAACAACTTTTACTGTATAACTTTTCTTTTGGTAGGTGGTGGGGACAAATGAAGAAGCAAAATGAATCCCGAAATGATAATAAGGAAAATGATGGAAAGGAGCATGGAGCAAAAGAGGTGCCTAAACTCCTAAGGCTTTAAGTTATTTTTAGCGGTCAGGGTCTTGTGTGAATAAATACCAGTGCAGGACGTAAATCCCATCTCCCTTCAGAAAAGGATTCAGATCTGCGATGAAGTCTTGAATCATTAGCACATAACAAGGTAAACACCCTTTCTGTCCTTTCCCTATGCAGTTTTCTTTTTGAAAGAGTAATAGCTTTCTCATGCTTGCCTTCCCTCAACGTGACCCCTCATTGGTCAGGTTTGACCTGTCCCTGAAATCTAATCCATGTTTACAATAAAAATGCACACTGCTTTCATGTTTAAGAACAAGTATGGAAATTAACAAGCCTTTATTCAGTTTCTTTAGGCACAGATCGCCAAGATCTTGGAGCTCTAAAATTAAATCCCCTTCTGACAAAACTATATTATCAACGTGCCATAATCCTAAATTCATACTTCCTTGTAATTACCTTGTAAGTGATGTGTTGAGAATATTCTGAAGACTAATCATTTTCTTTATGGATGCCAGATCTTACCAAATTATATACAGATCTACAGTCTCCCCTGACTACACATGCATAACTTTGTAATTGGAATTACCTGTATATACCTCATAAGAGGAATGTACCCTTTAAGAGCAAAACAGATCCTAACTTTCATTTTCATATGGTAAAGGCTTTTCTCACACACTAACTGACCATGTTTTTAAAAACATCAAATCATACCACATGTGCTAATAGATCAATCCTAGACATTTTGCCCGCATCATGAGTGCAGGATTAGGTCCTAAAAGAAAATACTGTTGTTTTTCACGCAGAACTTGAAATTTCTCACAATTCCTTTTTCCTATTTCATCTATAGCGTAGGGGGGGCCAGTCCTGCAGTTGATCCACACTTGATTTTAGTGGAAAATCTGCATGCAAAATAATGCAGGATCCAGTCAATATTTAAATTTCAATTTACTTTTCATGTTTCTTAAAAATCAAAACTGCCATTATCCTTCCTCATTCTGAGTGCTGCTCTTCTACTGAGAAAGTGATGTGCAAGTCACAAACTGTAGTCAGTTTTAAAATTTTCCTTTGAAAACTGCTAAAATATTCAGCTTTCTTTCTTGTTTTCAGAAGGTATCTTTCACCTCTTATCAACCACACTAATAGGGCACGTCTAGACTACCCTCGGCTTCCGAAAGAAGATATGCAAATTTGGCGCAAATTTGCATATCTTCTTCCGATCCCTTTTTTGGAGGAGGTTTTTTCAGGGGAGAAAAAAAGCAGTCTAGACGGGGTTTTTTGTGCAAACTCCCCCTTTTTCAAAAGAACCCTTATTCCTCAAAAAATTAGGTTTACAGGGTTCTTTCGAAAAAGGGTGGGTTTGTGCAAAAAACCTCGTCTAGACTGCTTTTTTTCCCCCCCGAAAAAACCTCCTCCGAAAAAGGGATCGGAAGAGGATAAGCAAATTCATGCTGAATTTGCATATCTTTTCGGAAGCCGAGGGTAGTCTAGACGTGCTCCTACTGTCTTGATTTCTGCACAATTTTACCTTTGCTTTGGCATATTATTGATCCTGATATTTTGTACAACAGCATTGCTTAAAATATTCAATGTGAAAAAAATACGGTGTCCCAAAATAATGTATACTGGTTGACACATGGTAAATCTTAGAAAATTAGCATTCCCAGTACTCTTGTCAGTGGCAGTTTCACAACACTGTTCAGAGTGTTCTTCTTGCACTTTGTGGTAAGGACAGGAATAATATCCAAAATATTCCAAAGTAAATATACTCACTGAGTACATTCTGCTGTTTTGCCTTTGCTCTGATAGTCCATAATACACTGTATTAAGTGGTGATTTTCATCTAGCATCTGGACAAAAGAAAAATGATTAAAATACTTGTTACTATACAATAAGACTAAAACACACCAAGTTCTGTAATATGTTTCTTCCTTCTGTGATATTCCACTTCCCCTCATTTTTAGCTTGATGGTTCTTCATGCATGTCTTTTGCCTACTGGTCTTAGAGAGGAGCCGGAAAATTATTATTGAATCAAAACTTCCAACTACAGGTACTCCCAAAAGTCAAATTTATTTATTGAACATTACTATAAAATAAAAGGGTAGGGGGAAGAGTCCTTTTTGTGTTAACCTTAGCCTGTAATTATTATAGTTTATGCTTGAATAGGAATAACAGAACAAAAATTTGACAAAAAAGATACAAAACTCCCTTATTCAAATACTCAGTGCATTCTTCTGGTTTCTGAGTACACTTTTTATGGAAGATTCACTAAACAGAACCCACAGAATATACAATTTTGACTTCCTTTTAAATGGAGGAAAAATAGGTAAATCTGACATTTTGGCAATACAAGACCATAAGAAGTGAAATATAATACAACTTATATTACTTTAGAAATGTTTCTATAAACATTACAGCTCACAAAGGCTATACTGAAGGCTTACATCTCACTGGTAGTTAATACTGTAAAGTAAATATGTCAGTACTATTTTTTCTATTTTAGGTAATTATTACTTAACATTAATATTATGTTGGCACTTTGAGGACTCAAATAGGTGAGGTCCCCATTGTGCTTGGTGCTGTACAAAGATACAGTAAGAGTGCCTACCCCAAAAAGCTTACAGTATAAAATATGTTGGATAAAATGCACATATTAATATAAACAAATTTCAACATAGCATTTTTATGCCATGTCCCTTTGCATTCCAGAACCATGCCTTATGAATGCATATTCATTATATCCTAAATTTTAGCAGAACATAGATTGTACATCCATGTGGGCCCATTGAGACATATTGTTACAGTTTGCCAGATAATTTCTTGAACAGTAGCAATCCCGGAGGCTATTATGGATCCCTACATAATAGTAGGGAAAAGGCAGACATGTAGATGTCATAAAAAGAGTCTGGACACTGGGTAAAGGGAGGACTGTACTTCCCTTGCACTTAGTTTATTTACCACCAATCACCAGTTCCAAATCTGAGCTCCAAAATCCTGTATGCAAGTGTCACAAGAACTTTACATTTTCACACATTCTGTTGAATTTGGGAAGTTTCCTTTCTTGCATTTAATCACCATTACAAAATGCAAAAAATGAATGAAACCTGATAGATGTGACAGCTATAAAACCAAAACCACAAGGTATTTGTATATAAACCTGTTTAATAGATAATGGGGATAGGCTAACAAGTTTCCAGGCACAGAAGACTCCCAAGCTGTTTGCCCTGTGCTTCCCTGTTACTTTAAGCCACAAAGGATCACTAAACTGATACTTCACAAAGGGCTGTGTAATTAGGCCATGGCACACCCTTCAGCTTTTAATCTGAGTAGGTCTACTGACTGATCCCCATCTGATCCAGCTTGCCTGCAGCTGTATACTATGCAATCTGTCACAATTAGCACAGGAGGCCCCACTTGATTAAATATGGGGGAGGTCCCTTTATCTTCATATGCAATTTCCTTGGGATATGAAACATATATACCCAAAAATGTTTACTTCAGAGCCCTGTCAAAAGTAATCACTATGCTACTTCTGGTTTAGAAGAGACATAACTGCTAGATTCCCAAAAGAATGCACATCAGCCAGGGTACAAGTTTAGGCAGCTTGCAGAGTATCTACATATGGTCTCACATCCCATTCCTTCCAATCTCCAAAATGCCTTTTTGTCCTCTATAGGCCAAAGAGCAGGCCTTGAGCAATGCAGTGTAGCATGTGAAATAGCCTTTGCTACAATGAGCAACTGTACACTGGAAGTGGTCTGCAAGCACATCTACTAGGAGATACAAGTACTTATGGAGCAGCCACGAGAATCTCGGTTTAATACTGGGACCAGGAATCACATGAGCTCCCTTTATTATGCATCATAAATCCATTGGTTCACATACATATTCTTTTAATAGACTTGCAACATATGTCTGAGTAGAGTTATATATTTTCTCCTAGTATTTCTCCTTCAGGAACACATTTCACACATTGATTCCCAAATAGATCCTTCTACAACAACTTCAGAGAAACTCTGTAATTTGCCTACCAATTGTGTACAATATGGATCTTTCCTTTTCCATTTATTTAACATATGAGCCCTGCCCATCAATCATCAGGGCAAAGAGTAGGTTAATAACCATTTTAATCAAACCTCTGAACCTGAGTAAAAAACTTTGATGGGGCCAGTAGTACAGCCTTTACACCTCCTTACTGTAAAAAAATCTTACATGCTGGTAAAGTAGTTATAAGTGTGAGAGTACTTCGAAATGGGCATTAAGCCATGAAATGGTTCCGTTCTAATTAAAAGTTACGTGCTGGATTTTAGAGACATTCAGCCAAAATATAGCTTCATCCATGTGTCTTTGTTGAGCCACTTGCAGTGCATTTTTATACTACATTTATAAGCAGTTATATTTGTAGAGAATTTAACTAAAGCATACAACACTACACACTCAATGGGTTTATTTTGTTAGTCCTCAATGCCAGAAGATTGTTGCCATGCAGAGGCATTTTCTCCACTAAATATCCACACCTGATTCTTGACTATCTTTACAAAATGTCAATTTAGCTGTATTACTGTCAGACAGTTAACATACTTTTACAGAGATTAAGTTCCCATAAAATAATTTCTGACTATCCAGCCCTACAGTACAACAAATTGAGAAGCTAGCAGATGAAACGTACTGCACTTGGAAGAACAGTTTGAAACCTGCATCACTGGCTAGATTAAAACAGCATTCATAGGAGAATTACATCTCTCCATGTATTTTTGCTCTCTCAAGTCGTTCTGTTCTGAGAAAGAGAAAAAAATTGAGTAACTATATATGAGTGAGAGGATGCCTGCTAGTGGAATAGATCAAAAGCTTCAGTTGACTAGTTTATACCTTAAGCAAGGTCTAGTCAGTGTCTTATGTGTTTCCAAAAAATGTGTGTTTCTGGGCAAAATGCAAGAGAGCTTTCCCTCATATATATATATATATATGGAGATATACCTATTTCATAGAACTAGATGGGACCATGAGAGATCATTGAGTCCAATCCCCTGCCCTCATGGCAGGACCACATACCATCCCTGACAGATTTGCTCTATTAAGGATTGAGCTCACAACCCTGGGTTTAGCAGGCCAATGCTCAAACCACTGAGCTAATCCACCTCCCCACATAAGTTACATTACCTAAAACTAACATTTTGCTTATTTTAAAATGGTTTAAAGGATAATTATTTTGTTTTCCACTAATTTTTTAGTGAGGTCAGGGTCTGTCATAGCATTTTTTATTATTTCCTTGATAATTTGTAGTGAAATTTATAAAGTGAAAGAATGGAGAAATGTAAGAGTAACAAAGGCAATATTTACAAAGCTAGGGCCTGATCCAACAAACAACTTAGGCCCAGATTCTCGAAGTATTTAGTTGCCTAACTCCCACTGAAATCAGTTGCAGTTAGGCAGCTAAATGCCATTGAGCCGTGATGTCCAACACGCTAGCCACTAGCCGCATGTGGTTATTTGGCAGTTAAGTGTGGCTAGTTGACTTGAACAATGTGGCTATTGGGCTGGTTGAGTATGGCTAATTTACTATAGCAGTAGCCACTACAGAATTTGTTGGACACCACTGCCTTTGAGGATCCACACCTTACTTATCAAGCATAGTCTATACCAGCAATTTTCAAAGTATGGGTCCTGACCCAGTACTAGGTCTCAGAAAGTCAGGCAGTGGTGTAGTGTGACCTTGTTGTAGCGTGACCAGGTGACCAGTGGCGGTGCTAAGGCCAGCTTCCTGCCTGTCCTGACACTATGGATTGCACTGTGCCATGGAAGCAGGCAGCAGCAGGTCTAGCTCCTGCGTGGAGGCAAGCAGCCAACTCTCACAAGATAAAAAAGGAAAACAAGCCAAAAAATGAAGCCAATCCCATTTCAAAGCAAGCTCAAAATGGGCTCTATCCACTTTACTCAGCAATGCCTGGTGATAAACTGGGAACCGGCCAATGGATGAGTGGAGCCAGAGCTTGGGGCAGTGGCAACCTGTGGAGCAGGACCTGCTGCTGGTCACTTCCAGGCTGCAGTGTGGTCCTCCATGTCAGGACAGGCAGGAAGCCTGCTTAGCATCCCACTGCATCACTGACCAGGAGCTGCCGGAGGTAAGCCTATGCCCCAACAATCTCCTGTCCCAACCATGAGCCCCTCCAAACTCAGAAACCCCGTCCCCATCCCCTCTACCCCACTCCCATGCCCCAGCCAAGAGACCTTGCCTACATACTGAACCCCTCTCCTCCTCTCAGTCTTCACCTCAAACCCATGATCTCTGGCCCCATCCTAGAGCCCACACCACCAGGTAAAGCCTTTATACCCCTCACTTCTGCAGTTCCACCCTGGAGCCTGCACGCTAGTAAAAAGATATAATTATGCTGGGCCATGGACATCAACAAATAAATTGCGAGTAAAAAAGTTTGAAAACCACTGAGCTATACTATGACTAGTCCCATTAAAGTCAATCATGAAGATGTCCATGATTGTAAGTTCCACTCCTGGTATTAAGTACTTGCAGGATTGTGTCTGTTTTTTTTTTTAATTTACTGTATCATCAGGAAATAGGAAACATTCAATATTTCCCACTCAAAGCAAATATTAATTCATCCATACAACTGCTTGTTCTATTTAAGGAATGATTCTTGACAAATTTACATACAATCGAAGGCCCAAATATGGAAAAATTGGCAAAAGCAGCATTATCATATGCCTTTATTGTAGCCAGCTAGGAATGTAAGCAACTAGTTGACTACCCGATAAGCTTATGCTTATCGGGTAGTTGAGCAGTGACATAATTAGTTGCTTCCCCATCCCCCTTGCTGCCTCTATCAGAGAGCGGCAGTGGTGGGGGAGAGGAGGGGCTGATGCTGGGGGGAGCCAGTTTAAAAGCTGCTTTCCCCCCAGCACTGTCTGGGGGGACAGGGCAGGCAGAGGCACAGCAGGGGACAGGGCACATGTCAGGAATCAGCTACGCCTCTGCCTTTTAAATGTATTAAGAGCCTGTCAGGCTTTTAATACATTTAAAAGGCAGAGATGCAGCAGGGCTAGCTCCCAGGGCTAACCCCACTGTGGCTCTGCAGTTTCCTCCCTTATCGACTAATCGAGTAGTCAATGGAAATTCCATCGACTACTCAATTAGCTGATTACACACAATTTAACATCCCTATAGCTGACAGCTACTCCACACACAGCTCAAGATTTCTCTTGCTCTGTATTTGTGCATACAGAATGGGGCAGAGAGGTCATTACCAGGCATGGGGATGTACTTGCAGATCACACACCCTGCCTGCTAGGGTTCACAACCCTCTGAGACTCCTGTCATGCAGGTTTTGAGGAATGAAATTTCTGTTTTATCCTGATGCAACAGATTTTCATGGTGTACCTATCTCTTGGAAGGTAATGGGAGGAGTCAGAGTCATGGCAAACA
>JANRFK010002932.1:23759269-23786986 GCA_030068395.1 Apalone spinifera | reverse complement strand
CCTATCTCTACCTGTCTATTAGTGAATTTGTAGATCAATGGCCTCTCCACATTTAAATAGCAGCAAAAAAGTATTTGGCACATGATGTAATAAGTATAAAATTGGCCCATTTTCTAGAGACTGATTCTCAGTGACTTCAAGGCCAGCCTCTCCTTTTGGAAGGGAGAGGTGATTTTTCTCTACTTCCTTATTATTCTCTTTCCTCTTTATTTCTGCTTTAATTCCAGCAGCATTCCTACAGTCTGTCCCATTTTCCAATTCTCATACAAACTCAGCTCAGTTTTACCTTGTGCCCTTCAGAAAGCTATGTTTATAGAAAGGATATCACAATGTGGAATTTCCATTTATGTAGGCACCACCCATCAAAGCCATGCCTTCATGATTTATGAATATTTCTCATTAGTCCATATAACAGCTATCATTGCTGTGTCCTCAGTCAGCTTAAGTACCTGATACAGCCATGGAAATAAATTTGTTTAAACAAAGTCAGGTGACCAGATGGGTTGAATCAGATATATTTAGAGACAAATCACCGTGTCTATGCTTAACAAGACCTCAGCCTAGCAAAACAAATGTCAGCTGTCTACACTGGCCCTCTTGCGCAAAAGTTTTGCGCAAAAGGGACTTTTGCCTGAACGGGAAGGGCAAAGTATTTCCGCAAGAAGCACTCATTTAATACATTAGGAAGTCAGTGCTTTTGCGGAAATTCAAGCGGCCAGTGTAGACAGCTGGCAAGTTTTTGCGTAAAAGCGGCTGCTTTTGCGCAAAAACTGGCCAGTCTAGACACAGCCCTACACTTATCTGTATGAAAACATGTTGTTTGCTTTCACCCTTTTGATTAAGCAATCCATATTGCTCTGAAGCAGTGACCTGTCCTCTTCATTATTTACCACTCCAATTTGTGAGTTTCCTGCAAAGTTTCAGGTTTGTTTTGTTCCAGTTTTGTTTAATAAAACTGTTAAAGAGCATAGGGCCCACAACCAAATCCTTGCAGGACTTACTGGAAACAGACCTGGTCAATGACAAGTTCCCCATTTACAGTAACATTTTGAGACCCAGCAGTTGCATTATGTACCAATATTTCCCCCCAAAAAAGCAATCGCAATATCAACTGAACATGCCTGTCTCTACAGGTTGGATCGCCTTGGCGTGGCACTCTCAAGACCTGACAGTTCTCAGATGAGGGAGTTTGCTGGACCCAGGAATGTCATTTCTGGGCACACCCCTATCACTGGACCCCCCTCCCTCCCACCCATGGCCTTGCTGCCAGTCTCTCAGTTGGCTTCCCCTTATCACCTACCCCTCCACATGCAGGGCTCCTGGCCCCACCATGGCAGCCCTACTGCCAGCACGCACAGTGCCACAGCCGGGCTCCATCCCCCTGGAGCAACCCCCCCTGCTGAGGTCCAGTTGCGCTGCTGAACAAGAAGCCCTGTTTGGGCTTCAGCCTCACTGGACAGCCCTGCTGCTTCCCAAGTGCCTCCCTCACCAGGCAACTCCACCTGGTGACAGCAGGGCTGCTGGGCTCTTTGATGTGCCACTGGACAGCCCCACTCCCGGGTTCCTTGCCCCGCTGCCAGGCAGCCCTGCAGTCGGGCTCCCAATTCTGTGGGGCAGCCACACTGCCTCCCAGTCCCACCGGGCAGTTGCACCACTTGGCACTAGCGAGGCTGCTGGGCTCCTGGTTGTGCTGGTAGCCAGCCCCGCTGCCTCCTGATCTTGCAAAGTGGTTTTGCTGCTTTGTTCCAGCCTTACTGCCTCCCGTATCCCATCCCCACAGTGTAGGCAGTGGGCAGCAGCCCTGCTGCTGGGCTCCTGGTTTCGCTGCCACAATGCAGTCCAGCTACTGGGGTCCCAGCCACCAGCCCTCCACCAGGACGCTGGTCCTGAAACATCCGTGGTCCTGCTGGTTCCAGGATGGTGCTAGACTGGAGAGTCCCAATTAAGAGAGTTTTAACCTGTATTGCCTTTTCATTATCCTGAACAAGAAGACTAGACTTCTCTAGGAAACAACATATACAGGAAAGAGACTTTCATCAATATTGGCTTTGAATGCTTTTAAAGTCACTTTAAGAAGTTGTTTTGATGGTGGATATTGAGAGCTACCAACTAATGCTGGATCTGTATCCTTTCCTTACTCCTTTCAGGGACCATCTGTATCATTTCCAGGAGGCACAGAACAGTACCACCACTAAGAGGTACTAAAATAATCCAAAAATGCCTCTTTACCCAATTCCAAAATATTCCCAACCCACCTTCCTTCCATCTCTTTTCAGGGATCTCTCATAAGAATCTCCTTCAAAACAAAAGTCAGTCTCTGGCTAGGTCTACACTATACCTTTTTCCAATTTTTTTTTTCCCAGAAGAGGCTTTTCCGAAATTTGGCCCATCTACACTGGACCAAATTTCAGAAAATCCTCCTCTTTTGGAAGATCCCTTTGTCCTCATAGATTGAGGAAGACAGGGCTTCCGAAAGAGCACATTTGCTCTTCCACAAAAAAGGTGGAAGAGCCAACGTGTTCCATGCTGGCCCTCCACCCCCTCAGTTCCTTCTTGCCAGAGATTCCAACAAAGGTGGAGGTGGGCAGGATCGGAATGGACATAAGCAACACATCTCAAAGAACAACAGTTACGAGGTAAGTAAACATCTTTTCTTCGAGTGCTTGCTTATGTCCATTCCATCTAAGTGATTCCAAGCAAACCCCTAAGGAGGCGGGGTCGGAGCAAAATGGACTGCAGCGCTGCCTGACCTACTGCTGCATCCTGACTAGCTTGTTGCGTGATGGCATAATGCTTGGCGAAGGTATTGACCGAGGACCAGGTGGCCGCCCTGCATATGTCCACGACCGGCACCTGGGCTAGGAAGGCCGTGGAGAAGGCCTGGGCCCTAGTCAAGTGGGCCACGATAGGGGGGGCCACCGTCCCTGTAAGATTGTAACAGGTCTTGATACACTATGTAATCCATGACGAAGGACACTGAGCTGATACCGGGTAACCCGTCATCCTGTCTGCTATGGAGACAAACAATTGAGTGGACTTGCGAAATGACTGCTTCCTGTCTAAATAAAAGGCAAGAGCCCTCCTACGTCGGACGCATCCGTCACTAGCTGGACCATGGGGGAGGGCTGGTGGAACAGGACCCCTTTGCATACTTTGGAGTTTCTCAGCCACCAGTTCAGCGTCGATAGGATCGCTGGGGGGACCATCACCATCAGGTCGATATAGTCATGGGCTGGCCTGTACACTATTGGCAGCCAGTTCTGGAGAGGCCTGAGGTGGAGCCTGGCATAGCACACCACATATGTGCATGCCGCCATGTGACCCAAAAGCCTCATGCAGTTCCACGCCATGGTCATGGAGGCAGCTTGGACGCTGCAAATGATGTTGCCCAGGGACAGGAGGGACGTGGGAGGGACAACCTGCTGCACATTGCGTCCAAACGTGCCCCCACAAACTATCACTTGGGTGGGAGTAAGGGTGGACCTCTCTTCGTTCAGTATGAGCCCCAACCTTAAGAACGGTTCCCTGGCTAGGTTAACGTTGGACAAAAGTTGGTCCCTCAACTGGCCCCTGATCAGCCAGTCATCTAGGTAAGGGTAAACGTGCAGCCCCTTCCTTTGAAGGAATGCTGCCAGTCCTCGCTCACAGTAAATGGAAGGTATTTCCTGTGAAGGGGAACAATCGAGATGTGGAAGTGTGTGTCCTTCAAATCAAGGGCAGCATACCAGTCTCTTAGATCGAGGGAGGGGATGGTGGAGGCTAGCATCACCATCCTATAGTTTTACTTTCTTAAGAAGGCGCTGAGCCCCCTTAGGTCCAGGATGGGGCGGAGACCCCCCTTGGATTTTGGGATCAGGAAGTAGTGGGAATAAAAGCCACTTACCTGGAGGGACGGGGACCTCCTCTACTGCCCCTAGAGAAAGTAGCATAGAGAGCCCCTGCCTGAGCAGGGTCTCGAGAGAGGGGTCTCTGAAGAGGGACAGGGAAGGGGGATGGGAGGGTGGGGAAGAAAGGAATGGGATAGAGTATCCCCTCTGTACCATGTCTAGTACCCAACAGTCCGTGGTGATAGCGCACCAAGCCCGGTAAAAGGGGGATAGCCTCTGGCAGAAAAGTCGATCTATGGGAGCCACTGGAACTCCGTCCTTGGGCACACCTTCAAAAGCCGGGCCTAGGCCCCTGGAATTTATTGGAGGGTACAGGGTTCTGCTCATGGGGACCCTGTGATCTCCTCCTATTCCCTCTGCTGTGGGAGCCCTAGACCTCCTCCTCCTATCAAACTGCGGCCCTTGCTGAAAGCCTCTCTGCGGCCTCTGATTGAGTGGATGCCGCTGAGGGGCCGGGGTGTGGATGCCCAGGGATTTTAGGGTGGCTTTAAGGCTATGTAGCTTGTCATCTGTTTGCTCCGAGAACAACCCAGAGCCCTCGAAAGGGAAGTCCTGTAACATCACCTGGACCTTTTGTGATATGCTGGAGATCTGGAGCCACGAGCACCTGTGCATAACAATGCCCGTGGTCATGGCACAAGCTGCTGAGTCTGCGGCATCCTGGGCAGCCTGCAGTGCTGTTCACGCAGTTATTCTTCCTTCCTCCATAAAGGCAGCAAACTCCCGCTAGGAAGCTTGAGGCAGCTGGTCCTTGAATTTGTCCACCACCACCCAAGAATAGTACGTATACTGGCTGGGCATCACTTGCTGGTTTGTGATCCTCAGTTGTCGGCCTGTTGTAGCATATGCCTTCCGCCCCAGCAGGTCCAACTTCTTTGGCTCCTTACTCTTTGGAGTAGGGCCCTACTATAAAAAGGGAAATAACCTAGGAAACTACAGACCAGTTAGTTTAACTTCTGTGCCAGGGAAGATAATGAAGCAAATAATTAAAGAATTCCTCTGATAGAAGAAGCAAGGGGGAGGTGGGGAGAAGCAACTAGTCAAATAGTGATTCAATTACCTGATAAGCATATGCTTATCAGGTAGTCAGCTACTCAACTAGTTGCTTACATTTCTGCCTCAGAGTAGTTAATGGTTCAATCATGCTGGAAGGGCATAACAAGTGGGATTCCACAAGGATCTCTTTTAGTTCTGTTCAATATTTTCAACGATTTAGATATTGGCACAGAGTATGCTTATTAAGTTTGCAGATACCAAGCTGGGAGGGGTTGCAAGTGCTTTCGGAGGAGAGGGTCATAATTCAAAATGATCTGGACAAACTAGAAAAATGGTCTGAAGTAAATAGGTTGAAGTTTAATAAAGAAAAATGCAAAGTACTCCACTTAGGAAGGAATAATCAGTTTCACACACACAGAATGGGAAGTGACTATCTAGGAAGGAATACTGCAGAAAGGGATCTACGGGTCATAGTAGACCACAAACTAAATATGACTCAGCTGTGTGACATTTTTTTTTTTTTTGCAAGAAAGAGCAGCAAACATGATTCTGGGATGCATTAATAGGAATGTTGTTAGAAAAGACGGAGAGGGGACCTGATACTTGAAAACTATCTAAAAGGGTGTTACAAGGTTAAGGGGGGAAAATTGTTCTCCCTGGCCTCTGATGATAGGACAAGAAGCAGTGGGCTTAAATTGCAGCAAGGGAGGCTTAGGTTGGACATTAGGAAGGTTGAATAGACATCAGGGATGATCTAGACAGTGCTTGGTCCTGCTGTGAGGGCAGAGACTGGACTTGATGTCCTCTCTTGAGGTCCCTTCCAGTTCTAGTGCTGTACCTCCTTTATGGCCTCGGGGGGACGAAGGGCTCAAGATAACCAAAAGGGAGCAGCTGTGGCCAATTAAAGCATTCTGATCTCCATGGGAGAAGTGAAAAAAATCCAGATCTCATAAACCTATTACTAAAAGGTTCCTTTCCATCCACTTGAGATGGAAACAAGGCTCCTTTTAAGACAACTGTCTCTTTTGTTGTGGACTTTGATCAGCAGTGAAATAATTCATAGCTTGACTTCAGGATTAACAATACCTTGAAATTAATAGGAATAGCTCATACCTTTCTTGATGCTATTATTTTAGGCTGGCTGAAGACTCACAAACATCACTATCTGCTGCCCATATTTTTAGTTATTTTCTCCATGATTTGTCTGAAGGAAAGTTTAGATTCTGTAGTACAAGCATTATTTTTCTTAAGTACAGGCTTACTGAACCCTTTAGTGCCCCCAATTCCATTACTGGCTAGCCATTAGTGAAATTAGGTAGCATCCATCCATTACTAACCTTATGGCTAGTCAGTTTAGCCAAGTTCAGTAATGGATGGATGCTATCCAATTCCTTTACATTACATACCCCACCCAGCACGTTCTCTAAACTTTTTAAACTTGTTCCTTCTGGAACTCTATTCTTGGCAATCCTAACTGGACAAATTCAGGATGGAGAACACAGGTCTCCTGAAGGGAATCAAAGAGCTCTCGGGAAAAGACTGGAATTGTTGCAGCTAGTTGAAAACATTATGTTGAAACATTTCCTGACTGCAAAATACAGAAATTTGTGCAAATTGATTGACAGAAACAGATTCCATTAATTCAGGTGAAAATCTGTTTTGTGACAAGCATCTAAAAACAGCAACAAAAAAAGCCAGTTAAAGTTTTCTCAGGGTGTGTGTGGTGTATGGAGTAATTTCTATACCAACTCTACTCTTGCTTGTATGCTCTAGACTCAGAAGAGGTGCCTTCCTTTAGCAAATGCTTCCTCCACTTTACTTTCCAAACCCCAGGGCTGCTGGATGGCAATGACTAGTACCATTTGACATCAGAACCCTATTGTGCTGAACGCCTTCTGGGAGAGAGTCTCTGTCCTAAAGAGCTAAGTCTAAACAGACAAGCCAAACAACAGGTTGGAGAAATAGAAGCAGCCAGAGGCCAAGTAGCTTGCTTAACAATCACACAGATCAGCAGTAAAGCTGGGAATAAAACCCAGGTCTTTTGAGTCTGCAGTGCCCAACAATCCACCAGACCATAGCTGTAGGGCAGGAAAAAGGAAATATCCCTAATCTGCCTAAAGGTAACCCTACAGTGAGTAGGAACTCTTACTGTTGTAAGGGTCACTGTTAAAGGAACAGGCCTGATCTTCACAAGCAAGGAACCTGCATGAATAACTACTATCAAGCCAGAGAAGTTGGAAAGGAAACTGGGACACTTGGGCTATGTCTACACTCATGGCTTCTTGCGTGAGAAATATGCAAATGAGACTAAGCATAGAACATCACCAAGCCTCATTTGCATACCTAATGAGCCACCATTTTTGGAAAAGAGGCTCTTGTGCCAGAAGGAGCTGTCTACACTGCCCCTTGCACAAGAAAAACCCTCTTGCACAATGCTGTTATGCCAATTATTTTCAGGAATAACAGCATTGCACAAGAGCCTCTTTTGCAAAAATGGCAGCTCATTTGCATACCTAATGAGGCACAGCAATATGCCATGCTTAGCCTCATTTACATATTTCTCACACAAGAAGCCACCAGCGTAGACATAGCCTTGGTCTCCTAAGACAGCATATTCTCTTCTCCTGGTATCTCTCACCTGGGAGGTGCCAGGTTGGGAAGTAATGCCTGTTTAGTGAAAACTGAAAGTCTCATACAGCAACCAAAGGGCCTGTAGCAGAAGCCATACCCAATCACAACTGGATGAGACAGCTACTTCCAAAGTTATGGAATGAGTAGCAACAAGCAAGTTGCAGAGTATGTTTTGAAGGAGGATAGGGAAAAGGGGCCTTTGCAGAAAGCTAGCATAGCTGAGCCCTATAATCTTAGGAGAGAGCTAAATCACATGAAATAGTTCTTAATTACATGGCGGAATCTTACTTGCAATTTGTAAGAACTAGAAGACTGCTTGACTTTCAGATCATGACAAAGTTTTGGGACCATGCATTAGGAAAACTGAACAAATCTGGCACTGCAGTCAGAAAGTGTAGAATTCCACCCCATTTATATGGGCTCAGTTCTCATCATGCAACTGCTCTTCACAGCCACCGAGATATGAGTTAAGGTATTATAAGCTACTGGCTGACAGAGTTCATTGACTCAACAGAAAGTACTTCCCTCAGGAGACACTGGGAACTCTTCCTTTTGAGAGATGTACGTTCAGGTCATTATGGTACATACAATGTGGTCCACCTTGATAGGATGGTTCAGAAACCCTTCTACCAGTGCAAATTTTATTTCCTCAAGTTGCTATTTCAACACCTTTTATAGTAGGATAACATGTCAAATTAACCTTGGGAATTTAAGGCTGTTTTTAGGCTATAGTTATAGTTGAAGAATTTCAACTGCCACAGGATCCTGGTCATCTAAGTATTTCTACAATACAGAGAAGATCAAAGCTTCTGCTGTCCATCTTCCAGAGTTCAAATTAGTGGGGCTAATGAAGACATGCTAATTTGAACTGAGGGGCACACTAGTCCATAGCCCTAGTCCTGCTTTCATGAGTAAGGGAAGCTGAAGAGAGTGATCTCTCTTCAACTTCCTGCAGTGTAGACAGCACGAAAAGTAGAGGTTAAGCTACATAATGCTATAGCTGAAGTACCTTAAGTTGCTTGTCTTAATTGACCTTATCCCATAGTGTAGGCATAAACCAATTTCAGGCTCTTAGGGTTAGTTATAAACTCCCATAATCAGCAAGAACTTAAGATGGTCAGAATACACAATCTTTA
Source organism: Apalone spinifera (assembly GCA_030068395.1). NCBI lineage: Eukaryota > Metazoa > Chordata > Testudines > Trionychidae > Apalone > Apalone spinifera. The sequence continues at coordinate 23,778,336 of JANRFK010002932.1, read as the reverse complement.
CTTCACTCACTCCCTTAATGTTGAAAACTTGAATTTCAGTAAGCAACTGAATCAGCTGTTCATCAAGAACAGTGGTAGGTAAATGAATATGCCAAGGAAGTTTTTTCCCTAAGAATTTAGTCTAATGAGGTAAATATGAATGAGGCTAGACATTTATGTATATAGAATACTATGGTCATTACTCATACTACAGCTTCAACTACACCTTGCAGGAGAAGTGTTCCTCCAAGGCTGAAGCTTATGCAAAACCAGACTAGTAACACTACATGGAAGTGACAGTTTACACATAGTTCACTGCCAGTAGAAGTTGTGTTTGCTTTTCCTTATTTCATCTTTGACTATGATTTTTCTATTACTAAACCCTCCCCTGCCCCCAGCCCAAAGCTGTGGTGTGCAAACTACATGGAGCATGTCCCCCACAGTGAACTACTCACGGGGGGTTTGCACTAGGAAAGAAGAGACTGAGGACCTGGTAGTTAAGTATTTAGGAAGACTTGGGACCAGAGGTCTGTTAGGCAAGAGATAACTAGACTGAGACCTTAATGCTACTGTCAGGGGTCCAGGTGCCTTAATGCTATGTTCCTGTGGCCTGAAAATCATTTTCAATGGTGGAGGTTAGCTAGAGAAGAGAAGCAAGTGCTAGGACTGTACCTTAGGTTGGAGAAGGGTGGATACACAAGACAGATTGTTGAAGCTGTTAGGAATTGTCCAAAGCCAGCACTTTTGCATCAAACATCTAGTAAAAGGATTACACTTAGAGCCTGACAGCACAATTCTGTGATAGGTATAACTACCCCTCTTAGTATTTTAAAGTTTTAATTCTAGACCTAGAATGCTGAAGACAGACTTTTTTAGAAAGCAGGATACAAGAAACCTATGGGCAACTGCCCAATTAAGTTGCTTGTACAGGCACCACAAGAAGGTTTTAATGTTTAGAGTAACTGGCTCGTTAAGTAAAATAATCCATATGCTGAAATACACAGTAGCAGATGTGTCAAACAGTAAAGAGTTCAACCATAAAATTTTTCACCTTAAGAGGTAATTAATACCAGGCCTCATGAGACTATGGAGTTTATTGCTAAGTTCAGCATAAGCCAGTCCAGAACATTCATAACTTAATACAGGGAACATTAGATGTTCACCAAGCCTTATAGAACATGGAAGCAACCCTTTCTTCAGTCTTCTTACCGGAGAGATTTGGGCAGGTATGATCCTCTTAGCCCAAGGTAGTTGCATGAAGAATCCTGAAGGGGTCAGCTATCATTTATCAAGTTTTGGCTTAATAAAATAGCAATTTCTCCATTCTGTCTTAACATGACTCTAATGGGTATTTGAGCTAAGGATATAAAATCCTGTTTAGTTAACGGATAAAAAAGGAGGGGCAGTGTAGTAGGCCACTTGGGCTAGGCTAGAGTAGCCCCCCATACACCACAGGCCTGGATAGGATGCTAGTTAACTAAGCAGTCAGGATCACCTGGTAAGGCTGCTTACCAGTTAACCATTCACATCCCTCACCTGATCCAGGCAGTTGTCCTCCTTGCTAGTACAGAAAGAAGGGTTATATGTAGCACCTGAATTGTTTCCAATACATGATGCTGGAGCATCTAATTGCCTATCCAAGACAGTCCAATTGACTTTCCAAGGATAAGACAAGTGCTGAAGTTTTCATTGCCACTGAAGTAAGCAGCAGCCATCTAACATGAAGGGCCTGAAGTATTAACCTGTGGAAGAATTACAGACCTATTACATAGTTTCATACAAATAAAGTTACCAACTTTGACTGCAATTAACACCAAGCCCACCCTTCATTATGTACTCATGTCTGGCTTATTTCAAAGCCAAGGTTCCAGTCATTAACCTGCTGGGCAACACTGCTGCAAATTGTTAGCCATTTACAGGAACAAAAATAGGAAAAGTGTTAAACATACATATTTATTACAGTTCACATTACTCCATAGCAATGGGGCTACTCTGTTCTAATATTTAGCAATGACATTAACAAAAATAAAGCCAAGTTCTTACAGTAACTTAATGCACAAACTAAAATTCTGGTTATGTAATGGGTTCAATTATCAAAGTGCTTTTTCAACAAAATTCCCCACCAACCATGAAAGGAATGCATGCCTATAACTAAGAGCATAACCCACTTATTCATGCAAACAAGTTTATAACTCCTGCCCCACATACCCCTCTTAACAAGAACGAACTATTTACAGTGGGGGGGGGGGGGTTAGAGACAAATTAAACATCCATCCAATCAGCTTCATTATATGGGCTCTTCCTTCCATAGGTTTAGGGAAAGCAACATCGTATACTGTCCATAAAGCTGTTTGCAGTGTATACTGTTTACACAATGAGGTACTACTGGGGGGCAGTAAGTCATCCCTCATCCTCCTTTTAGTATCTGAGATGTTCCTCCACCTTTATTCTTGCTTAGTTTAAAGCGCACACAAACATTTAGAATGTTTAACAGTGCATGTAGGAAATCACTTGCTGCTAGAGCACTATTTTAAATGAGTGAGAATATATGCACTCCCACATAGATCCCAGCTAGGTAGAAACTTTGGGCTCCTTACTCCAAAGGAGTGCAGAGCACTTCAAACAGCCCCCAGTGACTGATCTTGTGCCATCACATGGAATCATGCAGTACCTCTGAAAGTAGTGGACATGTAAAAAATGTACAGTTATTTGCACTATAACATGATCAGCCACCACCCAGTACTCAAGTCACACTATGCACAACCCCTTCAGCAGCAGAAGTCTGTATTTCAAGTCACCACATGCTACTGAAGTTATGCTGCCTTAAGTGAGACATCAGCAGCACCAAAGGGTACATTTGGTTGCTCAGAACAAACAAGCTGACTGGTTTGCTTCAAGTGACCTTTGGTTCTGTTTTAAAGAAAGTTAAAATAGCATGATCTTCAGGGTACAGAAAGGGAGTTGCTTTATTCTGTCTACAGCAACCTTTTAGAGCCCCAGAAAGAACCATATTTTAAGTTAACCTGCACTTAAAAAAAATAAAAACTTTAAAGATAACCCTGAATGGAATTCCCTCTTCCAAAAATATTCCAGTTCTGACACTGGTTGAAATGAAGCTGAAGCCCAAAATACAAAGCAGAGTACATGAACTTCTGTCACTGAATTTCAGACTGTAAACAAGGGTTTATTCTTATTCCCACACTGGTGCAGCAGTTCATTTTCGTCTTATATACACAATCTTCATCTTCATGTCAGAGATTTTAGAGCCTGCCAGAGAAAGAGTATTAGGTATCAAACAAAGGAGCCCAATCCCACCTTTCCCTCAACCCTGCTCTCAGAAATATCAGAGATTAGTTTCTATGCAATGACCTTATCTGTTGATGCTTCTTTAGCATCTTGATCATGCAGTGGCCCCACTGGTTGTTTAGCAGCCTTCCTGTTTCTGATGTACTAGAAATTTTAGTATTGCTTTGAGTTTTTGGCTAGCAGTTCTTGAAATTCCTTTTTGGCTTTCCTAAATAAATTTTTACACTTCATTTAATAGTTTGTGCTCCTTTTATTTTCCTCACTAGGATTTAACTTCACTTTTTAAACTATGCCTTTAATTGGATTAAGCCACTATCACTTTTTTGGTTCTGTGTTTTTTAAATTGGGGGATACATTTAAGGTGAACGTCTATTATGGTGTCTGAAAGTTTCCATGCATCTTTCAAGGACTTTACTTTTGGCACTTCAACTTAGTTTGTGTAGGTCCCTTGTCCGAAATTAAGTGCCATAGTAATGAGCTGCTATGGTCTTTCCCCCACCACAAGGACAAGCAAGTTGAATTATATTATGGACACTTGCCAAGTGGTCCAGCTATATTCATCTCTTGGACCAGAAATGGCACTCCATTTAGAGCTAAATCTAGAATTGCCTCTCCACTTGTGGTTTCCAGAGCCAGCTGCTCCAAGAAGCAGTCATTTAAGGTGCCAAAAAACTTCCTTGGGACAGGATGCAGAGATGGCATGTATCCAGTTAATGGGAGTTAAATTCCCCCTTTCCCCCATTAAGTTTTTATAGCAGAAGCTCTTGCTACACTTGAAAGGCAGAGGTGCACTGGTGCCTCCCGTGTCCCTCCTACCCCAGAGACTGTACTGGGGGAAAGTGGCTTTTAAGCTAGCTCCCCAGCACCAGCTCCCCCCTTCTCTGATAGAGGCAGCAAGGTGGGGGAGGAGGGAATGTGAGTAGATGACGTATGGACTACCTGATAAGCCTAGGCTTATTGGGCTGTCGACTAATCTTTTACATTCCCAATCCTTACTGCTATATTCATATTAGAACAGGGAATTACTATCCAAAAAAGATTCTATGGAACCACCTTTGATCTGCTTGCAAAACTAGCAGCCAACATAAAATTGACCAGATATTTAGAGACAGCATTTGTTACAAAACTTGCCTCCATTACACTCTTCCAGTACCAGCTCTGTGAGCTGTTTGATTTCGCTGTGCTGCTCCACTACCCCTACCACCTCGAAATCCACCTCGAAAGCTACGTCCACGAAGAAATCTGCCAGACACTCCAAATGTCTCTGTATTAAGCTTCCTTTCTTCAGCCCATGTTGTACGCCTGGAACTGAACAAGACTGCATTATGCTGGAGTCAAGAATGACCATTATTCATAAAGCTGTTTTGGGGTAGTTCGGGCCACTTGTCAGGAAATCATTTGTTTTACAGAGGTATCTAGAAAGACCAATATGCTGCAATCCACTTTCTCTGCACCCTTATGATTAGGGTTCATCACGTTAGCTCAACTGTCATCTTGTGTTAGTTTCTGGCAGCTGGAACCAGAATGTCTTACAGGGATTGTATAGTCTAGTTTCAATAGTGCTGCAGTACACTCACTCGCCACCTGTTTTCTGAAACTTAATCGGTACTTTTAACACAATTCCACTAATTTTTAATTGTGACAACCAGGAAATGGGTGATAGTTTGTGCTTTTAACCAATTCCAGGAATTGAAGATACTAGGATTCTTCCTTCTCCCACAAGAGGGTAAAACTGTATATTGCTCTACTACTGGCATTTGTTGTTGTAAATAATCCTGTCCTTCCAGGATTACATTTCCTAATTCCACTTTCAACGAAATGAAACTATCGAAGTTGGGCTTGAGTGCTGACAAATAGGTTCTTCACGTAAGTGAGCTTTGTGCAAGAACAGTTCCTGTATTTAGGCACTTAAAGTCTAGAACCAGAAAGGAGAATGCAAGGAAACAAATGAAGTTATTTGCTCAAAGCCCACACCCTCATCCTGAATTAAAAGCATTAAAAGGTCTGACTTCTACAATGTATTCTACTTTACACAATGCCACTGTTCCCTCCACCCCAACAATTTTGAGAACATAGTTGACTTTCTTCCTATAGAAATTGTGCAAAATAGATAAAAAGGCAACTGTACCAGAGAAGTACAGCATACAGTAGTATAAGAGAAAGTAAACTTTGAAGTGTTTTAAATTTAACTCCTCCCCCTTAAAAGAGCCACTCTACAGCATTTGTGTATTTAAAAAACACAACACAAACCAAAGCCAGCAAGCAACTCTGAAGAATGTTAATGGAACAGATTGAGGCATAAACGGCAAAGACTGAATGGGTAAAAGAGGATCTTTGGAACGTGAAGTTTCTAGAGTGTCAAGATGATATTGTAGCTTGGCATTCCAATAGCTCACCATTTGGATGTCTGAGTTCACAGCTGATATGCCAAAGCATGCATCTTTAAGCTCAGATGTGAACAAGTGCTTAAGTCAGGTGAATCAAAGCCAAAACTGCAATTTGTTTGGAGCTCAGTTACCACTATTTTGAAAGTTTAATAGCGTCTAGCAAGCAGTCCAACTCTAGGGCCACATACCTTCCAAAAACCTCACTGTTTCAGGCAAAACTTAAGAACCCTTTCAAGATGCAGTGTTTCATTCATTGGTGTTCCTATAAATGGCTAGGCATTGCCTAGCATGGAGCTTCACTAATACACTGCCTGCACTAAGGGGCAAGACAAGCTGAGCTTCAGAAAAATAATTACCTGGATTTCAGTTCTGAAGAGATGTTGTCAAAGAAAGACTTTGATTTATCATAATAGCAATTGGGTCCAAGGAGGTCCTCATCTGCATTGCCATCATTCTGAGTTGCTACACCAGGATCACTCTTTTCCTCCCCTGCCTCAGCTCTGTCATCTGAAGATAGAAGATTAGTTATACACTTCCTTGCTGCACACTGAAGAGTCAGTTTCTTGCTCCCTAAAATTAGGTCTGAAATTCTTCCTTAATCATGCAGTTTCTCAGGGCAAAAAGTTGCTTTACGCCATCCTTTTAAATGTAAATGGCTGTACTAATTTGACACAAACCTTTAAAGTTCAATTTCTTCTTGAATTCTTTATCAAGTTCCTCTCTGTTGAACTGTGCATTTGCACTTTCAAAATCAAAGTCACCTTCAAACTTTATTGTGTTTTCCTTCACAGTGGTTGGTCTATTTTGTCCTCTAGAACGATTTCTGGTTCTCCTGTTTCCTGAAAGCAGGAGAGTTTAAATACTTGGTACCATGTAGGAAAGTTACATGACTTGGTCAAGGCCAGAGAAAACCAGGATTAGAACTCAGGCTTCCAGTTCTGTGATTATGCCACACCTCTTTGAAAGACATCTGATCTTCACTGCAGAGACATTACAGCAATACTTAACTTTTTGGAAAAACAAACAAACATTCTCAGATGTTAAGCTAGATGACTTCAGCCAGTTTTCCCTGCCAGTGTTGGATTCAACTTCTACTATAAAAGATAATGCCATGCAGTCTGTGTGGGGGAGTGGGGTTTGTAGAACCTAAACAATTAAAGTTTCTCAAGGAATCAAAAGTATCATCCCATAAATCTGTACAAATTTCAGGAAACCCATGCGTGGCTGGAACCATTCATAGTTCTCTACAGTACACAGAAAAGATAACAAAAGAGCTGTAACATGGTCTGGCTGGTTATGGCTACCTCAAATCCCTTTTGAAGGTGCTTCCAATACGAGGGGTAGCCTGTGTAAAGGAAATGCAAGTTTATAGCAACCGTTTACATCTCCCCTGGAACTCGAGTAGAGTCATGTAACAGAGCAATTCTCCCCTGGCTTGTTCTCCATGGCTCTGCAAAGAGCTTACAGAGCAACCTCTGGAGTTAAGAAGCATTACTTCTGCATGCCTGAATGATCTTATGTTCATATACCCCTTTTATTTCTAACTATTAATGTATTGCTGCTCAAACATCTTAAGTTATAGTGGAGAATACAGGTTAAGAGCAGAGAATTGGAGTCAAGCCAGTGTGCATGTTTAAGGTCAAGTTAGCCTACCCGATCTCCTCCTTTGAGGTCTTCTGTTTTCATCATTCACCTGGCCCTGAGTTTGCACAGGTGGTGGCTGAACTGTATCTACAGCAAAGAAACAGCAAAAGGAAGACTTTCAACTTTGTTCTTCTACGGTAAGTTAACTTATAAGCAGGCTTAAAGACTGGTTCAAGTTACTTCAGTATTTTTCTGAAGGCGCCTTCACCAAATACCCATTTGAAAACAAGACTTATACCATTTGCCTTGCTACTCTGTGGAATCTGCAGTCCACTGCGTTGGATCCCAGAAACTACTTTTGCTGGAGGTGACTTTTTTTGATTCATATTATCAGCTGGACCAGTCTGAACAGCCTGTTCCACCATAGGGCTTTTGCGTATTTGGTGAACCAAGGGGAAGCCAGCACCTGGAAAAACAAAGGGGTTATACAATTCCAAATTTAACTGCATTCCAGCAAGAATGGCAAGAATTATGCTAACATTGCTTCTGAGTGCTATCTACCTCCATGACAAAACAGATTTCAACAATCAGTGTTCAGAACCTTCTAGGTACACCTATAATTTTGCTATGGGAGTTCGTATGCATCTCACTACATATATGCCAACATTTAGTGAAACAAGTTTTAGCCTATGAGCTCAGGGCCATAAACCAAGCCAAAAACTTTACTCCCAAAGAACACAAAATGTATTACAATTAAGGGTCAAATTAGTAAGGACAAAGTTAATATGCATATCAAATTAAGAAATTACTCTATATGCAATAAGCTGCCAAAATGTGCAAATTCCCATTAGTCTTCAGTAGGTATTCTTGTTAGTATAATTTTATAGGATAAGTATATTTTTAGTTAAGTCTTGCTTTGGAATTTTCCTGAAAGTGCTTCATTTTCAATGTCTTTGCAAGTCAATTTGCATAACCTTTACTGCATCAATAGTTTAGTTTTTCTATGCACAGCCTTTTTATAAGCAGAACCAGATTAATATGGCATCGATGTCAGATCTACTGAAAATACTTGTAATGGGTCCAGTAGTTCTGATGTATCAAGTGTAAGTTCTTCCATAAAGGCACTGCATCAAGTAGATACTGTGTAAACAAAAACCCACACAAACAAGTCCAGTCTTTCAATATTTCCTAGTTAAAGCACACAGTACAGTGAGTTAAGGGGCAACATTTCACCCTTAACCAAGCTCCTGAGCTTGTTTCATCAAGTCCTCCTTTTCCATTAGGAGGCATTTAGGAATTTGTGTGAGTGTAACAAACCATATTATAAAGTTAGAAAGTGTTCAAACAAATTCTCACTCCCTATGCTTGCAAAGAAGTTGATGCATGATATTTAGCTGACACTTTCATACTTCATTCTTTATAGACATCCATAATTGGATAAATAGAACGTTCGGTAGTTTTGCATAAGTGAGGACAGGTATTTGCCTCAATGCAACAGGTTCAGTTTAAGAACAAGAAATGTATTACAGAAGCCAAAGCATTACTTTAGTGCAAACTGAATCTGCATTCTATTTCTAGGATTCTCATATGTGGCACATACTAAATTAGTATACACTTAGTCCTTCCATAAGAATAAATTAGGCATAATATCCCTAGAATGTGTCTAAATATTAAACCTGACAGTCACTAGTAGCAACCATCATTTTGAAGATTAGTTGAGTTGGACTGTATAGGATACAGACATGCAGTGGTTTGTGATAGTACTCCCCGGAATGGTGCACTGTCACCTATTTTCCCAGCCACAGAAAAGGAATGGTATTTCCCCACATGTACCAGCACCTGTTTCCTGATGTGGCTCGGCTCCTGACAGAAGCCTGCTGGGGATGTGCAGCTTTTTTCCCCCCCAGCTCCCAGCGCAGCGCTATGGCTCTTAAAGGAGCCACAACCACATTTTGGCCCCCAGCACTTTTGGCGCAACAAGTTTGCCCCAGAGTACTGGCACCTTTTTTCTTACACCCTTCCTCCCCCCCCCGCCCTCCCCAAAAAAAGCGCAACACTGCAGGGATAAGAGATGCCAAGGGGGTGGGAGGAAGAACCGAACAGCATGAATACTTTCCTGTCTGACCCAAGCATTTTTTTAAGTGTAGATTAAGCAGATTCATGACAGCTACCAGCTCATGTGGTTTGCACCCACACTATCTGCCCTGAAAACACTGCAAAGCTCCTCAGCCTAGTTTTTCACTCAACCTACTTTTCAACTGGATTCAATATAGTGCAAAGAGTTTAAGGACACACCATATTTCATGTCTTAAGTTCAGCTAGGATAGCTCCCATTCCAGATTGGGAAACAAGCGGCTCAATCAGTAATGCATACATACAGTATTTACGCAATGAATAGAAAAAGGCTCTAATATTTCCTTAAGGATCCACCTAATTAGCAATTAATTACCCTACAACTTAGAATTATAGCCTTGTGCCTGCAGCCAATCTCCAAAAATGATCCATGGATATGCATAGATAAAGCAGTTATTTGCAGAGCTCTAAATATCATTCCTTCTACAGAAAAGAAAGGCACTTTTCATGTTCTTCTATAAGCTGGCATTAAAGACTATTGGTATGACCCAACAAGCAAACCTCTTCCGCAGCCAGTCTTCCCTTGGTATGTCTACCTGAAGACTAACGGCTATACTGCACTTCCACTTATTCCCTAGCCCTCCAATCATCTTTGTGTAGCAGTAAATCAATCAGAGCTCTAATAAATGGTCAGAAAAAGTAAGGACTAAGAAAGATGTAGTATCTGTTTTGCTACAAGTATATATTGGTACTGCTCATTTTGAGAGGGTTAAAGAGCGGAATAGAATGTTTTGCAAACACCATGCAGGTTCTTCCAAATATCTGGAGTCCTCAAACTGCTGTTACCCTTGGAAGAGAGCTGATGTGGCTCAGAAGACATGTCAGGCTCTGAAACAGGTTGTGGAGACGGAGAAGAGCTAGGGCTGGAAGCAGCTGCTGATGTTGGAGGGCTTACCAATTTCTCTAAAGAGAGACAGAGGGGAGAAGAGAAAAAGCAAAAAAGGTACACAAATAAGGCAAGGTAGTTGAAACACCGAGATCTTGGAAAGAAATTTAAGAGGTTACCTACAACAGTACCGAGATGCTACATATTTACAGTTCTTTCATATGGTACTCAATTTGCTTTACAATATCTGAAGGGCATCTTAAGCTAGAAAGACAGACCATGTCCTCATTAAGTGTTTAAGCTTATATACACAGAACTTTTAAACAGGATAGTCTCTGTACAGAGATATTTTTAGTTTAATGTTTTCACAATGAAGTCCCATTTCATAAGGCTGGCTGCTTTATCTGCAGACAAAGCACAGTATTTCAGAAAATATAGGTAATAGTAACATTAGGGCACAAACTGCTGTGAAACCACACCTTAAAGACAGGAGGAAGGAAGAAGATTCCAAATATTATCAAGCTATTACTCACCTAAACCTAAAGAAGCTGCATACTGCTGGCTAAGTAAAGAGCTGGCAGCAAGCTGGCTGTAGGGTGGCATGCCTCTAAATGGACTATAAGGCACATGTGGCTGGAAGGATGATGCAGAGGCAGAGCCCAGTGAAGACTGCATAACAAGATAAATAGTGTAAGTACACTTCCACTAACAGTACCTGCAGTTTCTGAACTCTTGTATTTCCTGTTTCCCCACTGTCCTCCCAGTGGCAGTTTAGTGCTTTTAGGTACTCAAAGATGGCAATTTATGAAAATAGTTAAACAGTCATTACTTTAATAGTAAATTTACTTTAGTGATTTTTCTATACATCTTACCTTGAGATCTATACCCTCATTACATTTTCAATGCTGCAATACTCTGACCACAGATCCCAAAGGGAAATGTTGGTTTTAAAACAAGTGTTTCCACTTGAATTAGGAAAGTTCTTGGAAACATTTACACTGATCATTGTTTTTAGATCACCATCCTTATAACTAAAACATCTTTTGATTTAGGTTAAGTTTTGAAATGCTAGTATTGTCTCAACTTTTACCACCATTTCAAATTGAAGTTCTTACTTGGACAATGGCAGGATCCTGAGGCAGAGCATGTTGAGCTTTAGGTGGTTCACATACAGTGATGTCTTTGATGTCACTTCCCCGGAAGATTATGTATTCATAAATCTCTTCTCTCGGGGGAGCAGGTCTGTCTGTGGGACGGTCTTCAGTACCAAATGACCGCACTTCAGCATTTAAGAGAAAAAGTAAAAGATTTTAGCCTTTACTAGTGCCACAACTTCTTTCTCCAGCACTATATAACTACAAGTGACGTTTAAGTTTATACCCCAGCAAAGGGCAGGTTCATAAGGCTCTAAGCATCCCGGATACATACAAGAGAAATTAGAGCAGTTAGAATGAACAACTCCTGACTTGCATGTCTGATTTCTCTAAAGCCCATCTCAACAGTAGTACATATATAAAAGCAAGTCTTATGGTATTTTAAGATCAATGACTTGGGCTATTTTGTATTGAAGTGCATTTCCAGCTGAGCCACCACCACCACCCTCTTACCAGAGACTGCTCTGCAGTCAGTCTCCTCTTAAAGTGGGAATCCAGCTTGAGTTTCTTCAACCACAACTATGGCAGTACAGCACAAGGAGAGGGGCAGTCTTAGAAAGCAAAGTCCCCATTAGAGCAGGGCAAATACTTGTGTTCACCAGCAATTCAAAAAAGTTAGTTTTGGACCAAACACTTCCTTTTGCTTAATCTTTCCAAAGAGTCAGACATCCCTGCTCAATCCCCCAGATACAATTTGGGCAACCTGCAAAAACCAAGAAAACAAGATTCACAGGACAACTAGAAGGAGCAGCTCACCTGACCTGTTTTTACATGTGACTATGCAGTCACTGGGCTAGGGAAAAAGTGAGAACAACTCATTTGATGGTTAATGCAGTCACCTAGAACGTGAGATAGTCAAGTTCTAGTTCCCTGCTCCAATGACTAGTTTCTTTTTATAAAAAGTGAACAGATACAATCCAAGAGACTGAGGAAGCCTCATACCAGAATCTCTCCTTAGTCCAGTAGTTAGGGCACTGAGTTTGATGTGAAAGACAAGTTAAAATAATGTCTTCTCCACATCAGAGGGAGAATTTGAACCACTTGGCTAAAGGTTAAGTGAAGGGTCTCCTCCCATCCCTGCATATACTTTGTAAAGCTACATTTTGCTTTACACCTTAGCAAAATGCCCACAAAGTCAGAGTTGAAACATTTTGTTTTGACATCAAGATGTTTAGGTTTGTTTTGATGCATGCTTCTGGGCAATCCAAACTAGTTTCATAGAATAAGTCCAACTCCATTTAAAACTTTAGAGTTCAAACCATGACCTTATATTTAATTTAGGTTTGCTTGAAAAAAGTGTGACACGTACAAGGGAAAGCACAGATTAACACATTCACCTCTCCCCTTTCCCAGAGAGGAAAGCCATTTATTTCAGGATTAATACATATACTTCCTGCCTTACATCTTAAGCGGATAAACAGTTTAACCAGATTTTGGAAACACTGAGCTATCACTAAACTGCAAAGTTACATTGAATGGACTCCTGGATTAACAGTTTCAAGAAGCACAGACTAAGATACTCCTAGTATTTGAGCAGATCAGTCCTTATAGGCCTGCAGTGCTCTATATTGATGAGAGAAGGCAGAACTGAGGAAGTGGGTAAAATTAAGTCAATATCTTAGATATTTATATACTAATGAGAGATGTATGGGGAAAATGAGCAGGAAGAACCTAAAATGCTATTAAATGAATACTAGGGGACTACACTCTACCCACTATGCTTGCCACTCCCCCGGCCCCCCAATTATGCTCACCAACGCTCCCCCCCCCCCCTTTTCCTCTGGCTTAGGGGTGGGCAATAGTCCAGGCAAAAATTCAGAAATTTTTGAAGTGGCCCCAGGCTGCCCCAGAAGGGGCGGGACCAGTACACTGTCACTTCACACACTCCCCCAGCCACAGACCAATCAGGGTCTGAGCAGAGAAGTCTGAGCAGGGGCAAAGAACAGCAGCTGTTTCCTCTAAGCACCCATGCCCCTAGAAAAGTCAATCACTGCTGGGGGAGGCAGGGGTGAGCACAAAGTTCCCTCCAGTTCTGCAAGGAACCACCTGTGACTCCCTGCCCTCCAGCACATGGAGTCAACTCTGATGGCTGACTCAGCACTGCAAGCTGCCTTGTCCCTAGGCCCTAATTGGCCTGAGGGTGGGAGAAGCAGCAGGACCTCCACAGGCTGCATCAACCCACTTGGCAAGCTGAATCCAGCCTGCCGAGGCCCTTTTGCCCACCTCTGCTCTGGCTGCTTTCACAACCAGAACATATGACTACATCATTCGGTCACCTGGCAGGAAAAATGTGGTTAAAAAACCACACCCCCATGAGTTTGCATCAGACTTGACTAGATAATACAGGTGACTGGAATACTGGTATAGAAGGGTACAGCTTGCTCAGGAAGAATAGGCAGGGGGAAAAAGGGAGGAAGTATTACATTTTTAATATATAAAGCATACACTGAGGTTGAGATGGGAATAAAATATAGCACTTAAAGCCTCTTGGTAAGGTTAAAAAGGGTAAAAATAAGGGTGATGTCATGGTAGAGGTCTTTTACAGATTACCTACCCAGGAAAAACAGCTAGGGTGAGGCTTTAAAAAAAGTTTAGAAATCATCCAAAGTACAAGGCTTGGAGGTAATGGGGTACTTCAACTACCCAGAACTCTGTTGGGAAATGACACAGCAGGATGCAGATTATCCAACAAGTTCTCAGCATGTATTGGAGATTTTTTTTATTTCAGAAGGCAGAGAAAGCTACTAGGGAAAGGCGGTTTTAGATGTGAATTTAACTAACTTAGAGGAACTGGTTAATTTGGAAGTGGAAAGGCAGCTTGGGTGAAAGTGATCATGAAATGATAGTTTGATTCTAAATGATAGAAAGCGAACAGCAAAATACATACAATAGATTTCAAGAAGGTTGACTTCAGCAAACTCAGGGACTAGTAGACTTGTTTCCCATGGGATCTTACTTAAGGGGGAGAAATTGTTTGAGAGTTGGTAGTTTTTCCAAGAGAGACATTAAGGGCACAAGAGTACACTATCCTACTGTGTAAGAAAGATAGGAAGTATGGCAAGAGGCCACCATGGCTTACCCAGGAGATCTTGAATTATCTAAAATAAAATAAGCAAGTGCACAAAAAGTGGCAACTAAGTCATATTACAAAGGATGAATATAAATAAATACAAGTATGTAGGGACAAAATTTGAAAGGCTAAGGCACAAAATGAGAACAAATTAACTAGAGACAAAGGGCAACAAGAAAGTGTTCTACGAATACATTATAAACAAGAGGAAAACCAAAGACAAGTTGGCCCATTACTCACCACAGGGTGGAACCCCCAGAAAAATAGAGAAATAGCAGAAGTGCTAAATGGCTTAGTTTTGGTTTTCACCAAGAAGGTTGATGGCAATTGGACATCTACCATAGTGAATCCCAGTAAACATGAGGTAGGATCAGAGGCCAAAATACATAAACAAGTTAAGAATCACTTTGACAAACTGGACGTCTTCAAGTCACCAGAGCCTCAAGTGTTCCATAGAATGCTCAAAGATCTGACTGAGGAAATATCTGAGCATTAGCTATTACTGAAAAATCATGGAAAAACCAATGAGATGCCAGAAGATTGGAAGAGCGCAAATAGTGCCCAACTATAAAAAGGTAAATAAGGATAACTTGGGGAATTAAACACCAGTCAGCTTAACTTTTGTATCAAAGATAATGGAACAAGTAATTAAGCAATCAGTTTGCAAACATTTAGAAGACAAGGAGATCAGTAACAGCATGGATTTTTGTCAAGGATAAGTAATGTGTATAACCAACCAATGGCTTTTTTGATGAAAATAGTATTAATTTATTAGTATTTTAGGTTCTTCCTGCTCATTTCCTCATACATCATTAGTATATAGATATCCAAGATACTGACTTGTTTTGTGGATAAAGGGAAGCAGTAGACATGGTGCATCTTGACTTTACTAAAGTTTGACAGTCTCCCATGACCTTCTCAAATAAGCTAGGGATCTAAACCTAGATGGAGCTACTGTAAGTTGGTTCCAAAACTGGTTGGAAAACTGTTAGCAAAAAAGTTATTGGCCATTCAGTCAAGCTGGAAGGGCATAACAAATGGGGTCCTGTAGTCTGGGTCTAGTTGTTAGATAATAGAGAGTACACTTAAGCTATGTCCACACTGGCAGCTTCTTGCCCAAGAACTGTTTTGCGGAACAGTTCTTGCGCACAAAGTCTTCCACAAGAACACATCTACACTGGCATGTGCTTTCGTGCAAGAGCATCCTTGGCAGTGTGGACACTCTTGTGCAAGAAAGCTGTGATGGCCATTTTAACCATAGGGGCTTCTTGCGCAAGAAATTCCTGTTGCCTGTCTACACTGCCCTCTTGTGGAGGAGCTCTTGCGCAAGAGGGCTTATTCTTTGTGGGGACAGGAATAACTCTTCTGGAAGAAGCCCTGTTTTACAACACTGTACTGTAAATTTACTTGCGCAAGAATGCATGTGCAGTATAGACAGCAGGCAAGTTTTAGCGCAAGAACACCTGTTCTTGCGCAAGAAGCTGCCAGTGTAGACAGCCTTAAAGTTTTCAGACAATGACAAATTAGGAGGGATTACAAGTGCTTTGGAAGATAGGACTGTAATTCAACATGATCTGGACAAACTAAAGAAATGGACAGCAGTAAATAGGATGAAATACAATGACAAGTGAAAAATACTCCATTTAGGAAGTAACAATTAGTTGCACACATACAAAGTGGGAAATGACTGCCTAAGGAGGAGTACTGTGGAAATGGATCTGAGGGTCATAGTGGACCACAAGCTAAATATGAGTCAGTATAACACTGCTGCACAAAGCAAACATTCTGGAACATATTAGCAAGAGTGTTGTAAACAAGACATAAGTAATTCTTCTGCTCTATTCTGCGCTGGTTAGGCCTTTACTGGAGTACTGTGTCCAGTTCCAGGCATCATATTTCAGGAAAAATTGGAGAAGGTCCAGAGAAAGACAAAAATGATTAAAGATCTAGAAAACATGACCTTTGATGAAAGACTAAAAAACTGGGTTTATTCTTGAAAAAAAGAGGACTGACAGTCATAGCTGTTTTCAAGTACTTACAAGGTTTCTTCAGAGAGGAACGAGAAAAATTGTTTTTAACCTCAGTGGAGAGGACAAGAAGCAATGGACTTAAACTGTAGCAAGGAAGTTTTAGGTTGGACATAAAAGAACTTCCTGTCAGGGTGGTTATGCACTGGAATAAACTGCCTAGGAAGGTTGTGCAATCTCCATCATTGGAGATATTTAAGAGCAGGTTAGACAAACACCTGTCAGAAATGGTCTAGAAAATAATTAGTCTTGCTATAAGTGCAGGGAACCAAATGAGATCTCTTGCAATCTTTTCCAGTCATATAATTTTGTGGCACCACATTTGAATAGGGCTAGGACTGCAGTAACTGGCTAGTGTTCCTCTATTGTAGCACTCATAAGTCTACAAGAGCCTTAAGATATGTCAGTGCCAGGAGCGTCTCCTGATTGTGTACACATACTTAGTGCTTGCTCAGTGAGAATTAGCACAAGTTTAAACAGCAGTGTAGCCCCGCTAGCAGGGGAAGAGGAGGCACAGCTGAGCTGTGTCAAGAACATAGGAACCTGCCTGAATCAGGTGGGTATTTGGCACAGCTCAGCAGGGTCTACTGAAGCTATTAATACACTCAGAGTTAGTGCAAGCATGTGCACATAAGCAAGGGAATCACACAGCTTGTAGTGCTGGCAGCCTTAATAAACATTCCCCCACCCATAGGATGCAACAATTTATTACTTCATACTTCTCTCCTGCACAGTTAATGCAATTTGAATACTTGATATATGGTAAAACTTTGCTACCTGCAATGGATGTTCAGAAGATTAGCACAAGCTAGAAATTCTGTTGTACTTTTCTTGTTCAGGAAGAGCAACTCTGACCTCTTATTTCATCCCAACATTTTAGGAAACTGCTTGTCCTCCTCTGGAGAAACCACCCCAAACATAAGTTCCCAACTTAATCCCAGCTAAATCAACTAGCATCACAACTTCCTTTTTTAGGAAAGGCTGTGAAATCAATTCGTTATCTAGATGATCAAAAGTTAGTATGAACAAAAGCACTCTGGGTCCAGACTGGGACAGAGACTCTGGTCAGCGTGATGAAGAGGAGATGCCCATCAGACATTAGACAAACTGTCTTTGATACAGCACATCATAGGCATTATTGCCCCTCACCAGTTGGTCAGGGCTGCTTGTCAGTGGTTTCATTCTTTTCTCTGATGGATCTCAAGATAGTTGTGGGCAACTGTTCCGCTTCCTCAGAAGTAGTATGGAGGGCTGCAGGGTGCCATTTGTCACTCTTCTGTTCAGTGCATATATGGGACCATATGGAAGTACAAGAAACAGAACTTACACTAGACTAATGAGACTCAACTGTTATCTGTCTTTCTACTGTGTTGTGATTCTGCCCCAATCTGGAGTTTTGCAGAAACTGGAGCATAAATGAGCACAAACTGATGCTCAATGCACAGGAGAGGTGATGGACTATGGAAGCAGTCAGAGGTAACAGTCCCTGTGTGTGACTACATTCCTGCAGTGGGTTGGTCATTTTACAGCAGTAACCCAGGCAGATTTTTACCTTCTGCGGCAAGCTATAAGGCTGCCACGCTTCCTTTCAGATGTTTACTTTGATACTGTTCTCCATGTACATTACCTCAAGATTAGACTACCTCAATGCATTCTACACAGGGCTACACCTACCAAGGCCTGCAGTTGGCACAGAATGCAGCAACTTGCTTACTATATAGGGCCTCTCCCTGGGAGAATAGGATACAAGTATCTAGGATCCACTCTGGCTGCCCAGACTCCAGGTGTTTAATGTGTTTTGATATACAAACACTTTAATGACCTGACATCAGCTTACTTGAGGGGCTGCTTCTCCCCACCCCATACTACCATACCTGCAGTCAGCAGGGGCTACCCAAGCTGGATTCCCTCAGAGGTGGCAGCTGGCAGGGTGTTCTGTGATAGCCCCACAACTCGAACTTGCTCCTCCCTTGGTCTGAAATAGCCTGAATGTGGTGACCTTCCAAGCATGCTGCAAAAGAAATCTGTCAGTTTTCGATCAAGTTGAGGGTTTACGTCCCAAAACAATAAGGGGATGAACAGAATTTCTATAGGAGTCCGTTTCAGATCCTGCAGAGATCTTACTGTTACAAAAAGATGGTCTTAGGTGCGCTAACACTTGCAACAGACTTCTGTACAATCTAAAATAAAAACACTTTGATATTAACATTGCTAGCATTTGCTAGCCACCTGCAATTTGAGAGATTGCCAGAAGTTAAAAATGCTTCTCACAGATCAGGGTCTTATTTATGAAGTACATTTCTGTCTCAGTGACATAGGTCTAAGTAGGAATGCAGCATTTTTACTGTGATCAGACATCAGAAAACACTTAATATAAAATCCTGTCATTTGAGATCTTTGTCTCAACTCAAACTAAATTTGAATTGGAAAAGCTATAAAATAGCATTTTAAACAATGGGCTATGATTCTGCCAGTTAAATTAAGTTACAATTGAAAACTGCTTCTTAATAGATGCCAATATACCGTAGGGATCTCAACGTGTACACAACTAACTGATAAGCCTGGGCTTATCAGTTCATCTTGTGAGTACATGCACTCCCC
>JANRFK010002932.1:23718096-23733600 GCA_030068395.1 Apalone spinifera | reverse complement strand
GAAGGGGGAGGAGGGAGCAGCTCACAGGAACCCTCCAAAAAAAAGATGGCGGCGGGCTCGGATCTGCTGGATGAGGTTTTCCTGAACACGGAGGTGGATGAGAAGGTGGTGAGCGACCTGGTGGGCTCCCTGGAGTCCCAGCTGGCGGCCTCCGGCCATCACCACCAGCACCACAAGGCGCAGGAGCCCCTCAGGACCGCTGGGGGGCTGCTGGGGAACCATGTTGTGAGCAGCAGTAGCAGCAGCAGCAGCCCTAGCCCTAGCCCTGGAGGAGTAGTAGTAGGAGGCAATGCTAATGTCCAAACAGAGAGCAGCAGCAGCAGCAAGATGGGACTCAGTGCCCCAGAGATCACAAAAGCAGGTAACCTGGGCCGGGGTGGGGGGCTCTCTGGGAAAGGGGCCTCCCCTCCCCCCACTCCCAAGCTCTGACTGCCTCCCTCCCTTACTGCTTTCCCCCCTTTTCCCTCTCTCCTCCTCCTTGTTGTTGTGGCAAGAGCTGGAGTGCAAGGGGCGGTATAAATCATATTGGGGAGATACCCCCCATACACCAGGCCCTCTAGTATATGTCTGACTGTGCCCCTCTTCCTCCTCCTTGTTCCTGGGGTGTAGAGGAGGTGTTTCTTGCTATATAGGGGTACTGCACCCCCTTAAGAGAACCATAAACAAGACACTGATGTGTTATCAGTCCCTTTTCTTTTTCTCCTGTTGTTGCTGGAGGGTAAACGGGTGCTATTAATCAGAGGAGTCAAGGAGGGGAACTAATGGGGGCAAACTACCCCTTTGATAATGATTTTTCCCTCAGTTTGTCTGAATATTCCTCTGCCTTCCCTGTTGCTAGTGTATGTTGATGGGTATTATTGGGGGGATTCCCAATTAATAGGGCCTTCCAATTTCTGTCTGGGTGCTGCTTCCCTTCCCCCTTCTCTGTTGCTGAAGTGCAAAGGGGTGTTATTAATCATGACACCCATTTCCTGTATAGGAGGAAGTGAGGAGGGATTTCAAGGGGAAGAAGCCCCTAAAATGCCCCCCCCTCATATCTGTCTGGGTATTCCCCATAACCCCTCTTGTATTAGGAGTTTGGAGGGGGTATTCAACACATTTCATTCCTCTTTCTCCCTCAAGGGGGTGTCATGGCAACATAAGGTCCTTGTATGGGGGGGGGGGAGCTGAGGGCACAATCCCTATCCTCCTCAGATGGGCTTCTCCATATCTACCTGTGAATGTTTTCTGCTTGATGGAGGAGCTTTGTTTTAAGGGGATGATGTTAATCACAATATTAAGTCTCACTTTGAGAGTGGGTTGTTTTTAGGAAAGAGAAAAATATTCTTACCTGCCCAGTATCTATCTGTCTTATGTCCCCCCTACTATTTTCTGCTTCTTGTTGCTGAAATGTAAGAGGGTGCTTATATTAATAATAGCAGATCTATAATGGGGATTTTGCAGGACGGTCCTCTTAGCTATTTAGACGCACATTGCAAGGGTTATCTGTGACAGCTCCCTTCTCATTTCTCTCTCCTTAATTCAGGACCTGGACTGCCAAGTCTGGTGTTAATTGTGATACCAGACCTCATTAAAGTGGGATGAGGAGGTCTTAGAGTAGGAGGCACATTGTAGTGTCCTCAGTGCCTGAGTCTATTTTCTCCCCATATTTGTCTTTATGATTGTGGGAGCTTGAGGAGCAGAATTACAACAGCACAGGCCCTGATGTAGACAAAGTCCTCTTTTGGCAACTTTTTCTTTGTCACACTGACAGTTTTCATCCCCTACTTTTTACATTATTGTACTAGTTTAACTGCATGGTACTACTAGGTTCCTCTACAGGACATGAAAGAATTGGGAGGTAAAATGTGCAAGGTGTAGAGGGCACAGGGAAGACTCTTTTTAATCTCTTTCCCTCCTCTCCCCTTCTCCCGCATCTTTTTTAAATTTTTTTCTCTAATTTCATTAACTGGAATGTAAAGGAAGTTGTTAAACGTAATGTCAGGCCCTGAAATGTGGGAGAGAACGAAGTTTAGGATAAAGATGTACCCCAGCTCTCTTTATTGTCCAGATCTGTCCTGTTGTATGTCTGTCTGCCCTCTTTTTCTTGTTATAGTTGGTTCAAGGGGTTATTATATCTAATATCACAGCTGCCAGGTGTGAATATGGGGCATAGAAGGGCTTCATGGTAACCTCTCTACACAGAAAAAGATAATTTGTATTTTCAGCCTATTTTTTTTCTTGTCTCATTCCAGACAGTATGGAGGACGCGGGGGGGGGGGGGGGGGGGGGGGGGGGGGGTGTGTGTGAAGAAGGATTGGGAGGGTGGAGAAACATGCTCCCTCTACCTTTTGTTTTCACCTCCTGCACATTCTCTCCATTGAACCTTCTTCTTGTTGTTTCAGGGGCTGGAGGAGTGCAAGGGGGTGTTATTAATCATAACACCAGGTCCCAGAGTTCAGCTCTGGATGGAGCCACTACAACCAGCACCACCACTGCTGCAGCAGCAGGAGGAGGCGGATCTGAAGCTGCTGCTGCTCCAGGGACCCTCAGTCAGGGCAAATCTGTGGTTATCAGTACAATGGCAACTGCCTTATCCACCAGGAATGGCAAAATTGGGACCACAACGGTGCAGACTTTGAATGGGAGTAATGTGGTGATGAACTCTCACCATTCGGGAAGTGCTACTTTCTCTGGGACTCCTGCAACTGCTAATCCTGCTGCTGCACCTACTGTTGCCCCTCTAGTTAACAATGGACCCGGATCTGTGGGGAAAGGAAATACAGTTAATGCTGTTTTGCCATCGGCTTCTAACACTGTCATCCAGACTTCTTTCCTCAGCACCGCTGTGTCCTCCACCTCATCCCCATCTCCCACAGTAATCTCTTCACAACCGTCACCAAGCATTGTAGGTGCGGGGCCTACTGTAGCACTGGTGAGACCACCAATTCACACCGCAGGACCCACAGTTGCTGCAGCTGCTGCAGCCACTCAGAATGGGAGCAATACTGTGATCAATTCAGCCATCAGTGTGGGTGTAGGGAGTTTTCCTGCTGTTGCTGCAGTCACTGTGGGCTCTGGAGTTTCCCTCCAAACACCACTTGTGAACAGTCAACCTGGTTCCAGTGTGCCAGCAGCACCCACTACACAGGTCATCAAATCAGAGTCTCCTAAAACTATAGTGCATGCAGTATCCCAGCAGCAGACACTAGTTTCTAGTGGCCAGCCCAGTACTACAGGGGGTAACATGATAATTGGGCAAACTATGCAAGCTGGGCTCTCCAATGTGGCTCCCAATCCTGGGGGGATACCTCCAGCAGCTCCTGGTACTCCTACAGGAATGGCTAAGGGCACTACCAGTACAGTGGCACAAAGTTTGCCAAGGACTCCAACAGCAACTACAAGTGGTATCAGAGCAACTTTGACTCCTACAGTTTTAGCACCACGTCTGCCTCAGGCACCTCAGAATCCAACTAATATTCAGAACTTTCAATTACCACCAGGTAAGTAAATATTAGAGATTTTTATTTTGTGATTGTATGTGTTGTTGAGAGGAAGATGAATGATTCATATATCTAGATTTGTAAATCATGGGGAAGCTCTTGTTCTCAGGTATTGCTAGGTTTTGAACAGTGGCATGGAATGTCATGATTTTTATGCTGTTTCAGGTGACAAGGGCATGTTGACACAGAATTATTTTAGAAACCTTACTGTTGTTTAGATCTTCCTTTTTACTAAATTGCAAGTGTGAACAAAGCTGCAAACCAGCAAAATGTGATATAAAGCACCTTGCTGTTTTATTTTTATATAATGCATTTTAACTTTAAAGCAGTTTTCTCAGTAATTCATATAATCTATAGAGCATGCTGCTCTTTTCCCTGTCCCTGCGTGCCCTCAGTATCCCACAAAGAGTATTGCTTGATATTGGAGCAGCAGGTACAGCATAAGGAGAGAAGCTGCTTTCTTTTACCATAAATACATTAAAATAACATGAAATCAGAGTTATGCTCTCTCAGTTTTGGAGCTCATGATGATGATCTTTTATCACTGCACCTTCAGTACAAAAGCAATCTTATTCTGTCCTTACCTCACCCTGTTGTGTATATGGTTGCAGCTCCTGTAGTAGCTAACATGGAACCAAGCCCTACACCAGTATGGAGTGAGTTAAAGGCCAAAAGAAAAAAAAATCTTTCTATTGAGAGAACTGGTCTATGCTCTGTCAAATATCCTTGATTTTTTTTGTCGTTTTTGCTAGATGATATTACTATACAAAGAACAGCCAATTAAATTTTATTACTACCTAATGAAATCAATGGTGTGCATATGCAATTCATTTCAATAGGTCTTAAAGTAGTAAAAATGATATCTGTTGAAACTACTACCCAGCCTTAGATTGATGTACTTCTTATATAAGATATCAGCAACCATATTATCTTACTGTACTCTATATTTCTGTATAATACTCTATTTATATAGTATGTGACACTGCATGGTTCAGTGAAGTCTGTCAGACCTTCTGTATCTTTAAATCACAATTGGGATATAACATCCTACATTTTTATTGCATAGAAAGATCTTGCCTGGCAAGAATAATGCCTATGCTGATGTTTCACAATTAGTTTTACATTTCCCAAAAAGTCTTAATCTTGCAATTCCTGTTTGTTTGGGGTTTTTTAATACGGAGTCTGTTTTGGTTTTTTTAAATTGAAAATGCATCATACTTTTCAGGATTTTAAGATGTTATCTCTTGCTGCAATATTAATCAAATTGCCCTTATGGGTTATAGGTGATGTTAGTAAAATTTAGCTATCTAGCTCCATAATGGGGTATGGTAATACTGAATAATATAACTAATTGTGGAAGATCCCTATTTTGGCATCATCAGCAGTTTCTAATAAAAATGTCAGTGGTTTAAAAGCATTTTATCAACTTACTAAAATGTGTCCCATTTACCAACAAGGGCCACAATCTTTATGACTTGAGTACACAAACTATTCCTCTGCATGATCCAAGTCAAATTAAAGTAGGGCTTTGTAGGCTCTCACTTTTTAATTTTTAGGATTAAGTCCTTTAAAGTTAACTTGGCATAAAAAATGTAAAACTTTGTTCTGTCACTCCATATAGCATACATTTTAAAATAGAAAAAATGTACATTTGCACTAGAAATTTAGCAGTTCAAAATTAGTTCTGATTTTGATATTTTTTAAATGGTTGCAGTATTAGACTGTATTAGGAGTGAAGCAATTATATTTTTAGGTGACACATTTTCAACAGAGCTCAGCTCCCACTTAAGAACTGAAATGAAATGGCCAAATTTTCAGTAGAGGTCAGATTTCAGCAGCTTCTATTGAGGACAGTGAGAGCTGCTGGATGGAGCTGTTCTGAAAATCTGGTCTCAGTTATAGGTGCTGAGTACTTCAGAAAATCTAGTCCTAGATGTTTAGGGTTCCTCCTCAATAAACACTTACAAATGCCATTAACTTTAATGGAGTTTACATATGTTTGAGGGTAGAATTGACTCCTATACAAAAACATAATTGAATTTCAAAGTACAACACAGTTGATCAGCTTTTCAAAGGAAGTTTTACCCATCTCTGAAGTTGCACTTGCAAAGTTTGTACATCCAAATTTGTGTGTAGAAAGAAATTAACCTAGGCAAACAATATTAGCACATAAAAATTGGAGAGCTGTATGCTATACAGTTTGCTCATGCAAATCCAAGGTGCTTATTCATGAAATAACTAGAGAACAAAAGATGCATGCTCAAAAAATAGTGTGCACAAAGTAACAACAACTTAACATTCACTTCTGAAAAATTTGCATATTTTGTAGCAGAGTGGCTCTCCAACCTTACCAGAATACTGTTCTCTATGCCTTTCAGGAGTCTAATTTGTCTTGTGTATGCCCAAGCTTCACCTCAGTTAAAAACTACTTCCTTACAAAGTCAGACACAAAAAAAGACAAGAGTGTCACATAATACTATTACTGAAAAATTGCTTACTTTCTAATTGATTTTATAATTATACAGTAAAATAGAATATAAATATTGTACTTACATTTCAATATGTGCTAGATAGAGCAGTATAAAGAAGTTATATGAAACTTTACTCATTTCAATAGTGCTTTTTATATAGGCTATTGTAAAATTAGGCAAATAGCAAGATGAGTTGCTGTACCCCCTGGAAGATGTCTGCATATTCCCTGAGGTGTGTACAATCCTGGTTGAGAGCCACTGATGTAGTATATGTTCTGTATTTATTTTCCAAAGAAAAATAAACTAGTTGTTTTATTTTCAGTCCCCACCACCAAATGTCCAATTACTGTTCCACATAAATGACACTAAATATAAAATGTGAATATTTTTATTAATCTGACCCTTCACAAAAAGATTATTTTTAAAAGTGCTTGAAGTGGTCTGCCTTTACCTTTTTAAAAACAATTTAGTTAATTTACACTAGGGATGTTACTGGCCAGTTGGCTAACTTAACCAATAAGCAGTCGCTTATCAGCTGACAGTCCTGGTTAACTGCAACACTCCTTTTCCCCCACTGTGTGCTTGGCATTTTAAACTTGGACGGGCAGGGTGGCTCAGTCCCAACCCGCTGGTCTGAGTGTTAAATTAAAAGCACACAGGAAAGCCACCTGCCACCCTGTGCTGCTTGACAGAGAGTCCCACATGTATCAGCTCCCACCTTCTGGCCCTCACCCTCCGTGCTGCTGCTTCTGATGGGGGAGGCGGGCAGGCGGATCTGGTGCTTGTGAGGAGCCAGCTCTTCTTCCCCCTCGTCCCCTGATAGAGGCATTGGGGGGAGAGGAATGCATGTAGTAGACAGGATTAACCAATAAGCTCAGGTTTATCAGTTAATCATGTAGTTGTCTACATGTTGACATCCCCAGTTATCAACATTTCTTTTGCTCAAGAATGGGTTCATTTTTATGTTTTTCTAAAATCTTGGGAGGGTGGGAGAAGTGTGTCTGTGTATGTCAGCAGTATATCTGCACTTGGCCTTTTCTTCAGAAGCCCAAATTTGGAACCTGTAGCTTGAACATTTGGAGGAGTGCTATACTATTCCAAAAATTGCCTAAAAGACCATCTTTTTGGCTTAAACAGAGATGTTGAAAATACTCTTGAATTGACTTTAGTAAGAAGGATCCTGTCAAATATGTAACCAGTTTATTTAAAGATGACTTATTTTGTTTCATAGTGCATTTTATGAAATTATATTAGACTTTTAACTACTGGTTGAATCTCTGTAGTCCTGTACCCTCAGGACCTGCCTGGTGCCAAAGCAGAGAATTTGCAGAAGCACGGGAGGTCAATATTATGTAGCAGCATTACCAACACTTGCACTGCTTATTGGGCTCTTAGAAGGCATTTGGGGTACATTGGCGCTAAATAACAGCACAGAACATAGAGAGCTTGGAGTGGAGGCTGTAAACAAATTTTATGGGACCATGGGAATCTTGGCCACACTCATGATAAGCGGACGTCCGGCTAACTAAAATCATGATGGACCACAGATATTGCTGGACCAGAAAGTGCCAGACTAGAGAGGTTCAACCTGTACTTGCATTGTTCTGAAATAGTGTGAGGAAATCTTTTATGCACTAATTTGGGAATAGCTGGGGCAGTTGATATATTAACAACACAGTTGGCAGTTTTAGATACACAGAAAAGTATCTTAGTTGCTCATGTAACAGCAGTTGGGAAGTAGAACAGTACTATTGCAGCATACCTGAGATAGTGAAAAAGGACCAGAAGTCATAATTGGCATGTGCTGCAAATGTTTTTAATGACTTAGGCATTTG
Source organism: Apalone spinifera (assembly GCA_030068395.1). Taxonomy (NCBI): domain Eukaryota; kingdom Metazoa; phylum Chordata; order Testudines; family Trionychidae; genus Apalone; species Apalone spinifera. The sequence goes on along the minus strand of JANRFK010002932.1, from coordinate 23,725,812 downwards.
AATACATTTTATTTCCCCCCCAAAAAGTTAGTTTTTAGATGAGCAAAGTAATGGTTTCATTTGCAGTGGTATACAACATCTTTTCAAAACTGGCCACAACTGAAATCTACAATCTACTTCCTTTAACAGTATTATCTGCCTTGAGAATTTAACCAGAACTGGTTTCTCTGATTTCAGGTATATTATGCTGATATTCTGTTCTGCTATTTTCTTACAAAAAATAATTACAATGAAATGTAGAGGTGTGAAGTAGAGGTGTGTTTCCCAGCTCATACACATGTACTTGCAGTAGCTCAATGACCTCTAACACCGGTGTATAAAGTAAGGTGTAGCTGTGGTATCATGGACAGTACCAGCAGTGGCACAGCGTACGCATGCTGAGTGTATACTAGGAATGTTAAATATTGGTTAATTGAATAGTCGAGTAATCTCATGAATTCTTATCAGTCGACTTTTCTTTAGTCCCCGAGACTGGGGCCAGCAGCCAGTGCACTCTGGCCTCGCTCCTGAGGAGCCCTCTGCTACTCCGCACTGCTGCCTCTGGGATGTAATAGTTTAGTCGATTAACCGATAAGCACAAGCTTATACGTTAATGTTATAGACTACACACATTTCTCTCCCTGCCCCTGCCAGTGGCAGAGCGTGGGGTGAGAAGCAGGAGCTGGTCCGTGAGAGGAGCCAGTTTAAAAACCAGCTCCCCTTGCAGACAGGCTGCCTGTCACCCAGTGCTGCTGCCTCTGATAAAGAAGCAGCAGCACAGGGTGTCAGCAGCTCCTCTGTAAGGAATATCTGAGCTCCTGGACCCAGCGTGAGACAGGACAGAGCTGGGCTACCTGCCCAGCTCCTAATACACTTTAAATGCAGAGCTGTAGCAGGGTAGGTCCCGGTCCCAGACCCATCGCAAGCCAGGAGTGAGCCAGGCTGCTGACCAGCCTGCTAAAAAATTTACTGGCGGTGGCAGGGAGGGAAATGTGTGTAGTCTGTAACATTAACCAATAAGCTTTTGCTTATTGATTAATCGACTACACTATTACATCTCTAGTGTATACACACAGGACTTGGATGGTTTGGACACATCACAGCTAAGCTATGCTCCTGCTGCCCATGCTAACATGGCTACACCACTACTTATACTTGAGCTAGCATGAGTGTGTCTGTGACCTGGGGCATAGCTTGTAGCATGGATGTAGCCTAATAAGCCTGCTGAAAGGAATGCAGCATGGTGGAGGGGGAAAAGTACTACATGCAAATATTGAATTAAAACAGGAGAGAGGTGGTAGATCTGCCCAGTTGATCCTTCCCTTGCTTTGCAAAAGTGAAATATAGAAACTCCACTTTTTTTTTTGAGCGTGTGAGTTTTAGTACCTATGAAATTGCTGAAGACTAAAGGTCCTCCTTGCCCACAGAATTGTATTGCAAAATGTAATGACAGTTAAAACTTCCCTCCACACCAATGTGCTGGGATCACCTCTTTGATAGGGGAAGGGTAGATCATTCCTTGTGCCCATTTAATCTATGGCACTTTTGTCAGACTGCCAACAAGTATATCACTAGTCATAAGAACATAACATGAGAATGGCCATACTGGGTCGGACAAAAGATCTGTCTAGTTCAGTATCCTGTCTTCTGACAGTGGCCAATACCAGGTACCCCAGAGGGAATGAACAGCACAGGGAATCATCAGGTGATTCATTCCCTGTTGCCCATTCCCAGCTTCTGATGAACAAGGGCTAGGGACACCATTCCTGCGCAATAGCCATTGATGCACCTATCCTCCATGCATTTATCTAGTTCTAGGTGAAAATGACCAATGTTAATTTGACTCTGTTCCTGTTATAGGTGCCATGCTATTCACTAAAGTGATAGTAGGGATGTTAAATTTAGATCAATTAACTAATCAAATAGTCAATGAGAGTCCCATTGTCTATTCAATTAGTCTATAAGGGGACCTTTGCCTTTGAACGGTAGCAAGAGCCCTGCAGTGCCTCAGCCTTTGAAATGTACAAGACTCCCAGTGGGTCTCTTGTACGTTTCGGGACCAGCAGGGGAGTCCCTAGCGGGGCTCTTGTACATTTCAAAAGCAGAAGCCTGGCAGGAAGTGCAGAGCCATCCAGGGACTCCCCCACTGGTCCTGCACTCCCTGTGGCACCTGAGCCTTTGAAATATACAAGAACCCTGGCTGGGCTCTTGTACATTTCAAAAGGAAGCCCCACAGGGAGCTCAGGGCCAGTGGGGGAGTCCCTTGATGGCCCCGTGCTCCCTCTGGGGCTTCTGCTTTTGAAATGTACAAGAGCCCAGCCAGGGTTCTTGTATATTTCAAAGGCTCAGGGACTCAATTTCAGTGCCGCTGGGGCTCTTGTACATTTCAAAGGCAGAATCACAACAGAAGCGGCACAAGGGGAGACTGCTTCAGTCCCCGCTTGCGCCATTGCCTCTACTTCCCCTGGCCCTCGCAGAGATGGTGCTGGGGGAACCAGGTTTAAAGCTGGCTCCCCCCAGCACCTGCTCCTGCTTTCCCTCCCTTGCTGCTTCTATCAGAGAGAGGCAGCAAGGTGGGGGGAAGCAACTGGTTGCATCACTAGTCGACTATCCGATAAGCTTCTGCTTATCGGACAATTGACTAATTTTTTACATGCCTAAGCAATATAATCAGCCTTGAGAATTTAACAAACTTCTACTTGTTTTGGTAGCACTATTGATGGCAGTGGAAGCACAGGAACTGTGTATCTGTATATTGAAGAGGACAACGTTATCTACTATATATTTGAGAGAGTTTGCTGTCTGTGTGTCTGTCTGTTCGAGAGCTCCTCCTAAACAATAAGAGCTGGGGTCACCAAATTCAGTACACAGCTTTTTCTTATTAAAGGTTTGGTAGTGCCAGGAGAACAGGGTGTGCCTGGAATGGGATTGATTCTCATAAAAACATACAGAAAAGAGAGAGAATCACCAGGCAGAGGCAGGTGAAAGGGGCTGGTTGGGGGCTCCCATTTCCCCCCTCGTCTGGGACTCTTCCAGTTCCGAGCCTCCCTCTTCCCGCCCCCTGGTGTCCTTTAGCCAAGGCAGCAGGACTTAAGGTCCCACTTCATATGGGGACATTGCTGGTTGTTCCCCTTTTTCAGGGAGTGAAAGGAAAGTGCGCAGTGTGCTGCATTCCTCACTCTGCTTGGGGGCTGCGTGAGGCAGACAAACCTGAACCTACCTCAGCGGGGCAATATGCACCCCTTCCTGGCTGTGCTGCTAGAGCTGCAGCGGCCATGGAGAGGCACTTCTCACCTGTTCCCAAGTTGCTGTGGTGAGAGAGGATGGGGATAGTCTTCTCTCCCTGGGGCAGCCTGCATACTTAACCCCTCATCTTCAGCCCCACCCCAGAGCAATGACTTAAATGAAACATGTACACTTTCATTTTATTCCACCTTCCCCTCCCCCCCCCCCCCAAAAAAAAAAATTAAAGGCCTGAGCAATGTTGGGTAAATCTTTTAGTACATGAAGGCACAAAGTTAGATTTTGGTCCCAATCCTGCAAATAATTTGTGTGATTGTACTCAGATATAGGGATATTAGCATGTCATTGAATAGTTGTGTAATCCCATCAAATTTTACATGACTATTAGATAGTTCCTGGGGGTGGGGCTGCATGGAGAGCTGGCTTAAAAGCTGGGTCCTCATGCGTATCTGCTCCCCCTCCCCTTGCTGCCTCTGATACAGCAGTGGAATACGTGTTGTGGATAGAATTAACTGATAAGCCTAGGTTTATTGGTTATTCATGTAGTCATCTACATGTTGACATCCCTATTCAGATGAATGATCTCACTGATGATTTCAGTAAATAAATATATCTACTAATGCTTTTATAGGATTGGCATCCTAGACTAGCAAGCATAATTTAAGTTTCTGTGAATTTGAATACACACATGAACTTGCTGACTTTTAGATGAAAAGGTACACACAAAGTACCTGAGGGAACAATGCTAAATATTAGAATGTATCTCCAATTCTAATTTCAAACAACTTGTGGGCAAGTCCAAATGTTCACTTCTGCTTTCAGCTTTTGTGTATTACACTTCAGTTTACCAGTGTTATACCTGCTAACTGTTAGCAGGCCATGTTTTGTGTGGTTCAATAAAAGTATCTAACAAGCAAGGATAATAGCAGCTGCTTATAGTACTTTTCACTTTCAAAGCATATTTTTCAAATTTGTTAAATTGAAACATTTACCTTATTATGACAACCTTAAATTTTGTCCCAGAAGAACTTGAGGGTGATTTTTTTTTTTTTAAAGCAACATATGATGCAGGACAATATATTGTTTTACACTTCTAGTAACCAGCCTTTACATGGCGTATGACTCTGATAGTTCAAAACTAACTTGTGGAAGCATTTAGGTATCTTGAACTGTATTATATACAGTTCCATTTTAGAGTAGTTATAGAAAAACGCATATTCATGCCAGTCTTCATAACACACTAGGATTCTTTTTTTAAAAAAGCATGGTTAACTTTAATTGAAGTTTGATGTTTTGGGGATTACTTATCCCTTTGATTTAAAGGCCATGCAGCTACCTATGATTAAGACAGTTGCCCAAGAGCTCTGAATATTGATTTGAGTTATTCTGCGCACCACTGCTAGTACAGGAACTGTCCAACAGTGTTTGGTTCAATGGGTCACCATAATTTTCTATTTCCATCAATCTAAGTGGGCCACTGTTGAAAGGCACTCAACTCAAACTCTTTTTTGGCCTGGGAACCAAAATTTTGGATGCTGATTTCTGCTTGAGTCCACAACTTAGCTAAAATAGAATACTGTAGTTAAGCTGGAAATAGAAAATGTAAATATGATCTCTTCATATTATCAGAAAAATGTGTTGGTCAACCAACATAAGACAAATCAATTACTGCAAAATGCCCTTGAAGTTGCTATCATCCATTGAATATTTTGCCTTTTACTTGTTTCTTTTCTGCTTTTGATGGGAACAGAAAGCTGGAAATACACTAATTTTTTGCCTTGATTTAGGAAAGCAGCTGAGCATGTGTCGAAGTGCATAAATGAGCATGTGTTTCTGAAATTGGGCTTTAAAGAGCTGCTTAAATGGGTCTTTGTGGAGGTATCACATTTTGTTCTCATTACATACATTGATAGTAATACTTTTCAGTAAATAAAAATTTAAAGGCATTTTCTTGGTTGCACGAGGTGTAGAATTACTTTCAAATAAAGACCAAGAATGCCTTGTACTACTTGAAGTTCTTTTAATAAAATACTTTAATATGAAGGGGTTGGTTTAAAATATAGTTGACCATCTTACTCACCTGTGCTCAAACTCAGTTATGGGTGGATGAGCTTATCTCCCTTTGCCTATGCTTGAATTTGATCAATATTGTTTCATATTGAGACAGTCAGTTTCAAAGTTATTCGGCAGTCCTACTAATTAGTTATTTTGTTCTTGAAAAAGTTGCTGAAAAAATATCATAGAAACAGTTGGTCACTTGATAAGAATATTAGCTCTGTTTTTGTATTACTGCTGACCTTGATGGAGGAAATATCCTCTGACAGTCTTTAAGTCAGCTAAAACACTTGACATTATCAAATAAGATTCTGTGATGTCAGGGATCCACCCGTTGCCATACAGTTTCACTTGTGCAAAGTAGGGATGTAAGCGACTAGTCTCCGATAAGCAAATGCTTATTGGATAGTTAACTAGTGACTTGACTAGTCTCCCCTCCCCCTTCTGCCTTCATCAGAGAGAAGTGGTGGGGGGGCCCCGCGCAGGATTCAGTGCTGGGAGGAGCTGGCTTAAAAGCTGGTTTTTCCACCCCCAGCACCATCTCCATGGGGAGAAGGGGCAGGGGCGCAGTGAGGATCTGGCACTGCTTCTGCCTTGGAAATGTAGCAAGCTCTTGCTACATTTCAAAAGCAGAATTGCTGCGGGGAACCTGGGGTGAGCTGGGGACTGAAGCAGTCCCCCGCTGGCCGTGCACTCCTGCTTCAGTCCCCCGCTGGCCGTGCTCCCTACAGTGCTTCCTCCTTTGAAATGTAGCAGTTGCTGGCAGGGCTTTTGCTACATTTCAAAGACAGAGAGGTGCTTTTATCAACTTATTGAATAGTCAATGTAATTTGCATTGACTATTCGATTAGTTGATTAATTTAAATTTCACATTCTTAGTGCAAAGTCATTTATGCACTCAGGACCTGAATGAGCATTGGTGAAATGAGGATCCAGCTGAAATCTCCCTCCTGAATGTTTTCCTTCCCTTACACACTTAAATAAAAACTAGGTATCATTAGATTCTGAACCTTTAGAGGACAGGTTGAACCTGTCTAGTGCAGCATTCTATGGTCCGGCAACATTCGTGGTCTAGCATGATTTTAGTTAGCTGAATGTCCACTTATCATGGGTGTGGCCAAGTTTCCCACAGTCTCATAAAGTTTGTTTACAGCAGTGGACTGGGACAGGGATTCAGGAAGCAGGCTATGGCTAGGTACTGTTGAACTGACATGGCATCTGGCTGGTGGAGCTAAGGCAAGCTTACTCCTACCCTCGCCCTGCACCACTCCGGAAAGCAGCTGGCATGTACAACAATGGCTTCATGGCGCCTTGTGCTACCCCTCCTCTACAGGCACTGACTCCCCAGCTTCTACTGGCCACGGTTCCCCGTTATTGTTCAATGGGAGCTGCAATTACCATAGAGATAATTACTCCAGCCATGACAGGTTAGGTATTTTAGAATTCACCACTCAAAGTATTAAATTTAAGCTTAAGAGAGAAATGCAAATTATGAAATGCACAGACCAGTCAAAAACCAAAAATAACACACTTTGCAGGCAGTTAAAGAAGTAACAACAACACATGTATGCATTGTGTTGGGAGGTGAGAGTGAAGGACAGTGTGCATTTGTGAGAGTGACAGTCACACACAGGCTATGCCTACACTGTGAAGCTATTTCAGGATTCTGAAAGTATCCCGAAATAGCTATTACACATCTTTTGAGCAAGCTCTTTATTTTGAAATATAACGGGCTTGCTATTCCAATGTCCCTGTAAATCTCGTTCCATGAGGAGTAAGGGATGTTTTGGGATAGCTCTCTATTTCGAAATTAACTCAAAATAAGCTACACAATTTGAGTTATGTAAATTGTGTAGCTTATTTCAAGCTCTGGGTGCAGTGTAGATGCACCCATAGTATGTGAATGACCGAGATTTTCATTGCCAATCTCCCTCCATCCCCTTCTCTCTTTGTGGAGATAGGGTAAAGTAGTAGGGGGAGGAGGGACACCCTGACATCAGCGCTCCCTGCCTTTCTCCCTCCCACACTCTGCACAGTAAGCAGGAGGCTCCCAGGGAGGCAGCTCCAAGGCAGAGGGCAGGAGCAGCATGACAATGGGTAGAAGGGCAGCTGAAGTGTCAGCGCTTGATAGCTTCCTGGTCAAACCAGTCAGGATTGCCTGTCAGAGGCTCCAAGATCTGCCAATAGAGCCTTATCTACTGGTTGGTGACCACTGGTTTACAGCCACCGATCCTGTCTCTGAGTATTCTGTGCTGTTTCTTAGCTCTAACTTACCCCTAAATGTCTTCTAAGAGCCCAGTAAGTAGTGGAAGTGTTGGTAATGCTGCTAGACGATATTAACCTCCTGTCATATGGCAAGTCTTTTGCTTTGGTACCGGTCAGGTACCAACTATATGTACAGTATGATGGGGGCTAATTTGGCTACAACAAATCAGGAAA
>JANRFK010002932.1:23706130-23717996 GCA_030068395.1 Apalone spinifera | reverse complement strand
TGTCAGAGGCTGGAGAGGGATGGCAGGAGACAAATCTTGATCATTGTCTTCGGTCCACCCCCTCTGGAGCACCTGGTGCTGGCTACTGTTGGCAGACAGGATACTGGGCTAGATGGACCTTTGGTCTGACCCAGTACAGCTGTTTTTATGTCCTTATGAGGGTGCTGGACTAAAGAAGTTCAACCTGTACTTATGCTTTATGTGATATGCACACTGGTTTAAATTTTTTTTTAAACTGATTAAGATCTTGACTAAATACCAAAAGTTGTACTTTATACCAATACAGTTACTAGTATTCCCTAGTAGGGAAGTAATAGTGTAGTTGATTAACCGATAAGCAAAAGCTTATAGGTTAATGCTATAGACTACATGCATTTCCCCCTTCCCTCTTGCCAGTAAATTTTTTTAGAAGACTGGCCAGCAGCCCAGTTCAGTTCTGGCTCGTGCCAGGTCTGAGACCTATGCCCACACTGTGGCTCTGCATTTAAAGTGTATTAGGAGCAAGGTGGGCAGGCAGCCTGGCTTAGTTACAGCCTGCGCCGGGTCTGAGAACTCAGCTCCACTCCCCATCCCCTGTATCAGAGGCAGCAGCGTGGGGGGTGACCGGCAGCTGGTCCACAAAAGGGAGCTGGTTTTTAAACTGGCTCCCGTTATGGACCAGCTCCTGCCTGGCACTCCGCACTGCTGCCTCTGATAGAGAATCAGCAGTGCAGAGTGGCAGGGGGTTCCTCAGAAGTGGGGCTGGAGCACACTGGCTGCCAGCTCCACACCTATGGACTATAGAAAAGTCGAGTAACCAATAAGAATTCATGAGGTTAATCGACTATTAAATTAACCAATATTTCATATCTCTGCTCCCTATTGTGGGGCATCATAAATTTAATTCCTACTAAGAAACGGGACAAAACTATTGTAATATACTTTTTATGGTATAGCTATATCCACAGTAGTGATTGTACCAAAATAATTATTATTGTTTCCAAATCATACACTTAATCATGCTCTTTGTATGAGTATGAAAACTGTGCAAACCAGGATTTAGCAAAATTAGCACAAAATACTGTATGAACATGCATATTCTGGTTAAGGCTTAAACTGTTCTGAAATAAGTTTGATTTGAGTTATTAACATTCAAATGTAAAGGGTTTTTCCTTTTTTATTCATAATTTATTGCTTTTTGATCATCTTGGGCAAATGATTTTTTGTTTTGCTTTCTGATAAGCTGGCACTAGCATAGTGCTACAAAGGGCTAATACTGCAGGGAAGTGTTTAAAGTTCTTCTGGGCAGAGATGGTCTTTGCTCTTTGTGCAGACCCTAGCGCAGTGAGGCTTGGATCCTGATTTGGGCCTTCATGTAGTTCCAAACTATAAATAAATCCAAGCAAATAACCAGATGTGGAAAATTGTCAGTAATATTGGACCCCCCCTTTTTTTTTTCTTTCAAATAAAAAGAAACAAATGTACATTTTGAACTTCATCTACATGGCAGTCTCCATCTAACTTTTCAGGGTTGGGTCTTCACAAAATATTTGAGAAACATTTTCCAGCGATACATTGTACCTAATGGAAAACAAGCTTTCTTGAATTTGTACTATGTAAGAAGTTTTTGTCATTTTAAAACAGTCATGCTTTCCATAGAGTTCTTATGGATCCACATATAGTACATTCTTCTAGTAAGAGCTGTCTATATAACATTTAAATATTATTGAACTAATACATTCCCTTGTGAGTTGCTGAATATTTAACCCATAGCATCTGTTTATTGTATAGAATGAAAAGTGTGCTAGGTACTTTAAAGACAGCTCAAAGTATTATCCTTCTCCCACGGGGCTCTGTTTCCTAAATGGTAGGACCTGATCTACCAGCAAGTCACAGAAAGATTCTAGGTGCGTTGCCATGTGCAAGGCTGGGTTACCCTATCACTGGGCCTTAGGGAAACTACACTTCTCTGGACTCGGTGCAGAGGTGAGTCCCAGAAAGGAGATGGAAGGGGAGGTCAGAGAACAAACTCACCCCACATGTGGCTGGGCCCAGCTGCCCACTCACAGTATTGAGTCCTGTGGCAGAGACTTGCAGCACCTGTCAGTTTTAGCCTTGCTGCCCCTTTATCAGGGCAGGCTGGGCCAAGCCTGAGTGGTACTGTGACCTCATATGCCCAGTTATCACATCGGTGTGGCAAACCATAGCCAGTCCCATGGGACAGAAGCCAACAATGTGGGTTGGACTACCTCTCTGCCCGTGTCCCTCCGTGGGAGTATTTCTTTTATTCTGTGCAGGGACTAGGGTGGTTGTTCCTGGGCTGAAAGGTGCTCATATGTAATGGTGGGTTGCAAAAAAAAGAAGAAAATGCAGTTGGTGAATCACCTTAGTAAAATGTTTGGGAATCACACAAATAGGGCATGCTACATAAATATCTATGTAGAAAGAAAGGCAAGGTGATGGAGCAGCAATGTTTAACTTTTGAAAAGTAACTATTAATAACCAAGTGTATATATTTCTCTGAAGGAAAGCTAGGACCTGTAAACCTCTTAGAGGAATTGTATTTTCAGGGAGGACTTAAAAGAAGTGAGGGTGGGGTGTGGTACACCTGGTCAGGGAGAGTGTTTTAGCCGTAAGGAGCATCATAGAAGAAATTGTAGTAACAAGTGAGAGGAAAATATAGAGTGATTAGTAGAGTGTTGTAGGGGGAGGGGAAAGGACAAAGTGATTAGAAATGAATCCAGAGGAAGGAGATAAATTGTACAGCATATTGTAGAAAAGTACAAAGAGCTCCAATTGGGTGCAGTGGTGGTTACTTTCTAATATAGATATACATTGACACATGCAGAGGTACTAGCACAGAAAACCAAAAGGGCTCCTTTCCATGCCATTTGTATAATTCAAGTATTTTGTCTTGTCCCTCTGTTCCTAGTATACCAGCTACTTCTCTTTGCCCATGGTCACTTTTAAACAAGAGAAAGCGGTAATAGTCATTTTAAGTCTTTAATAGTCATTACCCAACATTGTTCCCTTGTTAAATATAGCTTCAATCCATTTTTAAGCTTTCTTCACTGAAGATTTGTTAGAACTAGAAACATATTTATAGATGTGTGGAGAAAATTTTACTCTTTGGTGTAGAGATTTTATTTTTATTTTGCTGTTTTAATTCTATTTGAAAAAGAGATGGTTCTGAATAAAGCTGCTCTTACGCCAAATGCCTGTAGTATCATGTCTGTGTAACAGCTGAACTTGGCTTCTACTCGGCAGAGGTCCTATCAGTCTCTCTTGTATCTGAACATCTAGGAGCCGGATATTGCTGTACATCCCTAAAATATGAAATTCTGTGCCTACCTAGGAAACGCTGGGGCGGGGTGTGTGTGTGTGTGTGTGTGTGTGTGTGTGAGAGAGAGGAATATCCTACTGATGCACCACTGGTTCAACTATATAGTTAATTGGTATGCTAGTAAAAGTGCCACAAGTCACAGGAATCTTGTCTGTGTTACGCCTTCTGCCGCTGCTGCAGATTGAGTAGCGCTGGCAGAAATTTTTCCTAAAAATCTAATGAAGCAATGGCCTTAACATGGAATGAAATCTTACTGGTTTTCAAAATCAGATACAATTTAATATATTAAAAAATTGGAGGTCCATTTATGAGTTTAGTTCTTCCTTCTTCACAAGAAATTAGATTCATATACCGCTGGGCCATATTCCCTCACGCAACTCTTTTGAAATTAGTGGAGTTACACTAGGGATAAATTTAATCTGCTTTGTTTATTGATATCAAAATTATTGAAGTAAAAATTGGTTAACCTCTTGATAGAAATTTGCCTTCTAAGTTCTTTCCTTCTTGGACTTTGTTAATATACAACTGGGCTTTAAGCATGAATGTGTTACAGAAAAACCTACTCTGTGAATTTCAGACTAAAACCAAACATGCATCAGGTTTTTTTTTATCGCTTGACAGAAAGGTATGTGGTGGTTTGGCTCTTCACACACAGATGTGGAAGCATATTAACACCTTTCCAGGTAACATAGCTTTCTAGAGAGGTGTTAACATAGTTTCAATTCTGACTGTATTTAGGGAATTTTTTACTTCATTATTTAGTTTTCTGAAGCTACCAACACTGCCCCCACATTAGAAAGAAAGACTTTTCCAATGAGTCCACCAGCAAGTGTTGTCATCGTCATTTGGCACTTTAACATTGGCATTTGCTTTAACTGATGATTAAAATATTTTCATAAGTGGTGCATACTCAATTAACCCATTGAAGTGGTAAGCAATATAGTAATTTAAGTTCTATGGATGCAATGAAGTTCTTATGTAGGGGTTAGTGAGAAAAAGTTTTTGACATGAAATTCGACTACTTTTACAGATTGAGCAATTAGTAAAAAGAAACTTATTAAAATTACTTTTGCTTTATACCAACTTGACTGTGACTAGAGAAAAATTAGACCGTGAATTAATATAGTTGGGGCCCTAGGTAATTTGTAGTTCCATGGCCACAGAATTACCACAGAAGTTATCCTAATGCCACAGAATTGTGTTCTAGAATCTCAGCTTTCATTTTTAAAGAGTTGTGTTTATAGCTTTCACAGTTGTGAAATCTAAATGGTGCAGACTGGTATGGCTGTATCTTCCACAGCACGTGAAGCAGTAGTTTGGAGGGATGTGAATTGCACCTTGATTTCAGTCAGTCAGCCTCTAGTTTGCCATGGATTTTGCCATTTTGCTGTAACTGGACACCTGACACTCTGTCTTTGTATATCTTTTTCTGTGCCACTACCCTTCTGGCACCAGCTTGCAGCTTCCTTTTGCATTGAAGTTAGATTCTAGTGCATGCACTGTTCTATGCTATCAGACAGAAAGGGATTGAGAGATACTGGGTTACCTGGAAAATAGCTTAATAGTTAAAGCTCGTGGAGCTGGGGAGATGAGCTGCAGAAGTCCGCTATGAGTTCCCTTATTCCCTGGCACAATCTGGAGACCGGGAGTGAGCCAGACTGTTCGGAGGGCATAATGGAAAACACATTCTTAGAAATCACTGTTGAAAATATTGTTTTATAACAATGAATTTTTTTTTTTCAGTTGTGAGCGACAGTTGTGTATGTTTGCATGTGTTAGGGGTATTTTGAGCAGTACACTAGACTAATACTATGGCAGCATATAGGGGTTGTTACAATATTTGGTCCATTTTACCATACATGTAGGGTCTCGACTTACATAGTATTTTCAGGTTCTTCCCAAAATATTTTAACATGCCCACAATAGTTCAGTTGCCATTTTATGGCAACTGTGATTGCAGACTAGGGCCTTGAAGGGTCCTCAACAGCCTCTCATTAATCTGCTAAACTAGAAAATTCACATTCTTAGAGAGCAAGGCCTTATTTATCCAAACAGTTCAAGAAGAAGTTCAACCACAAAACTGACTGGCTAAGCAAAAGACACTTTCAATAGGAGATAGGGAACTTGTTCTTTCATGTATCAAAGGTGTATGATTCTTTCCACAATGCTTCACAGGGTAGCAAAGTCCATATCTGTGGCTTGAGGTTATTGTAGAGCAGGGCCAGGTAAAATATGGCCCGAGGATACTGGCCCACCAAGTCACTGGCTTTGGCCTGCGGGTGCAACAGGAACTTCAGCCTCAGCCAGGCTCCCTTCCTGCTCCATCCCCAGCCAATGGGAACTACCTGCTTCCCTCATCCTCTCTTTGTCCATATGTGTCTGAATGGCTGCAAGCCTATGCAGTTGGCTGCTCTGAGTAGCCTGCCAGAGCATGGAAGGCAGGGAGCCTGGCTGCAGAACCTGCTGGGCTGCTAGCTGGGAGTCACCCTGGTAAGTATTTCCTGGCCAGTCCCTGCCTCTGATGCCTCAGCCCCTCTCTGTCCCCTCTCCTGCACCCATACCCCTTCCCAGACTCTGCATCCCAATACTCTGCACTAACTCATAACCCAAACCTCTGAACCTCAGTCCCCCGACCAATGTCACAACCCCCTTCTACCTATGGACTTCAAACTTGGATTTAGCCCATCTGATTTATAATAGTATTATAATGATTTAGTGTCGCTCGTTGAAAATAGTCCCTAGCACTTTATAAACTGTAGGCTCAGTTGTCCCTTCTTGGAGAACCCCAAATGCCTATTGATCTTAATGTGCGGTAGGAATGTAAAAGAGTAGTTGAGTAGTCAACTATCTGATAAGCCTAGGCTTATTGGGTAGTCAGGTCAACTAGTTGCATTTCCCTCCCCCTTGCTGCACCTCTCCCCCCCACCCGCTTGCTGCCTCTGTATCAGTGTCAGCAAGGTGGGGGGAAGTAGGAGCCAGTGTTGGGGGAAGTCAGCTTAAAAACCAGTTTCCCCCAGCACTGTCTCTGTGGTATGTGTAAGGGGGCAGGGAGGAAGAGGTGCAGCAGCGCTCTGGCTACATTTAAAAAGCAGAGTCACAGCAGGGTTAGCTCCCAGGGACAATGTGAGCTGGGACTGCTTACTCCCGGCTCACGCTGCCCCCGGGAGCTACCCCCGCTGCAGCTCTGCTGTTTAGATGTAGTAGGATCCATGCTGCTGTGCTCCCGGCTTCTACTACATTTAAACTACATTAAGAGCCACAGTGGGGGTAGTGAATGCCCCCCATCAACTGATCGACTAGTCGATGGAAATTCCATCGACCACTTGATTAGCTGATCAATCGCAAGCTAACATCCTAATGTATGGGGGTTCTCTTTCTATGGAAGCGCACTGCTTTAACAGGCGTGAACTGTTGGGTTCCAAGTGTTGGGAGCAGAGCAGAAGGTTATCCTTGTACCTTGTTTTACAGTGCTCTCTGGTGTATACCTATTGATCTTAAGTCACATCTCCAGTCTTCTGCCTCTATGCTCTGAAGCAGAGGTTCCTCTGAACTTCCCTCAGTCTTCTTCCTTTGAGGCATACTTTCATTTTTCTCTACTAGCTTGGTTTGCTCCTAATAGGAGAACAGTCTTTCCATATGCACGTAGGACAGGATTTGGGATTAGGCCCCAGTCAACACTGGCATTGGGTAAATTGTTCCAACAGCAAATTCAAAGGGCGCAATATGTTCAGTTTAGTTTGCCATACAGTATATGGGGAACTGCTTTCAACAAGTACTTGGCTTTTTGATGGATGTTAACTTGCCCCTGGACTTTCATCAGTACCACTCCATTTATTTGAAGAAGTGGGTTGTGCCCATGAAAGCTCATGATACCATTTACATTTTTTGTTAGTCTCTAAGGTGCTGCAGGACCACTGTTTAAGTTTTAACCTCAAGTGTAGGTGGCATTCTTTTGTTGACATAGTTACCTCCTGCTGGAGCCATGGACTAACTACACTGATGGAAAAACCCTTCTATTGGTGTTGATTGGAAGCACATACACTATGGCATTATAGCTGCACAGCTTCAGTGTTGTAGAGCTGTAGTGTAGCCATGCCCTTAATTTAGACATTTTTTTATACTATCAGGGGCTTTGTCTAGACCAGAAAAAGTCCTTCCCCTCTCCCCCCCCCCCAATTAAACTTGCTCTGTTGAAGCAACTTAACTGAAAACCTACCCCATGTTTATGTAGGTTCAGTTTTACACTTTTAGCTTGATTTTTATCAAGTTATAATAACTAGAGCTGTTTTTGATGATTAAGCTAGTTTAATTGGTGGGGGGAAAATACCCACGCTTCCCCCCCCCCCCCCCCCCCCAGTCTAGACTCCATATCAACGTTAGGTATGAGTACTGATTATCTTTATGTGGTGGCTAAGGTTTCCACACTAAATGTTCTTTTTTTGGAGGGTGGGAGGGGGGAAGGGGGAAGGGAACTACTTTGAATAATTTTGCACATCTTCTTTTAGGGTAAATTATCAAAATACCCAGGGCTCAACAAATCAGTGAATCTACTCGCTTGTGGCAAGTAGATTTCAGCCAGTCGCCCTGTTCACCACAGGTGTGCGCATATGCAATGTGGGTCTGGCGTGTGCGCAGTGCAGGGCTGGCGAGTAGATTTTGCCGTGGTTTGTCAAGCCCTGAAAATACCAATGAGTAATTTTTAATTTAGAGCTATTTCAGGCACTTCAGTTATAGTGTAGGATTGTAGCAAGGTTACAACCAGATTAAATTTACAATATTTTTCCTAGTCTTATGTTGACACTGTCTGTTGCTGTAATTTGGTAATATTAACATTATTATTATTTTTTTTTATAATAGGTGAACAGGACAGTTTATAATCCTGTAATAACCCAGATACAAGGAGAATTACTTGTATCAATACCACAGAATGTAGTTCTCTGGCGAACTATCTGCCAATTATATCTAGACTAATAAGGCTATGAAACTAATACAAAATTATATAGCAATAATTTATATTCTTACTTTAGAATTTAAAGTCTTGTTTCAGTTAAGGATCTAAGCTTTCAACAGCCAGGTAGGATTGGATGTAATAGATGAGGTAGTGCTTCTCCATTGTCCAAGTTCAAGATTTTAACTGTAAAATGTGAATTTCTATTCTGTTGTTTAGTTTGTGTCAAAAAATTATTTTTTGCTTCCATGATTCCAGAAATCAAATTTTCTTGGTATGCGTTCTATTGCTTGTTTGCAGTGTGTTTCACAACTGTCAGTTTTAGGCAGTTAGTACAGTTATTCTATATAATGCATAAGCACGTTCCAATTCTGCTTGTTGCTAGTTCTCAGAACAATGAATTACACTTAATGGCTTGATCTTCAGGTGGAACAGAACCCCATTTGCTGGCTTTATCTCTCCCTTCCTTCTTTCACCCTCTTCTTGCTTTGGGAGTGTGAAACGGAGGAGCTCTAAGGCTGTTTATGTTGACTGTAATAGTGTCCTGTGTACAGTTGAACCAGCTGAGGACCATAAAAGTACAGTACGCTCTAGCCATGCAATGAGCATGGCATCTATTCCGAGTTGGGGCCTGGAACAAGTGGCAACGGAGCTGGCTGTATTGGCTTTCTACTGTAGAGAGTCCCCCATGCAAGGGGACCATCCCCATCTGCCCCGTGGGGACTGTTTATAACCCCCCTTTGCACTAGTGGAACAGTGCCAAGAGGATCTATTATAGGACCGAATCCCTCTGTCTCTTTCGCTGTTTCTTTAGGGTGTTTTTTGGATGAGGCAAAAAACCTTGGGTTGTGAATTTTAGAACCAAGTCTGTCACATGCAAGGTAATGGCCTTTGTCACTGAAAAGGTTTATAGTTTCACCTAGCTTTATCAGTTGGTAAAAAATGAAATATAATTTTCACAAGGCACTGCATTAGTCTTGAACGTAGCACTTGGTGTGTTTTATAAAGTACAGCAGGAGTTTGATTATTTTCAGTTCTAATCTTATTAAACTATATTGATTCAATGTTTCTTTCCAGATCTGATTAGTGTACAATATGACAAAGCAATGAGTGAAATGGATTTGCTGCCCGTTGTATCACATTTACACAGTAGAATCAAATGTAAAGTTCAGTTTGTGTAGTATTTCATTTTCTACTCCTTCAGAAACATTCTGAACTGTCCATTTTTTGCAGTCATCAGTAGAGTATAAGGCTGATCGAGAGAAAAATGAACTGCTGTCAGAACCTCCACTGAAAAGTGAATAGAGAATTTAACCTGGTTGAGTTTTCCAAATTTTTTGTACTGAAGTAACATTACTTTATAAAATATTACTTGCGTGAAACTTAAACAGTTATTTTACCATGTTTCTAAGCTCCTCAAACAGGATAAAACATAAGTTATGACAGGAATGAAAAGTTTTTAATTGATTAGCTAGAAAATATTTTTATTTGAAATCTGATATAGAAACTGAATTCAATTAATGCCATGATTTGCAAGATTATAACTGTGGGGAAAAAAGCAAATTTTTCATCAGAAAAAAATAAACTTCTTATATTCATGCTTAGTAATATAACTCATTGTGTGCAATAGTCATAACTGGACACTAGTTGAAGGATGTCATTTATATTCATCCCTTGTTGCTGTAACCTATCTTAAATTCTCTCTCTACTGATTTGCTTTTGTAAAGAAAGGTAACTTCATAAATATTGGAGATCAGTGTTTTTTACATTGCAATGTGAGGATATACAGGGGAAAGTCAATTTAAATTCAGTGTAATCTTTTTATCTTTGAAGTCATCTAGTGGAGAAATTAAATGTGTAGCTTGAGAACACTAGCTTGAAAACATGCCAAGAAAATGGTGTTAAGTCTTTGTTCATAAACATATGTGTTGAATTTTTTAAAAAAATTCAATCTAGAACCTGACAGTTTCACAATTTTATCTTTTAGAAGTGCCTTACAACAGACCGTCCACTATAGTTGGAGATCTAGAATGCTCTAACTTTACCTGCTGATTTTCATGTAAAACTGAATCTACACTACAAAATGAATTCAACTTAAGTTATATTAGTGTACAGCCACTACAGTAATTAAAGGGGTAGCTGTGTTAGTTGATATGTGCAAACACAGCAAGGAGTCTTGTGGCACCTTAACAGATTTATTTGGACACAAATCCTCTTCATCACCATGTATCTGACACAGTGAGTTTTTGCTCATGAAAGCATATGCCCAGATAAATCACTAGTCTTTAAGGCAGGATTGGGGACCCTTTTATGAGTCAGAGGCCACTGACCACAGGAAAAAATCAGTTGGGGGCTACACATAAGTGAGAAGCAAAAAGGGGAAAAAAACAACAACCCTCACTGATGTGGGCCCGGACTGAGAAGGAGAAAGACACTCCCCACATTTTCCTCACACACCAGAGCCTGGAGGGAGGCCTAGGCTAGTAGATTTTGTGTGCTCCCGCCCCACAGGGGAGGTGGCCAGGAGGGCTGGAGTGCTAGCGCAGGCTTCCCAATGCTAGGGGGGAGTCCTAGCCATAGGGGACCAGATTCATGAGTTGGATGCAGCCCCCGGGCCTTAGGTTCCCCACCCATGCTTTAAGGTGCCACAGAACTCCTAGTTGTTTTTGAAGTAATTAAATTGGCTTTGCTACACTCCTGTTGACACTAGGAGGGCTTACATTGATTTCACTGTCAATATGAGGTGCTGACAGCTGGAGCCCTGCCATTGTGAATGGCAGCAACATGTGATGTAAGCAATGCAGCGTGACGTTGCATTGATCTAACTATAGTATATTCACTACGCCTTTTTCAGAGTTATGTTAGGGAATTACATTTTAGAGTAGCTGCTTAACTAGATTGACATAAGCTGCCTTATGTCAACTTAACTTTGTGATGTGGCCTCTATTTTTTATGTGTGTGCAAAAGTAGGTGTAGTTTTTCACTTACACCAAAAACTTTTAGAAATGTTAACTCTTTTTGCCACTGTTTTTGTATCCACAGCTTTGATTCCTAGGGCTTCTTCAGAGGTGCTGAGGACTAGGGATGTTAAATATTGGTTAATTGAATAGTTTAGTAACCTCATGAATTCTTATCGGTTAGTCAGCTGTTCTTTAGTCCCCAAGGGCGGGACTGGCAGCCAGTGCACTCTGGCCTCTCTCCCAAGGAGCCCCCTGCCACTCCACACTGCTGCCTCTGACACCAGGCAGGAGCTGGTCCATGAGGAGAGTCAGTTTAAAAACCATCTCCCGTTGTGGACTGACTGCCTGTCAAAGGCAGCAGCACAGGGTAATAGAGGCAGCAGCACGGGGTGGCGGCAGCCCCTGTCTGGTTGGGGGTTGAGCTCCCAGACCCAGTGTAAGCTAGAACTGAGCCGGGCTGCCTGCCTGCCCATCATATATATAGTAGCCCAGTGTCTGAGAGTCTGTAATGCCGAAATGCTGGCTGTTCCCTCTGGAGGGCGCTGTTGCCTGAAATGCTGGCTGTTCCCTCTGGAGGGCGCCGTTGCCTGAAATGCTGGCTGTTCCCTCTGGAGGGCGCTGTTGCCTGAAATGCTG
>JANRFK010002932.1:23686816-23706030 GCA_030068395.1 Apalone spinifera | reverse complement strand
ATTAACCTATAAGCTTTTGCTTATTGGTTAATCGACTACACTATTACATCCTTACTGAGGACTGACTGCTGATTTTGGCCAGACAGCAGCACACAAAATTAATAAGCAGTTGGGAAATACTTTGGTTAGATGTACCAGGCCCTGGTTACAAAAACAAACATAGCTGCTACTATCTGCAAATCTAACCTTATATATGTAACCTTACAGTCTGATTCTCCACAGCTACCCAGTTGGGTCAAGTGTTTGGTTATGTGACTGAACAGGGAATGACTGCCTCATTGCTCTCTCTATTTTATTTATCTTTTGGGGTGTAATGTAGCACAGTACCATCTGTCTCAGAAGCACTTGAGAGAGATTATGATATTATAACCACTTTCATTGCTAAATTTGTTATGGAAAATTAATTTAGAAGTTGGAGAAATGTGTTCCTGTTAACTTTTTTTTCTAGTGAGGCTAATGGTAATATTGTATAATGGCAGGATTTTCTTTCAGTTGAAGCACTTTTTATGAAGTGCATACCTTAAAGTCAGAAAAGAATAAGATGTTTTAGGGGTACTGGTTTTAACCTCTTATACAACAATATTCCATATAACTATTATGTGTGTGTAATATTGTACATAACTTGACAGAGTTACAGAAAAGTTCTTTTAGTTGTAGTTGAGGTTTTATGATTGGATATTTATTTCTCTCAGATTTTTGTAGACTAGGTGTGTGAGAATCTAGGCTACTTGTAGTTGAATGTATATTCCCATGTACATGCTAATTTCAAATTTGTTGGGCTTTAAGAAATTTGGAATGGCTTAGTTTTTGTGCTGTGGCTATTTGCACATGCAGAACATTTCTTGATCTTCCTTTTTTTCACAGGCATGGTCCTGGTACGTAGCGAAAATGGACAGTTACTGATGATCCCTCAACAAGCCTTGGCACAAATGCAGGCACATGCCCAGTCCCAGCCCCAAAATACCATGACTCCTCGTCCTGCAACACCTACCAGTGCCCCCCCAGTACAGATATCAACAGTGCCGGTAAGTTGATAATTTTCCTACACATATAAATTAATAAATTATTTTCCTTAAATATTTGTGTCTTCATTTAGTCACTAGGAAAATGAGGGACTACTAATCCTGGGTTTTGTCAGTAATAGTTCAAGGCAGTGCTGTTATAAGCAGCACCGCACAGCACTAGCACAGTGCATCCCATTTGTGTTTGACTGTTCTTCACTGAAACTGATGTTCACTTCAGTTGAATGGCAGTAAACTTAAAACTGATCAAGAAAGAGACTTTCAGACTATGAGGCTTATTGCCATAATAAATCAACTTAGTATGATTTTGTGAATTTGAGAACCAAGAACTTAGTATGATTTTGTTTGTTGCTGAAATGGGTTAGATATTACTGTGTATGTGACCATCATAGTTGCATTAAATAGAGTGTAAAAATCCTACAGGCAGATTGTTCTAAAATAGTCCATGCACTTTCTTCTGAAATATCTTCTATTGGCTGCTGTCAGAGGTAAGTTACTGGACTAGATGAACCATTCCACTGATCTTATATTGCACTTACGTTCAAACTTGAACATAATTCGGATTCTTTTGCAGGCTCCTGGAACACCTATAATTGCACGGCAGGTGACACCAACTACTATAATCAAGCAGGTGTCTCAGGCTCAGACAACTGTACAGCCTACAACAACATTACAGCGTCCTCCTGTAGTGCAGGTGAATTTGTAGAAACGTAGATATGAACAATGAAAATATGAATTGTTAACATAACTTGGAATAAAATACTGTTTGGGAATATCATCTCTGGGTGAGTTCTGAGTACACAGAACATTTCTCCATTCCCTAAAATGTCTGGTAGTTTATGCTTATCTCAGATTTTGGACCTCTGCTACTCAGCAACATTCCTTTCAAAGTCAGCTTTGTTTTTGAAAAGCCTGTGTTTGTTTAAAGAACCCCTTATGCCTCCCCCCAAAGGAACAGACACAAATTTCCCTTTTGATTTGAAACGCTCTTCAATGCTATAGGACTATAGTTCCATTATTGTCTTCGTTTTAAGCTTTTTAAAGGGTCCTCATTATAACCTTCCTCCTACCCTATAATTCCTCTTAAAGCAATGGTATGAAAAGATTAATCTCCCTCCTCCAGCTCTTCTGCTTTGCTTTGTATATCCACAGGAATTCAACATACTTCAAGGATGTATTATGTACATGGTGCCTCCTCAACTTGGGGACTCTGTCCTTATGCACAGTTCTGACTAATAGGGTCAGCCACATTTTCTATTCACACCACCAAGAAAATCTGGAAGTAGGGACTGGAGTGTTACATGCAATACTGATATCATCTGATTCCTACACTTTTTAATGCTTTCTTTCCTCTTTAAGCTGATGACAGATGAGTCATTGAGGGGTTTCCTTAAAAGTTCCTCTTCTTTCCATTGAGCACCAAGTGCATTCTTCTTATTCTCCTTTAATCTAGTTTTAGCCTATACTGAAGGGGAAGACTATGCACTGACCTATCCAGAGTTGAGCCTTGCTTTATGCAATAGTGCCTCCCTCATTTTCACTACTCTTGTGCTAGATGAGCAAATTCACTTTGTCTGTCTTGCCTTTTGGAGTGAACACACAATGGTAACACACTTTGCTTTTCTCTTTTCCTAACAGCAATGTAAATTGGGTAATCCTCCTCTTCCTCCCCCAAAAATAATAAAACATTGCTTTGAAAAGTCTAGTGTGCCTTCTGTTGTGTACCTTGTATTAGTTCAGAGGAGTAGCTTTAGGAATGGACTATTAATGCAAGTGCTCAGAACTAATCCTAATGAGCAATTACTTTTTTGATGCAGAGAATTGTCATCAGTGGCTTAGGAGTATACCTTGAAAGCCAACAGGCAAGTCTGTGTAATTAGAGCCTTTCCTGTATAAGTTTAGTTTTTTACTTAAAAACATTATTTTTGCATTGTTTGTTTGAGGGTTTTGGGTGGGTTTTTTGTTTTGGGTTTTTTTAAAAAAAACACGCTTGTAAATATTAAATGTTTTGAAAAGAGCTCTTTTCCCTTTTCTGCAGTGTTTTTTCTAAATTTCTGAATCTGGCTGAAGGGATCTACCATGGCTGTCATTTTTTTAAAAGGAATGTTCAAATTAAAAATCCTATTGTACAAAAAAACCTTGCATTTTTCTTCTGTGCATTAGAATAATTTCAGAGCCATAATGAATGAATGAGTTTTGTGTAACTTTATGAAGAAAATTACTCTCTCCAGCTTTTCACCAGAGTCTTTACCACAACATGCCTTTAAAAAAACAAACAAAAACAAAAACATCTTTGTTTCAGGATGAATGGCAGTTGAGGAAAACAAGTACATTAACTTTGGATGTGTATATATAGCAGAAAGTATAGCACTAGCTTAATAGTGCTTTGGGACTTGAGCATGTTTTCATGCTCAGTGTTATACTGTCTTTTATCCTGTAACCCAAAATCTTGCATTCTTTAATCAACTTTTAGTATTTTCAGTTTTAAATATGTAGTGTATTCTGCCATCTGGTGGCTCTTTCTTTGATCTGCAGCAGATAGCTGATGGTATATCCAGTTTGGGTTTTTTGTAGCCGCTGTGAAGGATGTTCCAGAGTTCTGTGATTTGGTTATTCTTTCTCCTTTGGTTATGTGGTACAAAAAAAGACCCATTTTCACACACTTCCATGCCTGTATTCTCTACAGCCTCAGATAGTTCTGGGTGGTACCGCACAAACAACAGCATTAGGAACAGCGACAGCAGTACAGAGTGGAACTCCTCAGAGAACTGTGCAAGGAGCAACAGCAACCTCCACTGCTGCCACAGTAAGATCATGGTTACAAGCTCAAACTGCACATGTTTAAAATCCTGTGCTACTGTATTCCTTATACACCTTTTGTACAACCATGTAAGTAAATTAACATGATCAGAATAAGGAGCAAATCAAGACTGATTTCCCTAGTAGTATTGGTTTTGGTGAAAATGAATGAAATTTGGTAGGAAAAATATAATTTAGGATACATGTAAGCAAGTAAAATCTGAATTTTGACTCTCACATTTTCTTGGGTTGGTAATTATAGCATATAGGACTCTTTCTTTTCTGAAACACTTTGACTGCCCTCTGGAACATGGGCAAATCATTTGTCCAACATTTTATTCAGTTTCCTAATAGGACTAGAACTCAATTACTGTTTCAAAATATATATCAAATACCTTCAAGATAGGCAGTGAATGATGGCATAAGAGGAAGAATCCAGGTGGAGTGCCTTTTGTTCTTTAGGAAGATAACCATCAATACTACTTGCTTCTCCTATCTCGAACGCAATCGAAGTATGAGGTTAAATGGTACAGGCTTGACTTCCATTCCCCAAATATTTTATGTGCACACCAGCTTCATACATCACTGTAAATTAGTATGTTTTAATAATAGAAATATACAATATTTGATTGTGACACTTGTAAACCTTCTGTCAATTTTATTATGTACTTCACACTATATGGGATGTAAAATCTTAGGTAATAGTCTGTGTGTTGTGGTGTTACAGAAGAAAGATCTAAGGAGTCAGAGGGACTTGTACCTCACAGACCACAACCAAGTCATAAGCCAAGAGAGTTCTTTCTTAGACAGCAACATATCATTTTAACTGGCTTGATGTGGTCTTTTTATCTGTTGCTTCATTTTGGGCTTCCAATTTTGCCCATGTAGCTTTGTCACATTTGCTAAAAGGCAGATGAAAGCAACACACTTGCTCTGTGACAAGCCATCTTTCAGAATTTATAGCTTTTCTTTAGAAGCAACTTTTGGCTCACTTGGACACTTTGGAAGCACCCTACCTTTGAAAATATACCTGTGTGGTGCTTCCCGTCCCTGTTGTCCTAAATATAAAAGTCCCCAAGTCACTTTGAAACCAGAACTTCCCACATGGTAGAACTTTTTAATAGGAGTAAAATATCTACTTTTTAAAACCATCAGGTAAAGGAGCATGTCTGGTAAACTTCCAACTAAAGAGGCACATCTTGCTTCACTTTCCTAACTTTCTTTTCCCTCCCCAATAGGAAACTATGGAGAATGTGAAGAAATGCAAGAATTTTCTATCTACATTAATAAAACTGGCTTCATCTGGAAAACAGTCTTCAGAGACTACAGCTAACGTGAAAGAGCTAGTACAAAATTTGTTGGTAAGAAAAACTAATTAAAACTACTGATAAATCAAGATGCTGGCTAAATGTAATTCATAAGATTAAGTTTTATGAAAAATAGGATGTTTTAAAACCTACGATAAGTAGATATTTTGCATGTTGTTTTCCTTATGAATTAAAAATGACATTTTTAAAACCCAGCATTTTCTTAGTGTTCGCAAGGCAGATATCATACCATTGTACTAAAATGTGCAGCTTGTTAGCCTAATGTCATGAGATGAGTGGAATGCAAAAAGAATGCAGTATGAATGGTGAATATTAGAATTTAAAAATCTTAATTTCAAAAAGTTATACTGATCTAAGGAGTCATTAACAAGTATAAGGATTTTTAATTTGAGTCCATCACTATGCTCTATTTGAGGATGAAAATTCACAATATTTTATTTATAAATGTATTTTTGGACAAAAATATTACATACCAGTATTAAAAAAATGTTGTTTTTAGTATTTGTAGAGTATCTGACAAAATGAATTTTAAAACATTTTAGTACTTTTTTTGTCAAAGGAAAGTTGTGTGTTAGGATCTTTTGATAAAACTTTAAAGTAATGTTTCAATTCAGTTTCCATTGTATAAATCAATCAGGGTTGTGGATTTTTTTTATTTTTTCCTACTTCAGTTACTGTCTGAGACTGATATAAATTGTTCTTCACAAGTGGATTGTACAGAACCCATATGACCATAATACTTTTGATGAATAAAAAAATAGCAAGGCCCCATGGAACGAACAACTAATTGTTAATAAATTAGTGGGCCTTTTGAATTAAATGTGATCCTTATGTACAACGTTAACTTATTTGGTGAACCTGAATTATCTGTTTTGTTTCATAGGATGGAAAAATTGAAGCAGAAGACTTTACCAGTAGGCTGTACCGAGAACTTAATTCTTCACCGCAACCTTATCTTGTGCCTTTCCTGAAGGTAACTCTTATGCCCCTTGCTCTTTTATTATATTTCATTGCTTACTTATCTGAGCAGTAGTACATCAGTTAATAAGAAAGATACTTTTCCAGAAGAGTATGTGTGCATGTTTTAAATGTTACCAGATCAGATTTTATAAAAGATCATTTAAAATACACACACACATATTTTGCTTTCAAGTCTCCTAAGATTTTTTCACCTAAAATGTTTTATTAACTGTACTAAATGAACACAGATTCCACTCTAGTAGCTAAATTGGTTTCATAAGAAATCTGGAATACAAATATTATTTTCAGTGATCAAAGCCATTTATCTTTTTATGGTGCAAAACTCTTCAAGCGATTGGCACCTTAGTTTGCATTCTTGGCAGGTAGACCAAGGATTGAATGGCATGGAGACTGATATGTTCTCTCATTCCTAGAAGTGATCTCAGAGGAACAGGCTTGAAGCACTTTGAGCAGTATGGGAAAACTTGCACTGTTGGTGCCTGTGCTGTTTTATGGATAAACAGTAAATTTTATTTTCTGGGGCTGTCTGTTTGTGGCATCTCATAAATACTTACATTATCATGATGATTCTTTGTAGAACCCAAAAGTATGTTAGCACCTTGCAAAACAAATAGAATGTCACTATACTTGCCCCCAAAGAATTTGGCAATCTAAAATTACACTAAGTACAACAAGCAAAACTACAGAAAGAGGATGCTTGGAAGGACAAGGAGCACACAATAAGAATGCCTGACTGTATAAATGCTTAAGGGGGCAGAGATAAAGTTGCATGTGCAACCTTCCCTTTGGCATTTCCTGTCTCTTAAGGCTGCATAGCGATGCACTTATAATTGTTATTACAGCCTTTTCTTGCCTTTGATATTTAAGGAAATCTCTGATCTGTGGAGCAAATGGAAAACTGTGGTTTAGGATTCTGAAATCTTCAAGCATTAGTATACTGTGATGCTTCCCGAGGGAGGAGACATACTGAGATGTAAAAGTCTGTTCAGTACTAGATACCCCATTGTGGCCAGACATGGTGTCACAGCTCTCTCATTGGGCTAATGTCCCCTGCCAATCATTGTTCTGGTTCTATAGCACTTTCTCTCCCAGTGACTCAACCCTCTGGCTGGGTCACCATCTTTAGTTTATCCCTTTTGAGGCACCGCTGTTGAGACTTTTTTTTAAAGCTTGAATACAAAACAGGTTCTTCTGCCCTCCCTGGGACTGTTTCTCAGTCTCTTTGAGGTTCAGCCTGTAGCCCCTTCAGCTGGAGTTGGTAAGGAAACCCATTCCCACTTTGGACACTGAGTTCCAGCTCTGGGTACTATTCTGAGCAGTGAAAGCTGCTTTTTTTGCCCATGTTGAGGTTTTTCCTGGGCCACTTCCTACCTTGAGGCTTCTTGCTTTTTATGTGGGTCTACCAGTGTCTTTCGTGTCTAGACAGGGTCCCTCTCTGCTCTGAGTTTCCTCTCCTGCTGTACCTTTCCATCCATCTCTTTTCCCAACTGCGTTTTATTACTGCTTTAAGCCTGATTCCTTTTTCTTGATACCTTAAATGACTGCTTCTTGGAGCAGCTGACTCTGGACCCCACAAGAGGAAAAGCAATTCTTGATTCAGTCCTAAGTAAAGCACAGGATTTTAACTCTGTCAAATTACGTGTAAAAATATAATAAAGAAAGCCAAAAAGGAGTTTGAAGAACAGCTAGCTAAAACTCAAAGTAATAAAAAAAATTTTGCTAAGTACATCAGAAATAGGAAGCCTGCTAAATGACAAGTGGGACCACTGGATGATTGAGATGCGAAAGGAGCCCTCAAAGACAGTAAGATCATTGAGGAGAAACTAAATGAATTGTTTGCTTTGGTCTTCCTGGCTGAGCATGTTAGAGAGATTCCCAAACCTGAGCCATTCTTTTTAGGTGACAAATCTGAGGAATTGTCCCAGATTGAGGTGGTGTTAGATAAGATTTTGGAACAAATTGATAAACTTAACAGTAACAAGTCACTGGGACCAGATGGCATTCACCCAAGAGTTCTGAAAAAACTAAAATGTGAAACTGCAGAAATATTAACTATGGTTTGTAACCTATCCTTAAAATCAGCTTCTGTACCTAATGTCTGGAAGATAGCTAATGTGATACGAATATTTAAAAAGGTCTCTAAATGTGATCCTGGCAATTACAGACCAGTAAGTCTTATGTCAGTACCAGGCAAATTACTTGAAACTAGGGAAGTTAAATATCGGTTAATTGAATAGTCGATTTACCTTATGAATTCTTATCTGTTACTCAACTATTCTATAGTCCCCGGGGATGGGGCTGGCAGCCAGTGCAATTCAGCCCCATTCTCGAGGAGCCCCTTGCCACTCCGCTCCTCTGTATCAGAGGCAGCAGCGTGGGGTTGGTGGGAGCTGGTCTGTGAGGGGAGCCAGTTTAAAACCAGCTCCTCTCGTGGACTGCCTGCCTGTTGCCCCCCACTGTTGATACAGAGGCAGCAGAGTGGGGTAGCAGCAGCTCCTGTCTGGGGGGGAAGGTCTGAGCTTTCGGACCCGGTGTGAGCCAACACTGAACTGGGCTGGCTGCCCGCCTGGCTCCTAATACACTTTAAATGCAGAGCCACAGCAGGGGTAGGTCCTGGACCCAGTGCAAGCCAGAACTGAGCCATGCTGCTGGCCAGCCTGCTGAAAAATTTACTGGAGGTGTGTATGGGAGGAGGGGGAGGAGGGAATGCATGAAGTCTATAGCATTAACCTATAAGCTTTTGCTAATCAGTTACACTGTTACATCCCTAGTTGAAACTATAGTTAAGAATAGAATTGTCAGACCTGTAGATAAACCTAATTTGTTGGTGAAAAGTCAACATGGATTCTGTAAAGGGAAAATCATGCCTTACTAATCTACTAGAGTTCTTTTAGGGGGTCAACAAGCATGCAGACAAGGGGATCCAGTATATATCGTGTACTTAGTTTTCCAGAAAGCCTTTGATAAGGTCCCTCACCAAAGGCTCTTAAGTAAAGCTAGTTGACATGGGATAAGAGGGAAGGTCCTCTCATGGATTGATAACTGATTAAAAGACAGGAAACAAAGGGTGGGAATAAATGGACCGTTTTCAGAATGGAGAGAGGTAACTAGTGGTGCCCCCCAGGGTCCATACTAGGACCAATCCTGTTCAACCTATTTATACATGATCTGGAGAAAGGGGTAAAAATGAGGTGGCAAAATTTGCAGATGGTAATCAACTGCTCAAGATAGTTAAGAACAAAGCAAACTGTGAAGAGTTTCAAAAGGATTTCACCAAACTAAGTGATTGGGCAAAAAAATGGCAAATGAAATTTAATGTTGATAAATGCAAATTAATGCACATTCGAAAAAATAATCCCATCTATTCATACAAAATGATGGGCACTAATTTAGCTACAAATACTCGAGAGATCTTGGCGACACTGTGGGTAGTTCTTTGAAAATATCCATTCAATGTACAGCAGCAGTCAAAAAATGTTGACTGGTCTCCATTTAACTTCAAGGCCTAAAGAACATAAGTTTCAGCATGTACATGTGACTTCTCACATTTTCCATGTATGCATCTTGCAGTGATTATGATGACCTATATGACACAGGCTTTGTTTAGATCTTGCATAACATTTTCTTCATGAACCCAAGGGATCCTTTTACCCATGTCTTCTGCTAGATTACTAGAGGGTATCAAGAGGTCCTTGGGTCACACATACTATGTTTTAATTGTAAAACCAGACTGAAATTTTTGACAGCTTGAGACAAATGCACTTATCCATTTTTTTTTTATTTAAAAAACAATAGCTACATAATTCCTGTTGGAGTTCCATGATATAGGAGTTTTGTACTCAGCAAAATTTTAACTTATCAAGAATTCACCATAGTTATGTGACAATAAGTTCTTTCTTTCTCTCTTCTCCAGAGGAGTTTACCTGCCTTGAGACAGTTAACCCCGGACTCAGCAGCTTTTATTCAGCAAAGTCAACAGCAGCAGCCCACAACGCAAGCAACGACTGCGCTGACAGCAGTGATGCTGAGCAGCTCAGTTCAGCGCACAGCAGGAAAGGCCACTGCCACTGTAACAAGTACTCTCCAACAGCCTGTAATTAGTCTAACTCAGCCTACGCAAGTTGGGGTTGGCAAACAAGGGCAACCTACACCACTGGTACGTAAACCAAAGTGCATCATCTATTACTGCACTGTTTTGGCTTTTAAAGTATAATGACTTTTCCTCTTAAATTAACACTTTAGCTCAGCTAGAGACCTTTTTATGAACACTTAAGGAAGGTAGTAATTGCTAAGAAAATAATGTATTTTAAATACAGCAGTGATTAAAGTCCTCTATCATTTCCTAATTTTTAAAAATAAGCCTATTCTTTCAATCAATGCGTAGCTAGGTCGTGTATTCTTAGAACTGTTTCAAACAAATATTGACCCAGATTTTAGGCATGTATAACAATATAAAATTGTATCTTTTTAAATCTAGGTTACACAATTTGTGGCCTTTTTTTGAAGGAATGCAGATCATTTGGTAGCTTATATTAATTGGAGAAGGGAAAGTATATTAATACTCGATTTGTTGAAGAGCAACACAAATTATTAAAGGTCTAGAAAACATGAGCTATGAAGCAAGGCTGAAGGAATTGGGCTTGTTTAGTTTGGAAAAGAGAAGACAGAGGGGACATGATAGCGGTTTTCAGGTATCTAAAAGGGTGTCACAGGGAAAAGGGGGGAAAATTGTTCTCCTTGGCCTCTGATGACAGGACAAGAAGCAATGGGCTTAAATTGCAGTAAGGGAGGTTTAGGTTGACATTAGGAAAAACTGTCAGGGTGGTTAAACACTGGAATAAGTTGCCTAGGGAGGTTATGGAATCTCCATCACTGGAGATATTTAAGAACAGGTTAGACAGACATCTATCAGGGATGATCCAGACCATGCTTGGTCCTGCCATGAGGGCAGGGGACTGGACTTGATCTCTCGAAGGCTCTTCCAGTTTTAGTATTCTGTGATTGTGTGATTGCATTTAACAAAAAACCTTTATACTACAGTATTCGTTCCTTTCTAAAGAACTTGATTAACATAATGCAGTTGATCAGACTGCCACATGTCCATGTTCAACTTTGAGTTGTCCATAGAAAATACAAAAGCATTCACATCTGTTTTGGGTAATTACATGGCATTTATCACCCCGCTGTGGCTATGGTGAGAAAATATTAATTTTGCCATAGGTCTGTGGTGTAGACAAGTACTACTATTTTCATACTGGAGAAGTGAGGCACAGAGCATATGTCTACATAGCCTGTTAGTTTGCCTTCCTGTCTGGTTTGACAGACTCTGGCCTGTGTTAGTACTTTAAAAATAGCTGTGTAGCTAGCACTTTGAAGTTGTGGATTAGGCTGGTGCTTGGGCTCTAAGATGCAACTTCGAAGTGCTGTCTACACAGCTCTCTTTATGGTGCTACCATGAGCTCCATTAGCTTAAGTTTGTCAAATCGGCCTGGGAGGCACCGGGGATGTAAGTGAGTAGTTGAGTAGTCGAGTACCTGATAAGCTGGTGCTGGGGTTCCCCCACTTATCAGCTAGTCGATGGAAAATCCATCGACTAGTTTAGTCAACTAATCAACATTCCTATCTCCTCCCCTCTCTCCCCCCCTGAGCACCCTGACATTAGTGTCCCCTTCTCTTCCTTCCCTGCCCAGCAGGCAGAGGACGGGAGGGGAGGGAGGAGGACACCTCCAAAGCAAAGGGCAGGAGGTACACAGCAGTGGGGAGAGAGGCAGCTAAAGTGCCAGCATTTAATAGCCTCTTGGCCAAACCAGTCAAGATATCCTGTCAGAGGCTCCAAGATCTACCGGTAGATCCCAATCTACTGGTTGGTGACCACTGATACAGAGGCAGCAGCCCGGGGGTGGGGGAGAGGGCAGGGGAGGCTACCACAAAGCAGCCCCTGTTCGCAGGGGGTCCCAGTTCCTTGCTGGGACCCCTGCAGACAGGGGCTACTGAACGCGCCATGAGCCGGGACTGAGCAATCCCAGCTCGTGCCAAGTCCAGGAGCTACTCCTGCTGTGGCTCTGCAGTTTAAATGTAGCAAGAGCAGGGTATGCAGGCAGCCTGGCCCCTACTACATTTAAACTGCAGAGGCACAGCAGGGGTAGCTCCTGGACCCAGTGTGAGTCGATAAAAATTTTATCGACTACATGATTAGTGGATTACCCACCTCTTAATGTCCTTAGGAGGCACATTCCCATGTGCTATGTAAACATACCCAAGGAGATAGAGATCACACAAGACGCTTAGTGGCAGAGCAAGAATCTGAAGTTTCCAGACCTGTCCTCAACACTAATCATGAAGCTGTGGTACCTCTTTGCTTTGGTCAGTTTTCTGGAATGCACAGACAGATAAATATTAGTGAAAACAGAATAGGAAGAAATAAAGTCTGATGTTGAATTGCTTGTCCTTAAGGTAGCAAAACATTGTTCTGTATTTATGGTTGCTTTTCCAGATGGATTTTCAGATTTCTTTTTATAGGTCACTTATATTCAGTAGTGTATTGGCCAATATTGATTTCTGCTTAGAATATACTTCTGTCCAGAATTTGAGAGGTGGAGGTTTGGAGAATTGTAATACTGGTCTCCTTTTTGTATGAAGGCATTGTTTCATTATTTCCTTAAACAAATGAATTCATCCTGTTTCAGCACAGGGCACTGGACTTGATGACTTCTCAAAGTCCCTTTGAGGCCTTCATTTTTGTGATTCTCTAGGATCTATCTGCACAGTCTGGGAAAATATAATGGAAATTAGGCATAATCAGTTTTCTTACTTTAATAGGACACTGAGGCCATGCCTGCACTATGCGGAAGATCAGCTCTGCCACAGTCAATCTTCTGGGGTTTGATTTAGCGGGTCTAGTGAAGACCTGCTAATTTAAACTGAGAGGGTGCCCCCTATTGGTGCCAGTACTCCTGCTCATCACGAGGAGTAAGGGAAGCTAACAGGAGTGTGTGCTCACATCTAAGGATGTTAAGGACTAGTTGACTATCTAATAAGCAAATGCTTATCGGCTAGTCAGTCAGTCCCCGCTTCCCTTCGCCCCCTCCGGCTGCATCTATCAGATAGGTCCAGGTTGCCATGTGTGATATCAGTCTTTTCAGAATCAGAGATCATGATAGGAAACAGATGCTTACTGCATGTGCCCAGAGACCTGGACCTTATGCTAAAATGATGTCAGCTCACTTACTGCTGGCTTGGTGTGGAAAGGTGCTCTCCCATAGAGAATAGGGCAGGCTGCCCAGAATCCTCCTGGGAAGGATGAAAGAGTACCTTTGAGAGCTTTGTAGAGATGTGCAGGGAGGTTTTCTACTCAGTCACTAAACACGTTAACAAACTTTTCTAGCGAGCCCCTGCTGTGTAGGCAGAGTGGCTGCCACTATACCCCAATTACATTTACCTGCTGTAGCATGATTACAAATGTGAATGCACCAGAAATGCCTTCCCTGCCATCAGGGCCTGGCAGCAATATGTCTTAGAAGGAGGGGATTGGTTCCAAAGGTAGAAAAAGGTCCTGTCTGTTGGTGAGATCGGCTCCTCCACATGCCTCCTGATCATTCTCATTGTTGCTCAAGGCTACCTGAAGAATTGCTTGGGAGGTATCCACAGTTTTGGGATGCTGGTTGGCATTTTGGGACACTTGTTTGGGACACTGGCCCCCATCTAGAATCCCATGCAGCTGCTCATAGAAGCGGCATGTTTGTAGCTCTGACACAGATCAACCATTTACTATTTGTTCCGGTACTCTTGCCTGAGCTCACTTATTTTCATGCAGCACTGCTGGTTGTCCCTGGTGTATCTTTTTTCCACCACACATCTATTGACCAATCTAAAAATTAGCATAAGGATTTGGTTTATCCATCTGACTTTAACATCTTGTGTATTGTTTCTCAAGTAGTTTAATTTTATTTATTCTTAACCTATTGGCAGGTTATCCAACAGTCTCAAAAAGCAGGGGCATTGATAAGGCCTCCACAGGTAACATTGACACAGACCCCTATGGTAGCGTTGCGGCAACCACATAATCGTATTATGCTTACAACTCCTCAACAAATTCAACTGAACCAACTTCAGACAGGTAAGAAAAGATTTTTGATACTCTTGAATAGTATACTATTTTTTTTTTAAAGTAGATCTTTCTTCTGCTTCTAAAACAGGATTGATACTTTACTTGGGACTGCATGTAGCTGAAAGATTTTTATTTTTCTATAATTTAATAAGTATTATTAATAATACTTAGTATTATGTACACATTGTATCAGTAGGTCTCCGAGGGTTTGATGAAGTAGGGTTCAGCATCATAATCCCTGTTTTAAAGCTGGGGATACTGAGAGAGACAGTTGAAATGACTTTCTGAAGATTATCTAATAGTCCAGTGTCAGAGTTAGGACTAGAACTCAGGCCTCTTAAGTCCTAATGTAGTGCACTATCCGCTAGGCCAGTGTTTCACAATGACTGGTCTATGGATTGGCGTCGGTTCCTGAGGACTCCCTGGCTCAGTTTAGGAAAGCAGCAAGCTGGTTCCCTATATGAAAATGGTTGAGAGACTGCACTAGGTAACAGTGCTTGTATTGCTGTGTCTGTCATTGTATTATTCAGAACCAAATTCTTTCCTTGGATATGTGTGAATCTTCTATCAAGTTCAGAAGAAGCTGATAGCAAATTCTTACTATGAATGCATTTATCTGCTTGTTAACCTGAGTATAGTTACAGAATAAAACTAGAAGTCAGCAAAGATCCTGTTTCTTAATTTTGCATAAGGCAGTATAGTAAATTCATGTTGTCATAGCTAGTGTATTTTGTGTAACAACTGACCCTATTCTTTATGTGAAGCAGTGTTGCTCAGTCTTATTACCCAGGAGGACCACAGAAATCTAATCACAATCTTGTGTGGACCAAACAGATTTTACATATTTTAACATGATGTAGTGTCACTTGTATTAATTTTATATTTTAAGTACAGTTTGTTTTGTCTGTCATGTAAACAATATATGTGCATACTTTTGTAAACTAAAATGATGTAAACAGGACTACAAAGTGCCGAGGAGTTGGCTGTTAGCATATTGTATCGAAGTAGGTTCCTGGCTTTATGAAATACTCTGGTGGGCCTCGCATGGCCTTCAGGTCATAGTATAGCTTCTCCGACATAAAGAATTATTATTAGTAGAAATAGGGTTGATGGAAGTTGAGTTTCTTGTGTGAGCATCAGTTTAAATGTCTGAACTGAATACTTCTAGACTTTCATGCATGCTCAGGGTGGCTACACTTCAAGAGTGTGTTTTAAATTCAGTGAAAATCTTTGGGAAACAAGAGTAACTAAAACATCACAAACATCATGTCACTGCTGCAATTTTTAAAAACACCTTTGTGCGAAAGCTGAAAATGAACCTATCCAAAAATAATTTATAAAATGTTGGGCTAACATGTGAAGAGAATACAAATATTGACTTTATTTTCTTGCAGTACCTGTGGTAAAACCAACAGTATTACCTGGAAACAAAGCTCTGTCCACTGTTTCAGCACAAGCAGCTGCCGCTCAAAAGAATAAACTGAAAGAACCTGGGGGAGGTTCTTTCAGGTAAGAAACCAAAATCCTTGTTTCTGTACAGAGTGAGTCTTGTATCGGGCCCTGAAACCATTGGGAAGCTTTCCATTTCTTTCTGTGATGTGTAGTACGCAGTATGTGCAATAGGCTAAGGAATTATATGTATGGTGAGGTGGATGGTGCAGTTAAGGAAGAGGTCAGGATTTACTGCCGAGGTGTCCTCGCAGGCCTCTGGCTCCATTGATGATGATAACCATAAGGCTGTTTGCTTGCCTGTGTGCTTTCTGATGTTGGCTGTGTCAACTTGTGCACTTAGTCTCCACAGCAGACTGCAAGAGACCCCCCAAAGACCACAAACCAGATAAGGATCGAAGGTGCCAGGGCAGGTTTATCATTAAGCGAAGTACAGTAAGAGTTGTCAGTAAACTGTACTGAACCACTACGCATATGTATCCCATAACAATTGAATGACTCAATCAG
This sequence comes from Apalone spinifera, assembly GCA_030068395.1. NCBI lineage: Eukaryota > Metazoa > Chordata > Testudines > Trionychidae > Apalone > Apalone spinifera. Next base: position 23,689,837 of record JANRFK010002932.1, on the reverse strand, counting down.
TGGGAAATTTCCACTGTCCCTTAGGTCATACAAAGACTGTCCCACTAAGACACCACTTTATATACAGGTACAACAAATCACACATCACCGCTGACGTATCAGGATGCCACCCTCTGATGTTGTCAGGTTACCACCCTCTGACACTACTTAGATACTACCCATCGCCCTGTACCTCATGGTTTGATTAGATCATCTCTATCCATCATGCTGTTATTTTAGACCCTTTCCTGAACCTGGGTCTGTATCTGTGAGGAGTGGGTACCAAAGTCTTTTTTTTTTTTTTTTTTAAATGAGCTAGTGGTATCATGTGCTTTCCACTTATGACCAGAACCAATTACTTTTCTACCCCATGGCCTATTCCCAGTTAGTGTTTTATACTCTGAGCCCTGTTCATGCCAAGTTCTGTGAGCAGGGGCCTGCCTCTCGCTCACAGCTTAGCTTTCCTTGATGTTAGCCATGTTTTGTCCATTGTTAGCTAGGCCTCAGGCCTCAAACCAGGCCTGTGCTATATTAGCTTATATTTTAGGCCTTCATCTTACCACAGATGGGTAAAGAATAATTCCGAAGGATACGTTCATTTTAAGTTTGATTTCATTAAGCAGCAAGAAAATGGGGTCTTCTAAAAGTCAGATTTTATTTTGTGGATTAGTAGAATCGATTGGGCCTACATATGGACAGTTGAAGAGCTTTTAAGTCAGTCACTTATGCAGCAGAGTTGTGGAACTTGTGTTCTACACAACTGCACTGAGCAGTATTTCTGTACATGCCCTAAATATGTTGTAACAATTTTTCTCTTCTGAAGGGATGATGATGATATTAATGATGTTGCATCAATGGCTGGTGTCAACCTATCAGAAGAGAGTGCCCGGATTTTGGCAACAAATTCTGAGTTAGTGGGCACATTAACAAGGTCTTGTAAAGACGAAACCTTCCTGCTTCCAGCATCTTTGCAAAGAAGGATACTAGAAATAGGTATGTTGACACAGAATTTAATTGTTATAAACACTAGTTTCACTAGATCTGTTTTCTTTAAAATGGGCTTAAAAATAATTAAATATACCAGAATAGTTTTATATATTTGCCCCTTCTGACATTCATTTGCAACATCCAGAACCTTAATATTGGAAACAATAAAACATATGTTTGAGAAGTTCAAAAACTGCAGATCTAGGATAGGTGTAGCTTGTTTTTTATTTAACAATAAATATATCACTAGAGCTGATTGAAAACCTTGTGTTGAATATTTTATACTATAAGTCGATCAAACTACTACAATAAATATTGGGAGTGGGAAACTAATATTTGACCAGCTATATAATAATTCACGCTAATTATAAATTACTTACTTTTATAAATTAGAGTAAATAGAGCAATGATCGTGTATCATAAAACTTGTTAATTTTATTTATCACTAATACTTCTTAGCATACTGGTAAAAGACCTGTGGCATATTTCATAATGTTTATGAAAATTTAGTAGAGTGAAATCTTCTCTAAAGCATCACGTGTTAAATCTTGGCTGAGGAAACACCTCAATAAAGGCCTCTCTTTTTTTGTTTTTGAATTGCTTACAAATTTGTGAAGTTGGGTTAGCAACAGTCAGTTTTGTAAAATATGTCTTTTCAATCAAGTGGAATTAAAAACTTAATTTCAATTTTAACTACAGGTAAAAAACATGGAATAACGGAAATCCATCCCGATGTAGTTAGTTATGTATCACATGCAACACAACAAAGGTTACAAAACCTTGTAGAAAAAGTATCGGAGACTGCCCAACAAAAGAATATTTCTTATAAGGTAATTTCAATTTTAATTGTGCAAATGAGTGTTCCACAAATGTATGCTTTCACCTCATAGTAAACGCACTCAGATCTTCTTGTGGACTGTACTGAAACTTGGGACAGATTGTGCAGAGCTTTTCTAACCTCCAGAGCAAGGGTGTGTCCAGCCAAAAGCTGTAAGCAGTAGTATTTTTGAGTGCCCAGCCTTGTCTACTATTATAACTTTTATGGGAACTGCTATCACTGGTAGCCACAAGGTGTGCTAATACAGCTCCCAATACACAAAGAGGACAGAGTGGAGGACAGACAGGAGGAAAGTTGTAGGGTGATGATATTGCAAACCAACTTACTTAGGCTTCCATGTTTTTTGAGGGACACTGCTTTAAGAATCGGAGGTTCTCTGGGCCATATACCATGCATCATTTGTGTGGATAAGATAGAAATCTCTGCTTGGATGACTGAAACTTTTCACACAAAGGTTATCTATTGCAGTTCCTTTTGAAGAAATTATGTATATTAGTGTATAAAAAGGCTATGTCTAATTAAACTAACATAGAAAAAATTAAAGTTTGAGTGTCTGTTAGGCCTCTGTATCAGAGGCATTAGCACGGGCTGCCAGGCGGGAGCTGGTCCGTGAGGGGAGCCAGTTTAAAAACCAGCTGATACAGAGGCAGCAGTGCAGGGTGGCAGCAGCCCCTGTCCAGGAAAGGGGCTGAGCTCCTGGACCCGGCACAAGTTGGAACTAATCTGGGCTGCCTGTCCGCCAGGTTTCCAATACACTTTAAATGCAGAGCCATAGCGGGGGTAGATCCTGGACCCAGCATGAACTAGGACTGAGCCGGACTGCTAGCCAGCCTGCTAAAAAATGTGCTGGCAATGGAGAGCGGGGAATGCGTGTAGTCTATAGTATTAACCTATAAGCTTTTGCTTATTGTTTAATCGACTACACTATTACATCCCTAGTCTATGCCAGTCATCATCTGTGTCCCGTGCTCTAGAAGCTAGCCTGCAGAAACCTCTTCCACACTGGATGCCAATTGCATGTTGCAAAAAAGCTCAGTTTATCAATTCCTCCTTCTTTTCAAATTATGATCCTTTTGTTGAGCCCCTCCCATGTCATATGAATAGGCATAATTTGAAAATGCTTTATTAAAAACATATCATGTAACATAAATTTTATAGTTGCAATCTGCTGGATCTGTATATCCTATTTTTGTGCATGTATCATTCTTGTATGTGAA
>JANRFK010002932.1:23660362-23675152 GCA_030068395.1 Apalone spinifera | reverse complement strand
AAAATGTATAATTATAAATGTTTCATTTTAGATTTAAATAGCATGAATAAAAAAGACCATTTATTTCATAAATATAAACACGTGATTTTAATTTTATATATCGCATAATTTGAAAATAAACTATTTATCAGAGTGTGTAAGTAAGGGCTAGGGATAGCAATTGATGGACAGGAGGAGAATAGAGAGGACGGGGCTTCAAGGAAGGGGCGGGGCGGTAGATCTTCGCCAGTTCTGCGATTTAAAAAATGACCTTGGGTGTAAAAAGGTTGGAGACCACTGATCTAGACAGTGCTTGAGTCCTGCCTCGAGGGCAGGGGACTGGACTTGATGATCTCAGAGGTCCCTTCCAGGTCTAGTGTGCTACAATTCTGTTATTTAAGAGCCTAAAGATCTACATAGGCACTCCTTAAGTTAGTGCAGGTTTGACAATTCTTAAGTGCCTATCTTCATCTTTAGGCTCCTACACCTCTGGAGAGCTGGCCCTTTACTTCTGTAATTAGGATAATTATTTATCTGGTTAGCCAATGAACCTTGTTAATCTGCTTGAAAAACACAAGTCTGAGTATACTGGAAATAGCTGTACTGAACAGTATTAAAGTGCCGGTGAGGGAACGCTAATCCCAAGCACTTTAGTTTCTTAATCAATAATGTAGTCTGAACACTGATAGATTGCTTTGCAATGTAGAGGATTGTGTTGCAGTCATTTCTTAGTATTTCATTCACTTGGCTTTAAAGTACTGTAATTTTTGTTCAATCTTTGTTGTACAATTTTTCCTGCAGAACATACCTGTAGTTCCATTTTAAAAAGACATAGCTGATATTTGAGCCCACCAGAGAACATATTTGCGATCTTCCTGATGTGTCATCTGGTATAGGAAAATGAGTATTTCCCAATGGTTATGTTAAACAGAATGCCCTGCTTGCAGTATTCCAATAAAACATTGGCACCTTTCAAATAAAGTAAAATGAAATGGTAACAAAACGTAAAATGAAAACCAACTAACTACGTTTGTTTTATTAAAAATTATTTAAATAAACTTCTAAAAGTGTAGTATATTTCCATCCCACCTGGAAGATTTTGCTTGTCATGTTTTAAAAGGGTTTATTATAAAGCAGGAGTAGTAGTCAAGATAATAAAACCTTTTTAAAATTAAGGCACAAGCAGACTTCTTGGCTTATGAGTGCCATCTGCTGGTCATAGTGTGTCTCTACATCTATCTGAATATTTTTAACCTGTAACAAGAAAACACTTGATGTCCATCCATGTGCAGTGTGCTCCAGCCTGTTTTCCAGTCCCGTTATTAACACAAGCACCAGTATTTATTTCCATCAAACTGGTTAATATTAAATTCATTTGATAGGTTTCTTAATATTAGTGCATTTTATGGAAAATGTAATTTTGCCTTTTAAAGCCTCTTTACATCTTAGCATATTCCCAGTCTTTCTCTAATGGGGTCCTTAATTTTTATTTGGCTTCTACTTACTCCATTTCCCTATTCTTATTACCATAGTTGTCTTCATGTTGCCTTAGGTCTAAGAAGCATACTCTTCCCACTGCAGCTAAACAAGTGTTTAATCACGCAGAAATTCTCTATTTTTTCTCTCCTCTCTGGATACTTGTGTGTAAAATAAACTGATGATGTTTGTGTAGTATGTAAGCATGGAAACTCGGGTAGATGTGCATGCACATACAGCATGCGAGAGTGGTGTTTTTTTTGGAATAGCAGTGTCAGCTGGAGTCTGACATGCAGGCTCATATTTCCATTCAAGGGCTTAAGGGACAGAGAATCCACAATCTTCCTGCCTTTCCCTTTTTCCATCACACTGCCACAAGTGGTATCTGCTGAGTGTCCAACCTGCTATCTTTCTCAAAGCTTCAAACTGATTCTAGAAAATGAAGCTGAAGAAATACTACGTGCCCCTCTTCTTCTTCTTGATATATTCACTAATTTGGATGTTTACCCCTCTTCTCTCCCCCTTTTCCTTCCCCCACTCCCAAAAAAAGTATACCCTCTGATTACCTCCCTGACCAACTTGGTAAGGCATTTCATGTCAACTACTGTGGCAGTCTCTAAACCATTAGGGTTTAAACCCTACCTGACATACAGTGTGGACTCCTTTCTCTCATTAAAGCATATAGGCAGTGCCTTTTCTTTCTGGGAGAGAACCACATAATCGAAGTTTTTAGTGTGTAAATCCTTCTCATTGAAGATTCACAAGTCAAGGCATACATGGCTGAAACTACACCTGCTTGATCAATTGATGGACTTCACCTTAGACTCAGTTGCAAGGAACCCAAAGGGTTATCCTCCATGGCTACATCTAGACTTCAGGTTTCTTTAGGTAGAAGCTTTTCCAGAAGAGATCTTCTGAAAAAACTTCTTCCGAAAGAGCATGTCCACATTGCCAAAGCGCATCGAGAAAATGATCTGCTTTTTTGAAAGATAGCATCCACACTGTGATTGCTATGGACAGAGTGGTTACAGTGGGGGGAGGGATAGCTCAGTGGTTTGAGCATTGGCCTGCTAAACCCAGGGTTGTGAGTTCAATCCTTGTGGAGGCCACTTAGGGATTTGGGCAAAAATTTGTCAGGGATGGTACTTGGTCCTGCTGTGAAGGCAGGGGACTGGACTCGATGACCTTTCAAGGTCCCTTCCAGTTCTAGGAGATAGGCAATCTCCATTAATTTTACCAGGGCACCTGTACTTTTTCCTCTTCCCTCTTCTTCTGAAAGAACTCCCTCTTCCCCATCTACAGACACCTTTTTTTGAAAGAGCTCTTCTGGAAAAAGGTTTCTTCCTCATAGAAAGAGGATTACCAATGCTGGAAAATCCCCTTTGTTCTTTCAATTGTGTGTGGTGGGTTGTGTTTTGTGTGTGTGGTGTGTGTTGTGTGTTTTGAAAGAACGCAGCTGCAGCGTGGACAACTATTTTTCCAAAAAAACTTGTATAGACCTACCCTATGAGTGCTCTTCCAAGTAGATGCACCACTGCGTGGTCTAGCAGTGAAAGAAAGGTAGTGTGGCAAAGCTCGCTGTGGCCCCCCACATGGTCTCTTTCTCTTTACTAGAGACAGGAGCCAGAGCCTACTGAGCCATTCTCATCACAGGCTAGTTCATAAGTTTGGGGAAAGTCCCCTCTGGAGTCCTGATCTCCCTTCATGGGAGATTTTGAGATGTCACGGGGAGGTTTGGGGGGAATCCGGGTTCTGGCTTAGGGACCCTAAGGCAGCAGCAACTGGCAGGGTTGCTGCCACTCTCAATCCGGCAACTTTTCTCCAGGCCACTTCCCCAAACAATCCCTCCCAGTACTTTTCCTTTGGTACTTGCTAGGCAGACCTCATCTTGCACTAGTACAGCTCTTCTATATTGCACTTCCTTCTTCCAGCCCTTTGCTCTTTTCCTTCCCCCTCCCTTGCCTGGGGGGAGACCTTTTAAAGCAGCTCCACAGACCTTAATTGACTACAGGTGTCTAATTAGCCTGTAGCTTCTACCAAGCTCTAATTGATCCCAGGTGCCTGCCTGATTATGCTGGACTTAAGCTTGCCTCCCCCCCCCCCCTTTTTTTTTTAAATATATATACACACACACACACTCTCTCTCTCTCTCTCTCTCTGGGAAGAGAAAGCTGTTCACCCATGCCCCAGCGTGTCTTCCTTCTATTAGTGTGAGGCAGCCAGCAGGTCTAGGTCTGTCACAGTAGGCAAGACAGTTTGGCAAAACTGATACCGGCCACATCCATGATGATCACGCTGGTACCAGGGCTGTCAGCATCAGGCATGGCTGTGTCAATATTGAAGCAGGCTGTCTCTTCTACATCACTACCATCAGACTTGGCACTAGCCCCTCTGGTACTGATAACATTGGATCTGAGGTTGGTGCACGGTATAAGGGTGAGGCTGAATAAGAGGGCTGAATGGAGACCGTGCACTGTGCCAAACATTGAGGAGTGATGCCTCGTTTCCTCTCTAAGGTTAGGGCACCTATGTCATCAAGGAAGTGGCACTGAGTAAACTGGCACTGAAGGCATCAGCATTAATGAAGGCCCCAGCAGCTGCCATGATTATGGCACTGAGGTACATCTTTCAAGATCCCCTCCAGAGACATCAATGGTATCAATACAGTGCTGGGCCCACACCTGGAGCTGGATATAATTTCTTAGCACAACTTTTGTGGAATACTATTTCTGATCACCAGACTGCACTTTCTCCCTAGCATTGAGCAGGGATATCTTCCCTCTTACAGTCTGAGAGCAACCCTAGACCAGATACCCGTGGTCCTCTCCTGACACAGCCACAAAGGATACAAATGACATTGGTTTGCCAGTGAACAGTGTAGAGTTGCAGATGAACATACTGGACCCCAGAGCTATTAGTCTGGCCTGCCAGTCTTCTGAAATTTGTTGCTGTGTTGTCTGAAAATTGGCATTATGTACTACATAAGCAAACAAGGGGATACCTGCCTTTTGTGTCCAGAGGCTATTGGGTTCATCAAAGTGGGCTGATCTCAGTGGTCTTTAATGACCCAGGAGTCAGCAACAACCTGGCGTACTTCCTGACCAATCACAAATCATCCCAGCATGCTTCTTTCATGGGGCCATGTGATGGGTGATTCAACTCTGAGGCTCCCTGGAAGGCCCTGCTGTCCTGCTACCTCCCATGCCAGAGGAGCTGAAGAGAAGTCCTCCAAGTGTCCCAGAGTGGTTGTGAAGAAGCAGCCAATGAAGGAGGCCCCCACAAAGCAGCCAATCAGAGCCCAGCAGGCACATATAAAAAGAGCTGTAAGACCAGAATCAGTCAGTTCCTGGCCAGAGCTTGGAGGAGTGGATGGTGTGTCTTGCTGGGTGAGGGAGCTGCAGGACCCTGGACAGCTCATGCTGTCGGACCCGGAGTGGGAATGGGAGAGGTAAAAAGGACCATAAGACTGGCTGCTAGGACTCCACCAGATGGGCTTGGAGACAAGAGTGAAGGGTTCCTCTATGCCTTTTCACCAATTCTCTGGCTTCCAGGTTAGTCTGCAGGATCAGGAGACAAGGCCATGGCCGTTCCCATTGTCTTTGATTGGCAGAGGGCATTTTGGTTGACAAATCTTACACATATCCATTTAGCATCCACTTCAGCGTCTGGACTGTTTCAATCAGATCTCTCAGCACCACAGCCCCATACAGACCTGGAGTTGCTGCTCCTGACAGCATGATTGTTTAAATACTATTGATAGTTATGGCTTCCGACAGAATAAGAAAATTCTGGTTAGCTTGAAGATATCGACCTGACTGTGGTGCTCACTGAAATCAAAGAGGCTCTTACTAGGGGAGACTTCATAAGGTGTGGATGTGGGCAAGGGCTTGATACCAAAAATCCTCTGCTTACTGTTACACTTGAATCAGTAATTTTATCTTTCCACCATCCTAGACAGTAGTGATCAAAGTTTCTTAATAGATTCTTGCATATGTACTTATTGGTCAGAGTATTTGTTCCAGAGCATACTGATCCATATATGGTAGTCCTCAGAATGTTTCCTACATCACCTCACTGATGAAAGAGATCAAAATCTATGGAAAGGAAGGAGTGAGAGCAGCAAATGAGGACAATGGACTTCAGCAAAGTCATGGAACTGGTGGGTAATGTCCCATAGGAAGAAAATCTTAATGGGATCAGAGGAGTTCAAGAGAGCTGACTGTTTCTCAAGAAGACTGAAATAAAGGCACCAAACTATAAACTACCCCAATGTAAAGAAAAGATAGAACAGCAAGAAGCCAATATAATCCCACTAGAAGCTCTATAATGACCTGAAAATCAAAAACTGATTCTACAGAACATGAAAACATGGATGACTTGCTAAGGAGGAGCACAAAAGAAAAGCCTAAGCATTGTAGTGTTAAAATCAGAAAGACTAAGGCACAAAATGAGTTACACCTAGCAAGGACCATAAAAGGCACCAAGGAGAAGTTCTACAAGTATGTTATGAGCAAGAGACAGAAGAAGGAAAATGTAAATCCTCTACTTGGTGGGGTAAAGGATCTAATATCCAATCTCAAGAAGGTTTAGGAGTTGAAGCAAAACAGGCATTGCATTAAAGACTTCACAAAAAAGCATGTGAACATCTGAACTTTTATTACTTGGTTGTGAATAAGCCACCACCCAAATGATGTAAGTTACACTGTGTTGATATGGATAGCACCATGTCTGTGGGACAGCTTCTCCTGCAGACATAGCTACCACCACTTGCAGAGGTGCTTTTGGTTATGCTGACAGCTTTTTCTCCTCTCAGCATAAAGTGTTTTCACTAGAGATGCTACATCTGCTCTGCTGTAGTGCTTCTAGCACAGACTAGTCCTTAAAAGATGAATAGTGACCCTATACTCCACATGATTAATGTTAACAAGAGGGAAGGAATTCAAATCTAAATAGGGAAAGAAAGGGTTAAAGAATATTTAGGTAGGTTAGATATAATCAAGTTGTGAGGTCCTGATGAAATTCATCCTCAGATGCTTAAAGAACTAGTTGAAACCATCTTAGAACTGTTAGTAACTATCTTCAAGAACTCCTGGAAGAGGGATGACCTCTCCAAAGGCTGGCAAAGGGCAAACATGGTACTTGCCTTTAAAAAGGGGAAGAAAGAAAATCTAAGGAGTTATAGACCATTTAGCTTAACACTAATACCTGAAAAGATACTGGAATAAATAATTAGTTGGTAAGTACCAAGACTCTAGGTGTATCTGGTGCAAATCATACCAAACCAACCTAGCTTCCTCTTTGACAGGATTATTGGCCTAGTGCATAGATGAGTAGTGCCCTGCTGAGTTACAAAATTTGAATCCACATCTGTAGCTGCAAAAATGAGCCACGGCTATCTGCATTGACATCCAGGGATATCCACAAATTTGCAGGCTTCTAGATACAAAATTGCACCTGTAGAGAACCTGATGAGTTTGTGAGGTAATTAACTCACCACTTGGGTAGCTGGGAGAAGGAGGTAATATAGAAGGCTGAGCCTGGGAATAGAAAATGAGCCTCTATCCTCCAGCTCCCATATCGTGTTCTTACTGGAATTTAAGGAAGAAAACATTGGCTTCTAATTGCAAGGAAATTGCTTGGCATAAGTCCTGTCCTTTCATGGATACTCACATGGAGCAGGGGTAGCACCAGATGCAATGGTGCCTCTGACAGATTTTTTTAAAAAAATCCAATCTTATGCAACTGTGATGCATTAATCTCGTAATGGTGAAAATCTGTGCTGAGCTATGGTGGTTTTAAAGCATCTTTGTGCTTTCCTGATCATGGGCTGCTCTGGTGCTTCTAGTATAACACATGAAGCCTTGGGGACCTTTCTCAGTTTTGACAGCTAGTCCCCCCTGACCTTTGGGCGAGGGCCTGCCCTGGGTACACATTGCCTTCATACACCAAGGCTTGAGAAGTGGTCCTCAGAAAGCAGTTTTATGGCAGACTTCCGCGGTCCCTGCACTTAGGAGAATCTCCCCCAAGCCAGATACTAGTTTTTAGGGACCCTTTACAACTGAAGTCCTTTTACTCGCTGTAGAGGAGTTGGCCTGGGGTGGGGGCAGTGAGGATCTCACCATGATGAGTCACTTTTTAAAATGGGATTGAGGAGCCTACATCACTCAGACACTTCTGAAAACTATTTTATAGCTACATCTGTGCAGTGCCAGTATCTACTAAACCGTGTTTAGAGAAATGATTTGAATGGCTTTTTCCAACAGATGGTGTGGACAATAAACAAACTAGATTTTTGCAGGTTGTTTGCTAGAATCTTGGGAGTTTGTCTGCTTGTTGAGCTATGCTGCTCTTTGCCAGCAAAATATCTCCCCCAATATCCTAAATATCTTACCCCAATTTGACATTCCTTCATGTACCCGCAGGATTTGAAAGTACTGCAGTCAGCAGCTTTGTATGTTTAGTCCCTGCCAGCTGAAAACCAAACCACATGTAACCTGGAAAATCTTCTTTCCTGAAAGGCAAGGGCAAATAGTTGCACGTTTGCAGTTTTTCTGCCCAAATGGAAGCGTGGGATAAGAGGTGAATGTGTTGTGAGAACAAAAGAAATGCTTGGACAGCCGACCTTTAGTCTTAGAATCCTAGAAACATAGAACACTAGAACTGGAAGGGACCTCGAGAGATCAGTCCAGTCCAGTCCCCTGCCCTCATGGCAGGACCAAACATGGTCTATATCATCCCTGATAGATGTCTGTCTAACCTGCTCTTAAATATCTCCAATGATGGAGATTCCACAACCTCCCTAGGCAATTTACTCCAGTGTTTAACCACCCTGACCAGTAATCTTGCGAGCCTCTGACCCTTTTGATACGCAAGTTTATTTTCAAGAGGGATGGATAGTTTTGCTGAAATTAGGGGAATTGATGACCCAGTAGGAGTCACTGTAGGTTATTTGCTTTGTTTGAAGTTAGCTGTAGAAGATTAGATGGAAGAATTTGCTTTGGAGCAGTCTGTAGAAGCTTTTTGGTGGGCAAGAATCTGATAGTTCAGTTCCCCAGCAGCTAGCTGGAAGGAGGGGCCTCACCTGAAGCCTGCCTGCTGACTCCTCAAAATCATCTTAACTTTTAGATAATACAGATGTTTTGAAATGCACTAAATCTACTGCAGCAGAGTGTGTACGTGTGCCTATGATCTAATAATGTAGTTTTAGGTAAAAGTACTCCAGCTTGTTTCAGTTATATCAGATGGATGAGCTGTGCCCCCCTTGATTTATTCCTGATGATGCTTGGAGAAAAACAGTTAAGTTACACTTCATTGGGTTCTGAAAATCCTGGTAACATAATGGCATACAGTAGTAGATATCTTTCTGCGAGCAGCCCCTCACTTTATATCACACGTTTGTAAAAGTGTCACAAGTTATTGGCGCAAAACATTCTCTCTGGATGTTTAAACATTCTGACTAAAGCTTTTCTTCTTGCCTCCAGGGGTCCAGTACAAGTACAGCGGTCCCAGGCAGCTCTGGAGTTGGAACAACCAGACAGTTTACGCGACAAAGGATAACGCGGGTGAACCTCAGGGACCTCATATTTTGTTTAGAAAATGAGCGAGAGACAAGCCATTCACTATTGCTATACAAAGCATTCCTTAAGTAAAATGGGAAAGATCAAGGTATTTTTGACGGAGACACGCCTGAGGACATTTTTTATATATTTGCAGATTACGCCTTTTTGTAACAAGCAAATGGGATATTGTTTAAAAAACAACCACCTCTTTACATGGAACAGTTTTATATTCCTGTTTATAAAAAAAACTCTTCAGTACAAGAGAAATACATTTCTGTAACAGTGAGGATACTTACAAGGCCTGTGGATACTATAAATGGACAATTAAACTTAACTCATCTCTTGATTGAGTGGCCTTCTTGCCAAACAAGCCATATATAAAGACTGACGGAATCGTTTAGCAAATAACTAGCTACCCTTTGTCATACCTGTAGCAGTTTCCACATTAATTGTGCATTATAGTTCAGTTTTACTTAACTAAATTGATTACATAGGTATATGTCTACAGCAGATGACCTCATTTCATTTATCTTTTTTTAAACAGTCAGTTAGCAAAGCAAACTGATTTTTAAGAATATTTATCTTCCCCCAAATGTTCAAATTCTAGAGGGATATACGATTAATTGAAACATAACCTCAATTTTTAATCACATTATTGCTTATTAGAGGCCCTGAAATCCCATAAAGGAGGGTTACTTCTGAATGTTTTTATCTGCATCTGTAAAAATGCATTTTATTTGCTATAGTTTGTAAAGCTGTAAAGTTTGAAAAAAGGAAAAAAGGAAAAAAAAAAAGAAAAAGAAAAACCTTTTCAGCATAAATATATTTTACTTGCACTGTGTTTTTAGCTAAAGTGAAAGCTTAGGTTAAAATTAAAATCAAAGTTGAGAGGAATCATCAAAAAGACTTTCTCAGTGTGAATCAAGTGTTGAAAAATGGTTGGTGTATTTTGTCAGTAATTGTACATAATTTTTGGCACATAACATAAAAATGGCTATGTAAACTATAATTATTTTGCTAAAAGACTGTATGCAAGCTGTGGGCCTACTTTAAAGATGTCCAGAGCAAAGTCCCTTCTTTGTACCTATTTTTTTATTACAAATATACTAATTGGTTCTTTATATTTTCAGAGGTTATTGTATTAAATTGTCTATTGATAGTACTTTTATGACTGTAAATACTTTGGCTTTCTTGTGTGAACTCTCATGTTAGAATTTAACTCTCTTGCGTGTAAACTGAATGCTGATCAGTATTTTTATCAACACCTGACAACTGTTACACCTTTTATTTTGTCTTTTAGGAAATCCTGTCTTTCCATTTTTTTCATGTAAATTTTGCACAGTTACTTGTTCATATGTAAATATTTTACTTTCAAAAATGAAGTTTTTAATTGCTATTGTTTTATATAGGATTGAAAGAAAATTAACTCCTTTATTAAAAACAAATTTATCTGTATTTGCTAATGCATTTCACTCTCTACAACTTTCCACCTTCTGGATTTATTTTTCATAGCACAGTAATAAGATTCCCCCTAGGTGAGGGGATGCTTCCTTCCAATGATGCACTTTATTTTTTTTACGCTTGCTTGCTTTAACCAATATTTTGAAGGCATATAACTACCCTTGTGTTGAATCCAGAAACTTCATTGTCAGCCTAGAACATTCTGTTCAAAGATCAAGGGTAGAATATCTATAGCAGGGAAGTCATGTATCACATTCATGACATTTTATTTTAACTTAATAAAATTCTTCATAAAATACTATGTTCATAATGAGGGCTAATCTGCCCTCCGATGCATGTGCTGTCATTGACATCAATGAGAAGTACATGTGTATTTCAAAGGATAATGTGGTGCTAAATTTTAAAGGGACAGTGTCAGGGAATTTTTTTTATATAGTTCAGTTTCTTTGAGTGTGTTTCTATGCCGTAGGTCATTAAAAATCTATTGTATTTTTCACTATTAAGTGTGCATTCACTTTTTGGATTTCATTCAGTTTGCAAAAAGATTGTTCACACAGTCCCTTTTGTTTCCATTGGGGTGGCCCAGGGTCTGCCATCAAACCCATGCAGAGTCCTGTTTATTTCAGCAGTTATCCTTGCAAGGGGGTGAACCTACCGATGCAGGTATGATTGCAGGGTACTGTCCCAAACTCAGTATTGGCTCCTGTCAAATTAGGGCATGACCCTGCACTAATTTCAGCATTTGAAAAACTGTATGCACATGTGTAGTACCATTGAACTCAATGGGATGACTCCCAGGAGTAAATTCACTTGCTTCAGTATAGGGATGCAAGTGACTAGTCGACTATCCGATAAACATAAGCTTATCCGATAGTCGAGGTAGTGACTCGACTAGTGTCTCTCCCTTCCGCTCCCGCTGTCTCTATCAGAGGCACCAAGGGGGAAGCAGGAACTGGTGCTGGGGGAAGCCAGCTTAAAAGCTGGTTCCCCTGAGCACTGTCTCCGCGGGGTGTAGGGGAGGCAGAGGTATAGCGGGGGACCAGGCACCTCTTCTTTTTAAATGTATTAAGAGTTGCTAGGCTCTTAATACATTTAAAAGGCTGAAATGTAGTGGGGGGGATCAGGTGTGAGCTGGGAATCAACTGTTCCGGCTCATGCCCAGTCCTCCCCACTGCACTTCAGCCTTTTAAATGTATTAGGAGCCTAATGGCTCCTAATACATTTAAAAGACCGAGCTGTAGCGGGGTTAGCTCCCAGGGCCAGGAGCTAACCCCACAGTGGCTCTGCAGTTTCCCCCCTTATTGACTAATCAACTAGTCAATGGAAATTCCATCGATTAGTGGATTAAACACAATTTAACATCCCTACTTCAGTAAGTGTTGGATTGGGCTAAAAGTCAGTTCTTTGTGGTTCTTGTGCTCTATTGCAATGCTGAACTTACAAATCTGACAGGAACTCAAACAAATCCGGACATCTGCTTTCATTTCTATTTTTTTAAATTGAGCTTTTAAAAACTTTGTTTTAGAGCCATTATTGTAATATTCCTTTAAACATAAAAATGCCTATTCTAAATGTTGGATGCCATTTAGAGTTGCTGGGGAAAAACATCGCCTTTGGAATTTACATCTTGGCAGGTAAGTGGAGAAGAAACTTAACTTACTGATATCTCAACGGTCTTCATGCTTAATTCTTACAGCACAATATGGGATGGTAAGACTTGGGTCAGATTTTATGGGCATGGGTTTGAGATGATCGTATTATCTGCAAGTGGTAGGCCCACATTTGAGTAATGAAAGTCGTCAGAAACATATCTGTACTAAAGATGTTAAGTATCAATTAATTTACTAGTCAAGTAGTTGATGGAATTTCCATTAATTACTCGACTAGTTGTTAAGGAAGGGCGCTTTAAGTGATCACTTCCGGCTCAGGCTGCATCTGAGCACATCTCCCGGCTGCTGCTCGGCACTCTTAAAGGGACAGAGAGGAGCTAGCATGCAAAGATGTTGGCTCATTCTCTGGTCCCCTGCTGGGTCTCAGGACAACCCCCATGCTGCCCCTCTTCATTTTTAAAAGGGACGCAGAAGCAGCAGCAGCAGCAGCTGACGAGGGACCCCCTTCACACTGCCCCTCTGCATTTTTAAAGGGACACAGCAGTTGCAGCCTGTCCACTTGTCTGTCTCAGCACAAGCCGGCTGCCATTGCTGTGTCCCTTTAAAAATGCAGAGGGGCAGCATGAGGGTTGTCCTGAGACCAGGCAGGGGACCAGAGAATGAGCCAGCATCTTTGCAGGCTGGCTCCTCGCTGTCCCTTTAAGAGTCTAGAGGCGGGAGGGGAGAGATCAAGTAGTCAATAGTTATCGGGTAGTCGACTACTCCTTCACATCCCTAATCTGTACAGATGTTGTAGCATATTTATATATGCCACATTTAGCAGAGAAAGTGTTTTAGAAATATTCAGGAGAGACTTAAGTTGTGTGGCAGAGGGAAAAGAAGTTACTTTTTATCTTTTTCTACCCATTGTGTTACTTTAGTAGTGCAAGTCCACTTACATAGACTTCTGAAAAGAGAATTTTAAAACCCTCTTTTCAAAATGACCAAAAAATCATTTTTCTAGTCAGTCTGATGACTTAGGACTTCTCAAGGCTAAGTTGAGAAGTGCTGTTTATCTTGTCAGTCCTTTCCAATAGTGCAAAGCTGCCACTGGGACCCGGGAAGTGTAGGAGGTACAGAAGCTTAAACCTATCACTAGTGCAGAACTGAACACTATCTAATCTGGATCTTTGGCTACTAGTCTCTTTTTTGGGGGGGAGGAGAGAAAAGAAGAAGGGTTGTGGAGGTTTCCAGAATTGGGAGGAATTTTTTTTTTTAAGTATGTTGATTATTTAAACACCGATGATTGTATGAAGTTGCTCAGAAGTCTGGAATATTAGGAGAAAAGTCCTGGTAGAGAAGGAATAAGAGGACAGCAAGCAGGTAAAGTTACAGCTATTTGGGCATATCTGCAGAATAAACGACGAGCGAAAAGTTAAGACCCTGGTATTCGGCATAATGGATGGTCTGAATGGGAGAAGCAGACCCCACAGAGAATGGGGAGATGATATTAGTAGATTGGTGAAGTGCTAGTCTACAGAAACTAAGCCACTCTGCACTGGACTGGGAAAGATGGAAGGAAATAGAGAGGCATTGGACATCAACGGGCGTTCAGCCCATGGTTGTTGATGATGAAGCAGATAAAGTTATCCGAGATGCTTAATGAGTATAACTTTAGCCCATGGATTCTCAATTTAGCTTATTGCTATCATCCCATGTATGTGCAAATGCATATGCATATTTCAGGGATCAGAAGTTGTTGAATGTCTTTATTGGGAAGTTTTTCTGTTCATGTGTAGTGATACCAGACACTGTCTAAATAAAAATGTTGTCTTTGTCTTTAAGATAGGGATGGAGAGTATCTGCAATCTCAACAAAGAAATAATGTAAATAAATACATTGCAATTTCTCCTTAGATCTCTAGGTGGCATGTGATTGAGATGTAGGAAAAATTAAATCAGATGTATGAGTTCATATAAGTGCTGTAGGGTACAATGCAATAAAGAAGTGATAGAATGACTTGCCATCTAACTTAATTTTGTAAGACAAGGCAACACAGTATGTAGCTGTAATGGGCCTGAACTATTGATACCATTCATCTTACATGAATATTCAGCAAAGTAATTAGTATTTAATAAGGTTCTCTGAATTCAGCCTGTTTTCATATTTTGCAGCTGTATGGTTAAATAGGTAACTCATGAACAAACCTCTCAGAGACACGTGCAAACACTCTGTCCATAACACTTGCAGTAAGGAAGTGTTGAGAGTCTCTGGGTTAGGCTAAAAGGGATTAAAAACAAAGGTGATGTCATGCTAGGAGTCTACTACAGGCCACCTACCCAGGTGAAAGAAGTGGATGAGGCTTTTTTCAAACAACTAACAAAATCATCCAAAGCCCAAGATTTGGTGGTGATGGGGGACTTCAACTATCCAGATATATGTTGGGAAAATAACACTGCAGGGCACAGACTATCCAATAAGTTCTTGGACTGCATTGGAGACAACTTTTTATTTCAGAAGGTTGAAAAAGCTACCAGGGGGAAGCTGTTCTAGATTTGATCCTAACAAATAGGGAGGAACTGGCTGAGAATTTGAAAGTGGAAGGCAGCTTGGGTGAAAGTGATCATGAAATCATGGCGTTCACAATTCTAAGGAAGGGTAGAAGGGAGAACAAAGAGACAATGGATTTCAGGAAGGCGGATTTTGGTAAGCTCAGAGAGCTGATA
>JANRFK010002932.1:23633713-23660262 GCA_030068395.1 Apalone spinifera | reverse complement strand
ACTGAAGGAATTGGGTTTGTTTAGTTTAGAAAAGAGAAGATTGAGGGAGGACATAATAGAAGTTTTTAGAGATCTAAAAGGGTGACATAAGGAGGAGGGAGAAAACTTGTTCATCTTGGCCTCTGAGGATTGAACAAGAAGCAATGGGCTTAAACTGCAGCAAGGGAGGTTCAGGTTGGACATTAGGAAAAAGTTCCTAACTGTCAGAGTAGTCAGACACTGGAATAAATTGCCCAGGGAGGTTGTGGAATCTCCATCTCTGGAGATATTTAAGAGTAGGTTAGATAAATGTCTGTCAGGGATGGTCTAGACAGTATTTGGTCCTGCCATGAGGGCAGGGGACTGGACTTGATGACCTCTCAAGGTCCCTTCCAGTCCTATTCTATGATTTTATTAGGGTTTATAATATACAGAAATTATGCATCTAAGTGACAGACAATTGGTTGAGCTACTGAGTAATACAATTGTAATATGACTGTTGTTTTTGTGTGCAAATCTTTGCCCAGAGAGTAAAGCCCTACTTTTCTGGGGTGAATGTGATACAAGGTGCCACATATATTTGAATTCAGGTTCCAGTAACTATAATTGGGTAGAGGGAGGTTTCGGCTGTGAAGAGGGAAGCACCTGCTCTTGAGGGCCTCCTGAAAATATCTGCCAAACTTCAAGATAAAAATTGGTTATAATAAGCAGAGCAAATTTAAAAAGAAGTGAGTTCAATCTAATCTCTGTTTTGAAAATATGGCCCAAACTGAACACTCTATACATTTGTGTAAATAATTTGGCATGTTTTAGTTAAAGGAAGCAGTGTGGTTGACTTGATAGAGCACCAGGTGGAACTAGAGACTTGCATACTAGTCCACTCGTCTACTAAGGCTATGTCTACGCTATGGGGCTTTATTGGAAAAAGGAATGCAAATATTTTGCATAGATTTTTTTTTTTATCGGGCTTTTCTTAAATTTGGCAAAAAAAACAAAAAACAGAAGATGCGTTATCTGGACATAGCAAAGTTTTTCCAGGATACGTTTGGTATCCCGGAAAAAACCCCGTAGTCTAGACATAGCCTAAGTGACGTTGGGCGAGTCATTTTAGCTTCCTGCAATTCAGGGTACATGGGGGGGGAACCCTAGTAGTCAGTGTCAGAGTCTAGTATTATGGGACTAAAAGTAGCAGTGTAGACATCGGGACTTAGGCTGTGCAGACACCCTCAGATGTCCCATCTGTGCAAAAGTACTTAGTGAACTTTGAAAGAAAAGCAGTATTTTAGTGCTAGGTATTACTGGTAAGTG
Source organism: Apalone spinifera (assembly GCA_030068395.1). Taxonomy (NCBI): domain Eukaryota; kingdom Metazoa; phylum Chordata; order Testudines; family Trionychidae; genus Apalone; species Apalone spinifera. Next base: position 23,658,975 of record JANRFK010002932.1, on the reverse strand, counting down.
ACTTTGGTGTCTGTGAAAGACAATGTGCTGGGTGCCTCCAGGATTTTATTTATTCAAAGAATGGAGAGGGCAGCTTGTACCACCCTGCCCCTCTGCCTCATCCTTGCTCTGGAGCTGTTACTTTGGGTGTGTCTGCCAGTCACTCCTTGTTGGTTCTACCTAGAAAGTGAATTAGGACAGTACTCCCACTGGGGTGTTCCATGCTATGAACTTGTGCCCTGTAGTAAAATAATTGAGGCCACAACCAGCCACCAAACAGTGTGCCCATAACTTATAGCTCGCTATGACCGTTGGGCTAGATTTGAACCAAAGAGCTAGAGGTGAAAGCCAATATTCCTTCTCAAATTTCACTCCTAGCCCTTTAGGAGAACTTCCCGACTTTGTGAAAATTTAAAGAATTACCGGTCTTGATCTATGTGCTTTCTTGATTGGAGAAAAACTTGGACTGTTGCTTATGTTAGTCAGTATTTTGGGAGTGGAGGGCAGGAGTGACTTTTTGATAAGCTGGTACTATACACATGGTATGCCATTTCAGAAATACTTTCCTTCATGAAATGGCATTTTCGCTTTGCTTTTTCTGCAGTGGCTTTTTGGCTGCTGCTTCCTGTTTTCCACAAAGTAGCTAGGGTCAAATCTTGTAAACAGGGACGCTCCCAGGGATAAGCCCAACAAGTCAGTAGGACTACTTGTATGAATTAGTGAGCAGCATTTGGATTTGGTTCCCTTAGGACAAGGTCTGAACCCCACAGGTGTAACGAAAGGTGTTAATGGGGGAAAAAGTACCTTTAGTTCAGCTGACTGCACCAGGTGGGGGCAGGTGGGCCAGACACAACTGAAGATGAAGCTAGGTTGTGGGGAGGAGCTGGGTGTTGTGTAAAAAGCCCAAATGAGAAGGAGGTTGTAGGGACAGAAGGGAAGAATTCAGTAGCACCTTGAGGCTTGACAAAGTAGAGGAAAGGCCTAGAACTGGAGTATTGATTGCTATGGAGCAAGGGGGGCTCTTTTGCCCCTGCCATTTCATAGGTGTGTATGCACCATTGTGTCTCTTCCTCCCCGTCTCCCCCATGTAGAGTGTAATATAATCACACATAATAAACTGCTGACCACTCCCCCTTGAATTTTTCTGGGATGATGCCCCGAGAGAGAGGCAAATGTACAGCAAAAGCCCAGTGAACAGCTGAGGGGAAAGGGCTGAGATAGGAAAGGCTAGCTACATGTAGACCAGGGCTGCTCAACAAGTGGCCTGTAGACTGCATGTGGCCCTTGGCCCATTTGTTTGCAGCCCACGGTGCGGTTTGGGTTTACACAGGGCTCAATACGCGGCCCACAGGTGGGAGCCAAAACAAAAAAGTAGTCAATATAATGATCTTCTGTTGATATGCGTTTTAGTTGTTAAATTCCTGGATTGTCATTGCTCATTTAAAGTGCTGTGATATGGGTAGAAATCAAGTAAATACTGCATTTTATTAATATCAGTAGAACTGACTACAATGGGGCCTGCGTGTTGTGTAGTCTTGCCTTAATCTTTGTATTCATGCCTGTCCGTGTGAAAGCAGCTATTTGCATATATATTTGCATGCATATGCAGTCACACTTAAGTTGTGACCCCTTAGCATGTGCTATGAGTATCCTTGTGGCCCCTGGGGCTTCCAAAATTGAGTCACCCTAATCTAGACAGTGGGGCTATTTCGGGCTACTGGAAATATCCTGAAATAACAATTCCATGTCTTTAAATGCATGTGTCATTTCTAAATAAATAATGGGTGGGCTATTCTGGCCTCATTCCACGAGAGTGAAGGGACTTGTCAGAATAGTGTTTTATTTTGAGGTAAGGGTGCTATGTTGATGCCCCCAAAGAAGTTAAGGGAGGCAATGAGGAGTCCAAGACATTAGATATTAGCTGCTGGCTACGGGGTCCCTTGACTAGAACCTAGAAGAGAGGGAGGGCCTGGGCTCTCCTACTGGCTGACTGGAAAAAGCAGTGCAGAAACCCTCTGATGCTAGAGGGAGAAGGACCATTGAATTTGGAGCTAATCCTCTAGAGAGAGAGCCCTGGTGGACATCACTGATCCCGAAGAGGCAAGATGACCTTGCAGAGCCTGGATCTAGGTGAAGAGTCCCTGGAGCAGTGAGCCCAGGTAAGGGGTGAAGTTATGTTTGTGTTTTAGTTTATTGGACTCCTTGTTTATGGGTGGCACTAAATGTAAGGCAGCTAGAGGGCTGAATCTCAAGAAGAGGCAGACTACCCCAGGGCCAGAGCAGCTGTTGGCTGAGGAAGAGCACTGGCAACACGACACTCAGTGACAAGGCAGCGGTGAGTCCATTGACACCCCTATACGTACTGTGTTTTGTAGGAGGAATTGGGCAATTAGACAGCAAACTTATTTTCACAACACTGCAGCATTTGGTTGATGGGCCAATCCATCCAATAGCAAAATGAAGCTGCTGAGAGCAATCTTAGTTTTAAGGAAACTCTCTAACTTTTTTTGGCATGCATGGAGCGGTGTGATTTCTAGGGAGGAATCCGAAACATTTCTGTGGTTTGCAGGCTAAGCTGATGAGAACAAATACCTTCAGTATTTCAAGGAGGTCAACACTCCACAACAGTTAGAGGTTTGACCCCTCTTTTTTTTATGAGAACATTGTTTTCAAACTAACATAGTCATCCAACATACACCCTGATTCCTTTATGCTGAGGACCGTTTGCACCACCCTGGTCTGGAAAGGAGCCTTAATAAACTATATTCAAGGCTCATTTGCTCTGTCCTAGTGCTGTGAAGGATCCTTTGTGTAAATGAGAATCTGGACTCTATACATTACTGAACTAGGTTCAGGCTGAGGGGATGTACAATTGCTCTATAGATAGTTGGGTTTAGACTGAAGCCAGAGTCCTGAGACCCTGTAAGGGGAAAATTCCCTTAAAAGAATGATGTTTAGTTTTAAAGTGAAGTCCTTTCACAGTTTCATAGAGGTTAAGTTCAGAAGAGGACCAGTGCCGTAACTAGCTAATTTTGCACCTGAGGCAAGAATATAAAAATTGCACCCCCTCGTGTGTATATATTCATAGTAGTTATTTCGTAGAAAAAGGGAAAATACATAAATAACTATAATATTAATAGCACAATGTTTACTTATTATAGTTATGAGTTCTGCATAAACAATTAATACATGTATACATATAATTATAAATATCATCATGTCAGGTATTTGTTTATAATTGTACTTTGGGTGCTTTTAATGAGGCAAACTCATCAATAATTGTGTTGAAATTAATGTTATTCGCTACCTTGTGTTCTATTGATAAGATGGACATATTTGATGATCTCTCCTGAAACGTGGATGCTCGAACATAGTTCTTAATTTTAGTTTACTAAAACTTCTTTCGCAAGAAGCCACAGTCACTGTCTTGTCCCCTTGGTTTGTGTAGCACATTCAAAGTGCTTGGCACAAGTGGCTCAGCAGCATGGGCTCCAGTTTTTGGAGGGGGAAACCATGACTCCAACAGGCTGAGGGCCTGGACCCTGACCCATAGAACCCGGGAATCGTAGCTCCCAGACCCCCAGCTCTAATCACATACCCCTAAGACCTAGAACCACTCCCCTGGCAGAGGTGAAACAAGACTCAGGAGTCCTGGCTCCCAGCCTGACACACCCACCTCACCCCCTGCACTTTTGCCCCTGTGCAGGGCAATCTGAGCCCCTTCTTCCCCAGCCCCGTGCCTGGGAACTGCGCTAGGGCACCTTAAGGTGACACATGGTGCGGCTGAGCCAGTGCCCAGCCTCCCGCGCTGCTCAGAAGCAGCCGACGCGCTGGGGCTGGTGACTGTTGGATCGCGGAGTGGCAGCGTGCAGCCTGACATGTAAACTGTGGGCTGGCCGATGCTAATGGGCGGGGGAGGGAAGCAGCACTGTCTTAAAATAAGTAGTTTTCTGTGTCATTTTTCTGTGCCCCCTCAGCTTTGTGCCCGAGGCAAGTGTCTCACTTGCCTCACCTTTGTTACGGTCCTGAAGGAGGCCATGAGATTAGCTATTCTCACCGCTTGTTTATCACAGGCTATTAAACGTCACTAGTTACCCCTATATTAAGACCAAAGACTTGAGTTAGAAGTATTTCCAATCCCAGGAGCCCCAGCTACATTCCAGAGGCAGAGAACAGGAGAGACCAAACTGCTACCAACGCCCAAGGCCACTCCAAAGGCAGGGAATGGATTAGTTGAGTCCATTAGTTAATGCTTTCCCATGCAACCTTAATTAAGCCCCTTTCTGCCTCCTTCCTGTGTACTGAATGAAGCACACTGGGGAGCTGTGGGGAAAACTGTGGTTATGTACCTGAAGAATATAGCATAATGCACATGCACCAGGAAACACTATTAAGATTTTACAGACCACTGTAGAGCTGGCATTTCCTAACTGCCAGGTGCTTGACTCTGTCACCTGAATAACACAGAGGATGTAGTGGAGACAGGTACTCCACTTTGGCATGGGTGGGGTTAAAGCAGGCCAGAGAGGGGGGTGGTGGTTGTGTTTTTTTTTTTTTTTTTTTTTTTTTTTAAGTTTTTAAACAGCCTCCTCCGTGCCTTCTGTTGTAGGATTGATCCTTGAGCTTTCAGCACTAGCCACAGGAGAATCTAGCATCAGGGTTGTGATCCTGGGTAGGGAAGGAATGGGCCACTTTCACTGTGCTAGCTCTACGGGAGGGATGCTAAGGCCAGGTCTTTCTTTCCCTTGCTGCGAGTTGGGGGAGCTACTGTCCCACGTGCTGCTCCCAGCTTGTTGAGTGTAGGGTGTGTGGTCAAGTGGAAGGAGAACGTAGCCTGGCCAAACCTGGGCATCAGCCTGTTCCCACCATTATACCTGCAGCTCTCTGGCATTCCTAATGCAGTGGGTGCTGGTGCTGCTTTGATGGCTACATGGGTCCAACTCTTGAGAACGTTCACATTCCTTTTTAGTTTGGTAGCTGGGAGACAAGGGAAATGAGAGTTTTTAACCTTTTCTAGCTCGGCTAACTCCAAATAGAACTTCTCAAGAAAAGGTTGCAACATGGCCCTTGTTTGCGGCAGCCCTTCGGTACTTAGCAGGGAGAAGGCCCCTAGACTGGAGAAGTGTCTTTGTTCCATGAAATTCTAAGTATCTTTTATAATGGAGTATTGGACAACATGAATAGTAAAAGGGGAGTGGGTAGCAACGCCTATGGCAGAAAGAGGGCACTCCCCTTGGAATGGTGAAAAAGTATTGAGGGAGGGATAGCTCAGTGGTTTGAGCATTGGCCTATTAAACCCAGCATTGTGAGTTCAGCCCCTGAGGGGGAGCTGTTTAGGGATCTGGGGCAAATCTGTCAGGGATGGTACTTGGTCCTGCAGTGAGGACAGGGGACTGCACTGGATGACTTCTCAAGGTCCCTTCCAGCTCTATGAGTTAGATATAGTATCTCTATCTAATATGCCCTCTGGGTATGTCTATATTGCCATAAAAGAGCTGCAGCCAGTCCAGGTCAGTGGACTTGAGTGCAGGATGTGGGGCTATAAAACTGCAGCATAGATGTTCGGGCTGGGTCTAGAGCCTGGGCTTCTCCACCCATATCACACCCAAAGCCAGCTGACCCAGACCAGCTGTGGCTGTGCCACAATCTCCTATTACAGCGTGGGGCACTTAGAACCTACATGGGTAGATGGTCTCAGAGATCCAATATGTTTCTAATTTCCATGATCCTGACTGAAACTGGTTTCATGGAAACAGGGAATAAGTCATGATTCAAATCTACTCAGAGGTAGAATAGAAAGGATTTTACATTTGGATTGACAATCATCCTATGATCCACAGCTCTGAGCTTTTAAAACTTCATCCTTACTTAGTTTCATTCTTACTTCTAAGTCTGAAGGAGACAAAAACTTTAAGAAACTCTTGTAAATGGAGCATGTGAGAATTGTTTGTTTTTTCTTAGTAGGCCTTTGGGGTTGGTTGGGAATGTGATAAGACTAGAAAAAACATAATGTTGAAGCAGAAAACTGGCATTCAGTATATTATTGAGAAGCATGGATGAGCTGGCTAAGCTCTCAGTAGTATAAAGAGTTGTTGGCTTGAGTATACTGTATAAAAGGGAAACAAAAACAAAGAAAATCGGTTAGAAAGAAAATCATCCACAGCTAATACAAGTGATGTTGCCTGCACAACAACACTGCAAAAGTCTGAGCCTTGGATTGTCATCTTGGCCACTAACTTGTTTTGTGACCTGGATCAAGTTACTTAATGTTTCTCTACCTCAGGATTTTCATCTTTAAAATGGGGACAATAATACTTACCATTCATGTCACCCAGGTGTGAGCTTAGTTATTGCTGAGGAAGCACTTAGTGAACCTGCCCTGAGAGTGCTATACAACTGTTTATTAAATGTTTCAGCAACCTTTTACCTCCCAGGTAGAAAAACATGGGTAAACTGCACCTGTTCCGTCAGTTTTACCCACATCTGGTATCCCAAAGGCTTAGGAATCTAATATTGCAAGACATGTGCTAATATGTGATCAGAGAACAAAACCGAGACCTGTGAATTTAAACATCAGCATTTCCTTTCAATCTGACAGCTCAAATACTATAGTGAAGAGCGCACTGTAGGAACCTAGACAAGAAGCACACATTTCCTTCTTTGGACAGCAGATGGTGCTGTCAGCCTATGTAAAGTAATGAAATTTAGTATCGGGGAATGAAGAAAACTGATTTTACAATCCCTCTAGATCAGTCTTTGCCCCCCCCCCCCAAAAAAAGTCATTTTGAGTTTGCATTCAAGGAAAAAGCTTTTCTACTTAATGCAAGATATAATGTAAATTATTCATCTACCTTGCTCTAAATAATTGAAAATGGAAAGGGGGAAAAAAAGGGGATTAGTTTAGTTGGCACAAATCTTCAAATAAATAAAAAGTAGGATGTCCCTAAGTATTTCAGCGTGCTCGAATCAAAGGACTATGTATTTATGCATTTAAGTCTTTATATGGGCTAGAGTAGCTGAGTTTAGCAAATATCTGCAAGTTTACAAGTGAAACCCAATTTGAAAGCTAAGGGAATTAGTAAAGGTGCAGAATAAGAGAGTGCTAGAAGAATACAAGCATTTATGGAACAGAATGTGAATACTGAAACGGAACACTTGGTGATGTAGAAATGTAGGGAAATCAGCTTCAAGATGCACCATGCTTACAAGATCAACATTTTAATCTCTGATCCATTTTCTTTAAACTAATTTCAGGTTTTGAACCTGTTGCACTGGAGAGGAGAAAATGCACATTTCCCTTACAATCGTTGTTCGGTGGTTGGGTCTGAGCCAAATGGAATGTAATTTCTCTTCCAAATGTCTCTGGACTACCTTTATTAAAGACTTTTAAATGTAGATGCAAACAAGGCCTGGCACCCAGGAAAGACAAACATGCTCCAGACTATTGAGTGCAGCTCTGGCCACTTTTGAGAAGTTTAATCTTCTTGGAGCAAAGCTACATTTGTCTTTCTGTTGACTGTTTTCAAGGTCCTTTTGCAGGTTTAGATTAGCTGGAAGGTACTGGCCAGACTTTGCTTATTTGGAGTTAGTTTAAATGCTTCTGTTTGCACTTACTGTGTAACTGGTGTGTGTAGGTGTGTGTAACTGGTGTGTGGGGATGTGTTTTACAGTAATCTGTAGGCTCTATGCTCTGCTTTGTGTCCTGTTCATAAGAAAACAAAGGTCTCTGTTCTCTCCTCTGTGGGAATAAACCCATGTAGGAAAGAGACAACTTATTGGTGTGTCCTTGGAATCTCCTGTTGAGAAGGAGGCTCTTCCACCATTGTGTTGATTTGTCTTCGCAAAATTGATCAGTCTGTTTTAAATGCCTTATGTCTTGGTTCTGATCAGTTTTCTTGTGAGTATCTTGAGGAGTCATTTTCCAAACTTGGGCATGAATTGTCCAATGTCTTTGCCATGGGGCTAAGCAGGCTATACTGGAAAGCCAAAACCATGTTTGGTGGTTTAGTGTTAGCATGACCCTCTAATTGTAGGCCTTTGACTCTCTTGTCCCACTTATTCCATCAAAGTGAACACAATCTGGTCTGCAGTCAAAATCAGCAGTTCTCCCTCTCCCTTGCCCTACAATCTGCAAGACAAGGGCCATCCATATGTACTCAGTCAGAGGGAGCATGCTGCAGAGATGACCTCTCTTCCCCTTCCATGGCTGTAGAGTTGGGTCCACGCACAGAACCAGAGAGGATTGGGGACCTAAGTGCTCCACCTTGGGTCTACGCTTGGGATTTCTGCCCTTCTAACACTGCTGACAACCTTGTGAGCACACACTGCTCCTGACACAGGTCAAAAGGATGCTCATGAGAACGTAGTGTAATATTATACAATGGCTTTAGGACTCTGGACCATCTGGAGCTTTCTGGTTGTCTGCAAGTGCTGCATACCCCCCCCAGCCTTAATGCCCTACAGATGCATCAATTCCAATTAATAACAGTCCCAAGTTCAGTACATTGTTGGGAAATTATTTCATTCCCCAGGATAAGATCCTTCACTCTTTAGTTCCTGACCATATATACCCTCCCCTGCACGTGTTTTAATCACTCCAAAATGCAAGGTATTGTGTCCTATTTCCTTGCAGGTGGGGAAGAGTGGGATCAGAGTACATCACAATAATCAAGATATCCCGTAACAAATAAACTCCGGCATCTCTGGTGGTGTGAAGGCAAAGGCACTGTCTGCCTCTCTGTAAAGGGCCGTGTTCAGCTGTAATCTTATTTGTAATGTAATCAATATGTTTACTGAAGGGGAGAATATCATCAAGTATTACTTTAAGATACTTAGGAGATGTGACACAATCCAAAGTGGAACCCACAACTCGAAATGTAAAGGTATTAGCCTGACTGAATTTGCTAATAGAAAAAACCAGCTACAGTTTTATCAAGACTGACAGAGGAAGAGAGGTTTATTAAGCCAGCTGATCACATAGGCTGTTCTAGAGAGGAGGGTAGTAGAGGGAGAAGGAACATCATTGACAGTAAGTGAGAGCGCATTGTCGTCTGCATCCATAAATCATTTTCAGCAAGCCTGGAGCCTGGCATCCCCTTTTCACAGCTTGAATCCTGTAAGACCGGCACAGATGCAGAGGCAGATCCTGAGCTGTAAATTGTGATTCCTCCTTGGACTTGAATGGAGCAAGGTTGATTTACATCAGCTGAGGATATAGCCCATAATGGCTGGTGCTGGGAACTAAGCTGTGGTTATCTTTTAACCAAGGCGATCTTGACTTCAGGTTTGGATCGCAACTGGCTTCCACATGACCCTGGAAACTCTTGTGCATGTGCTTTGCTATGCTTATTTGTCTTATTGAGGTCAATGGGACTGCTCCATGGAAGAGAAGTAAAGTCATGTGCTTAGGTTGTCGTAGGATCTAGGTACATCTTCATAGGCCCCGGCTTGTATCCCCAGCTAGTGGGAAAAGAGACAAGTGTACAGATTGTCTACAAGGCATTTTCTGCTTTCGGTACTGCATTGTCTACAGCTTGCATGGGAAGAATCTTTTGACTTGTGTAAGAGAAAAGATTTTTAACTGGGAAATTCACACTAGTCAGCCATTTGTATTGAGCTCTGTTGAGCAAAGAGGACTGTGGTTTCTGGGGCACTGGAAGAGCAAGCTTGTTAGGCGGGGGACCAAAGGCAAAGTGAAGGGGAGGTAGGTATCATCTAACATGGTGGGGACAAATGAGTGGGCATCTGGCGTGATGGACAGAATCTTCACTGGAAGCTGAAGAAAGTGCATGACCGAGGTCACATGGAAGAGATGGGTCACCTACATGAGAAGAGCTAAGTTTCAATAACTTTTGCTTTTGAAGAAGTAGAATTGCTTGTTCAGCTGAGAGGAAGAAGTGCTTTTGAATGCGGGGAAAAAAATTAGAAAATCCCTATGGAGATTTTTCTTAAGTAATAAAAAAGGAGAAATTCCAGTGGTATTTTCAAGTGAACTTTCGTGTAAGTTAAACAGCCGTGGGTGTTTAACCTGCTGAACAGGAGGACCCAAATTTTCAGAAAGCCCCCGCAACCTCAATAATGTCATGCTGAGAGCTGCTGGGTGCTGATCTCTTCTGGAAGTCAGGCCCTTATTTAGGTGCCTAAATGGGACCTGAGTTTGGAAAATCTGGTGCCCATTATAGGTTCTCTGGATAATCTGTCTTCCATAGGTTTAGCACAGAGGAAGGGTAGTTGTTGGTTTTACAAAGATTAAGAGGCCTTTCTCTAAAGAATCTATGTTTGTACAGTATGTCATAAATAGACCTGAAACTGCAAGTCACCTTGAAATATCTGCTTACATAAGAACATAACATAAGAACGGCCATACCAGGTCAGACCAAAGGTCCATCTAGCCCAGTATCCTGTCTTCCGACAGTGGCCAGCACCAGGTGCCCCAGAGTGGGTGGACTGAAGACAATGATCAAGCGATTTGTCTCCTGCCATCCCTCTCCAGCCTCTGACAAACATTTTATCCCCTGGCTAATAGCCCTTTATGGACCTAACCTCCATGAAATTATCTAGCTAAAACTGTTCATCTTAGAAAAGAGACAACTAAGGGGAGATGTGATAGAGGGCTATAAAACTTTGAATGGTGTGGAGAAAGTGAGTGAGGAAGCATTATTTGCCCCTTCACATAACATAAGAACCAATGAAATTAATAGGCAGCAGGTTTAAAATTTGCATAAGGAAGTATTTCTCATACAATGCCCAGTCAACCTATGGAACTCCTTGCTAGGGGGTGTTGTGAAGGCCCAAAGTATATCTGGGTTCAAAAAAGAATTAGGTAAGTTCACAGAGAGGAGAGATCCATCAAAGGCTATTAGCCAAGATGGTCAGAGGGACAACCCCACCCTCCATCTGCTAGAAGCTGGAAATCAGGTGATGAATTATTCAATAATTGCCTCTCTCTGAAGCATCTGGCACTGGCCACTGTCAAAAGACTCATTGATGCCTAGATTGACTATTGGTCTGACCCAGTATGACCATTCTTATGCTATGTAGGAGCCATGTAACAATATTAATAAAGAATGATTGGTAATATCAAAGGAAACAATCCGAGTTCACTCCCTTCTCCATCAGCGTGACAGAAGGGTTCATTTGTTTTGAACAGGGAAGGACAATCTGACAGGTCTGACATATTGACACTGGCACAATTGATAATGCACTGTCAAAATGTCAGTCCAAATATGATGGTTTTCAAATCTAGATTCTTGCCTGCAGGTTGGGAAGGTGCACCAGAGCGGAGAAGGCCATCTTAAACCTAACGTGCCAGTACACTATCCCTTGAATCATGGTGCTGTTTGGTTTACAGATATTTGATCTGTGCGGTCTCTGATGGCGTGTGTTTGGGTTGCTGACTGTGTTCATTTGAGCTGCGAAGAACAGCTCCAGCTTCCCTTCCTTTCTTGAGTTACAGCTGCCATTCTTCTGCCTCAGTAACTGGGATTTGTAAGGCTGTTGGATCAGACCAACCGTTTTCCTGTTGCTACCTTGTTTCGAACAATTGCAGCTGCCTGAGAGGAAGGTATAAAATTTCCATAGCAGACAATTGTGCCCATGGGGGAAATATCTTCCTGACCCCAGGCAGTTAGTAGTTGGCTTGTATCCTGAAGCGTGAGGGTTTATATCCCTTATCATATTTTTTCTTATCGAATGGATCCTAACGCTCTTTTAAAAACTGAAATACAAACTGGGTCAGGGTTAGTCCAGTGGGTTACCGCTGTGGCAAGCCAGGCCAAATGTTTAAACAAAATAGCTCAGGACAGGACGTGAGATCCTGTATTCAGCTGAATGTGAAGTGATTGCCAGAGGAGAGTGGGAAACCGTGATGAGCACTTTCTGCATGAGCCAGATTATAAGAGAATCATCCATGGGCAGGAGAACCTTATTTTCACGTCTTAGCTGGAGCATAGCACCTCCAGTAGCATAGAACTCGCTAGTGCCATGCTGGGCTATAGGGATGGCAGGTGAACCTAGGGCAGGGGAAGGAAAACCCAAAGCTCCACCCCTTGTCTGAGGTCCTGCCATCTAGGGGCCTGGTGGGAGCCAAGTGCTGCCCCATTGTAGGGGCAGGCCACCCCTTCACCAGCAGATGGCATGTGGCCCCAGCCTTTCTCCTCCCCCCAGCAAGTAAGTTGGGGAGGGTAGGCAGGTGGTGCATGGCCCCAGCCCTGGCTGGAGCTTGGGGGAGAAGGAGGGCAGGCATCACTGGAGCATGGGGAGAGTGGAACCTCAGCCCTGAAGGCCACATGGTGGGCAGCTCCCCTGGCCCCTGTCTTGGCTGGGCTGAAGCTCAGACTGCCCTTTGAAACTGGGGGAGAGAGTGGAGGATGGGGGCGGAGTGCAGTCAGGGCCGGGCTAGTCCTTTGGGAAGGCATTGCCTTCCCTTGCCTCTTATACCTGCCACTCATGCTGGGGTAGTGAGCTCCTTCTGCTTAACCATGCAGAATGTGGCTGCAGCATGAGTTCCTGCAGGGGTTGTCCCTTAGCCAGTACTCTTCATGCAGGGCTGTATCCCTGCTCCATGATCTCATTGCACTGGCTGCTTTGGCATGACAGGTATGTCTGTGCTGGAGTGAAACACCCACAGCTGGTCTGGGTCAGCTGCCTCAGGCTGTAACTTGCAGAGTAGATGTTCAGAGTCATCCTGGAGCCCTGGCTCTGGAACCTTGTTCTGCAAGCCAGAGTCAGGCGACCTGGGTGTTTTATTGCTGTGCAAACATATCCCAAAGGTCTATAGGGCACCACTGACTCTGGGCCTAACAGAGCAGGAGAAGCAATCCCAGTCTGATTTGGTCTGTGTCTGTGCAGAGTCTCCTGCTATCCCTGCTCCCTTCCCTGTGCATAGGCTGCGCCCGTCAACTGAAACCTGAGCTAAACTGACAAGAAAGCTGGTAGGAAAATAAAAACAACAACAAAAAATAAATGGCGCTTGTTTAATTATTTAAATTAAGACTTATTTGAAAGACGTGTTTCCAGCAAACACTCCCTCTTTAGTTTTTAATGAGCTGCAGTGCTTCAAAAGGAAAAAGCCCATAAACTTCCCACTGCCGTGTCTTAGCATGTTTAATTAAACAGGTGCTGGAGGGAACGATACACTGCTCCCAGCCATAATGGTATCAGCATTCCTTCCTGCACACCGTGCGACGCACAACCCCACCGTTGGCAGCAGCGCCGTAGGGTGTTCCCTGTTCCGTTGAGCAGGGTTTATAGCTATAGTTACCGCCTGCCTTGGCGACATGTTGTGCAGCGGTAATTTAATCTGAGATTTTTGCAAGTGCAAGGAGGTTTGTTTGTTTATCTAGATTTACTTCTATGATTTACTGGCAGCTGAGCCTGATAGGGGAAGCGGGTTTGACTGCCACACACCTGAACCACTATGTGTAGGGATGAGAATACTGCATTTCTGTAGAGCTCTTCCCAATACGGTCCTTTCCGTACTTAGACATTGGATACTCCAGGGAAGCAGGCAAAGGGAGGCCAAAGAAAGGTTTATTTACACTGAGCATTTAATTGAGGGTTAAAGGTGAATGTTAGTTTAAAGCAGAAGAGTTCTTCCTGCTTAATTGCCTGCATGAATGCTCTTCTGGAATAAGAATGGTGACTGGGCAGCAAAATGTCAAATGAATTTTATTGGAAGACATAAGCCCCACTATACGTATAAAATGATGGGGACTAAATTAGCTGTTACCACAAGAGAGAGAGCGAGATCTTGGAGCTATTGGGGCTAGCCCTCTGAAAACATCCACTCAATGTGCAGCAGCAGCAGCCGAAAATGGAAACAATGTTAGGAATCATTACACAGGGATAGAGAATAAGACAGAGAATGTCTTATTGTCTTTGTATAAATCCATGGTATGCCCACATCTTGAATATGGTGCACTGATATGGTCACCTCATCTCAAAAAAGATATCTTAGCATTTGAAAAAGTTCGGAAAAAGGCAGCAAAAATGACAGGTCTCCAAATTAGGGGTTTGGAGTGGTTACCAGATGAAGAGAGATTAAAAAAGACTGAGGCTTTTCAGTTTAGAAAAGAGGAGATTGAGGAGGGATATGATAGAAGTCTATAAAATCATGACTGGTGTGGAGAAAGTAAATAAGGAAAAGTTATATACTTGTTCCCATAACACAAGAACCAGGAGTCACCAAATTAAATGAATAGGTGGCAGGTTTTAAACAAACAAAAGGAAGTACTTCTTCACACAACACACAGTCAACCCGTGGAACTCCTTGCCAGAGGATGTGGTGAAGACCATGACTTTAATGGTTCAAAAAAGAACTAGATAAATTCATGGAGGGTAAGTCCATCAATGCCTATTAGTCAGGATGGGCAGGAATGGTATCCCTCGCCTCTATTTGGGCATCTCTATACTGGGGAGTTATTGCAAAATAACTCTCCTTATTTCAAAATAACAAGGTGAGTGTCCACACTACCAGGCCTGTTATTTTGAAATAAAGGGCTCATTATTTTGAAATAACTCCAGTTTGTGAAGAGGAATGGCTTATTTTGAAATAGTTATTTTGAGAGTTATTATTTTGAAATAACTACCTAGTGTAGACATAGCCTTTGTGAGAGGCTCGGAAGGGCGACGGGGGAGGGATCGCTTGATGATTACCTGTTCTGTTCATTCCCTTTGGGGCACCTGGCATTGGCCACTGTTGGAAGACAGGCTATTGGGCTAGATGGACTTTGGCCTGACCCAGTATGGCCGTTATTATGTTTTAAGAATGCCTAAGTCCAAATTAGCTTAATCCACTTCAACTCTGTCTTAATTTCCCCAGGAAGGAAAATAATGAGCTCTCCTTCTGGGCCACTGGGTCAGGACATGGTGAGTTTTGGACCCCAGTCCTTTGGGGCAAACCCTGTTATATCATATCCCAAAATAGCACATCAAATCTATTTCCATGTTCCCAGAGCTTTGTTAGGTGTCCATACTGACTCAGTCTACCTCTAGAGCGATGGGGTTTGTCGGAAGAACTCTTACCTACATCTGCATGTCTGCTATTCTTTTATTCTGGTGTAAAAGCATCCACATAGGGAGATAATCTGGAGTCATTGTTCCGGCGTCACTCCCTATGTAGACAAGCCTTAAAATCCCTTTACTACTCCTGAGATTAAAATCAATGGGACTACTCACATGTTTAAAGTTAAATGTGTTCTTAAGTGCATTGCTGGATTGGGCCATTGGTGAGAAACTGGGGCTGGGAAGGATTCTGGGAAGAAGCGAGTGTAAGGCGAGATCAGAAAGAGGATAGAAGAGCGGGACAACTGGAGGTGGATGGGACAGTGGAAAGGAGGCACTGAAAATGGATTAGTACAATGCTGGGGGAAATAAGGAGACATCTGGCAGCAAGATCAGGTGTGTAGGGGAAGGGAAAAATATTGGTGTGTGCAGGAAGGTGACACCAGGGTGGTCCTTAGGATTTATGGGGCCCTATACAGTACTATTAAACTGGTGCTCCTATGCCCAGTGGCAGCTCAGGGTGGGAGGGAATGATTATTTCTAGAGATGTGATTTTTATAATCTTCAGCATCACACTAATGAAATATTTTAAAGCAAATTTTAAACTCAGGTCCTGTAGATTTGCACAGTAAATTCAGAAATGGACAGGATATACCTGGGGTTGGCAAATGCCTGTTCATTGGTTTCGTTACCACTGGAATGGCTCTTTTGCAGGTTCTGCTCATAACTCTGGCAGACTTTGTTGCTTTTAAGTTCATTGGATCCTCTCCGGGGGAAGCAGAGCCACACGACAGGGTAGGAAAAAGCAGATGGGTAGACATAAGACCCAGTAGTGCCCCAAATTTTCAGGTGCTCTATATAGCTGTATATTTTGCATATGGGTAAGGCTGGCTCTGGGTGCCACACAGGAAAAACTGGGCTTTACTGAGAGCTTGGAGAAACACCCCAGGAAAAAAGAAAGCGGTGTAAGCACAGCTGATGGGAGTGAATCAGCAGCATCTCCTCAGGGAGACTCAGGTGAAGCCGGCCACGTGGTTTTAGCCATCTTTAGGCCCTTGAATAGAGTCCCCTGGACAGGGCTCTGAAGGGTTGTTGTTGTGTCACACAGGACTCAAGGACAGGGATTGTAAAGCAAAGGAGAGGGCTCAATAGGCACCAACAGAGAGACAAAGTCTCTCTGAGGGAAAGGAAATACACCAATGACCTGATTTGGGGCAGCCAGAGGTTTCCTGTCATCCCCGACACCAACACTAGTAAGATGGGCTCATCTTTTGCCTTGACTAGGAAAAAAAATCCACTGCAGGAAACATATGTCAGCTCAACCCTCCTTTTGTCATTTTAATTGAATTGTGTCACATTGCTTTACTTTGCTAAAAATCATAATGGGGAGTTAATTAGCAGTTCACAGAGTCTGTGGGACGAGAGCAGCTTGCCAGCCGAAACAGGGAGATCTTGTGGAGATGACATTAATGCAGTAACTGCAGGCTTCTCTAGCAGGCTAAAATGGGGGAGGAAAATACAATCACAAATAAACCAGTATAATAAAATCCTACAGTGTTGTCATGCACAAAGGAGAAGAAGGTCATGCACGTGATTTGGAGCCATGCTTCAGCATGCTAATGGTTACCACCAGTGTATCTCTGCAGAAATAATGGGGAGACATTTTTGGGTGGAATTTTCAAAGCCAGTCCGTTTTGGCTTAGTGCTTCTCCCGGGAAAGTCAGTGGTAATGGGAATTTTAGTTGGGAGCCCAATATAACCAATTTCCTGAGCTTTTGAAAAATGTCAGTGGGGTGAGGTGGCTGCCCCACACTGGGGAAAAAATATATGGAGATATACCTATCTCATACAGCTGGAAGGGACCTTGAGAGGTCATTGAGTCTAGTCCCCTGCCTTCATAGCAGGACCAAGTACCATCCCTGACAGATTTGCCCCAGATTCCTAAATGGCCCCCTCAAGGACTAAACCCCCTGGGTTTAGTAGGCCAATGCTCAAATCACTGAGCTATCCCCCCCAAAAGAGGGGGAGAGCTGCTGTAGAGAGGCTGTGCAGAGCTCCTAGCCAATGAAAAGAGGGCTCATTAGGAGCTAGTCGGGTGAAGATTTGCTGGAGCAGTCCAGGTATAAGGAGCTGCTCAGCAAAGCAGCGTCCCTCTCTCGGGAGTGCAAGGGAGCATTGGCTGCCATGGAAGCACCTAGGCAATGCAGGGCAGGGCAGGGCAGGGCAGGGCAGGGCAGCTCTTGGATGACCACTGCTGGACTGAAGGCCTTGCCGGAAGAAGCGAGAAGGTGCTAGAGTTATGGGGAGGTGGCTCACGGAAAGAGGGAACTGTTTGTACTCCACTGGTCAATAGCTGAGAATGGCCAGTAACCAGACTGTGGGTTGCCCCTGAGGCAAATGGAAGGACTGAAGACTAGAAGAATGGATTGCTGAAGGGGCTTTTATTGGGTGTGTGTACAGTGTCTAGCACAATGAGGCTTGATCTTGGTTGAATCTCTAGACACTATTGTAATATAAACAGTTAAACTGGGGGAAAAAACCTGTGTGGTCTTGCCTTCCACTTCAGAGGAGTGGTGAGTGGGTGGGTTTCTACATTGGTCTGTTAATATGAGAAGCAAAGGCTCATTATCCTTTATACCCTACATCCAAAGAAGCTATTTCTGTCTCATACAGTGCTTTAAAAGCCAGTTGAGAGAGAGAGAGAGAGAGAGAGAGAGAGAGAGAGTTTATAACCTGCAATCTGCCAGCTTTTCAGCTGGACTATATAGCCCCTTGGTATATATTTTTTTCTTATCCCAATTAACCACTGAGCCTTAGGCCTGGGCACTCTGTGTTATGTGTTTAATTGAACTTGAGAGAAGGGGTTTAAAATGTGGCAAAAGGCCAAATTATAAATGAAGTGCAACTCCATGGAGTTAAAGGAAGGTCACTCCTCGCTTTACACTGCGGGTTGAATTTGGAGCAGAGAGCTCAGTGGATTGGTTTGGAATGCACCACATGTAGGAGCTGGAAAATGGGCTGGGGGAAAGTCATTTCCTTGTGCCATTCTGTATGGTGAAGACCCTAAGAAGTGCACAGCACTGTTGTTGGTACGATGTAGAGTCTGGGCAAAGGAGACAAAAGTTGGCCTGGGTAAGATTCCATTAATCCCCGTGCAGTTCTACTGGGGGTGAATCTGCCCCAATAAGCCAACACAAGGCCTGCCACTGTCCTTTCTGCACTGCTTCACCATGGTGGGTTCTGACCACAGTTGTTCTGACCTGAGTGCAAGAAAAGCCATCAGAGATAAGCATGTGGCTGGGAGAGCCATCACCTCAGCACTTCTATAGCAAACAGTGGTGTCCAGCGGGGTTTGACACTCTCATTATTCTCCCACGTTGCATTGCGGCCATGCAGCTGTGATGAGGGCCAAAGTTCATTGTGTGGCCTTGGCACTATGGAGAAGAAGGGTTTTTAATCACATATTGCTTGATCTGGGGTGGATTGGAATCCTAGTGCAGAAAGGCAGTTTTAGTTAACATATGTTAGCAGGTTGAGGTCAAGACTAGATGACCACATCTAGTTTATTTCTCTACTGAAGGTCACAATGTCAACTACCCATCTGCTTCAAAGGGCTCTCTGCTGCATAACTTTAGCTTCTGTGAGTAAAATACAGCAGCGAGAAGAGTGACCAGCAGTAACTCTCTTGCCACGTGGCCTGGTAATGCAGACTGGAGATGGTGTAATGCCTCTTCAGTAAAAGGAAAGGAGAAACAAAAATGAACACACAGGCTTGACAATGCAATCCCAACTCCCCGAACACAGAGGCAGATGTTTGACTTTACCCAGGTGATTAGGGCCATTAAAGTCTGCAGGATTATTTATGTAAGTAAAGTTAAGCACATACTCACGTACTTGCAGGATAAAGCAAACTACTTCACTGGAGTATCCTGCTCTTCTCCCGCTAACAAACAGAAGCTGAAAATAAATTGCTCCTGGTTCATCTCTCCCCCTTCACTCGCTCTCCCCCCCCCCCCCCCCCCCGGTTCAGTTTCCAGCATTGTTGCAAAAATGGACATGGGGGGGGGGAGGGAAGGAGAGGGAAAATGCTTCATGTTTTTTTGGGTAGAATCTGTGATGTTCTAACGGCAAAAAGCAGTTTCCTCTGGAACGCTAGCAAGGAAGAACGTGGGAAATGGTTTCTAGGAAAGGCTGCCATGTCATGACACACAGTGAGGTTTTGCCCCTTGCTCTGCAGATCCCTCTTGCTAATTGTGGATGACGGGGCAGAGCGAGCATGGTGTGGAGGGGGAGTTAGGAAGGGCCTAAAAGCTCTAGGTATGGAGTTGTTTAGGAGTCAGAAGGAGGAAGGATGGCCGAGTGTTTAGGGATTCCATTTCCTACTCTGCCACAGGCTTCCTTTGCAACCTTGAGCAAGCTGCAACTTTGGGCAACTTTGGACTGCTGTGGCGGTCAATTTTCTAGCGTTTGAGTGGGTCTAGTAAAGACCCGCCGAGTCAAACACTGAGCGTGCCCTTTTCAACATCCGTTCTCCTTGATTTGCGAGGAGTAAGGGAAGACAATGGAAGCATTTGTGCCCATTGACCTCCCACTGTGGAGATGGCGCCAAAGGTCAAATTAAGGTATGTCAAATTCAGTTACACAATTAATGGAGCTGGAGTTACATATCTTAATTTGACCATCTAGGTAAGTAGACAAGGCCTTCAGTCTCTCTCTGCTTCAGTTCCTCATTTGCAATGTATCCCTTACCTACCACCTAGAAATACTGTAAAGATTGTGAATTGCTCTGATAGCCATGTAATGGCGGTGGGTATAAATACTCGAGAGATTGCTCTGTATCCATTTGCACGCAGTTGAAATGTCAGCTTTTGATATGTGTATGTTTAGAAAAACATAGAGGAATAAAAATAAAACTACTTACTGTGGGTTGCAAAGCAATTTTAAACTCCATTGTTTTTAAGGGGGGAGGGAAGTATTTTCCCAGGCAATAGAGAAAGCAGCTTAAAATGGAGAGGGCAGATCAAGCTGGCTGGGTGCCCAGCATGCAAACTGGGCCTCAAAGCCACTTTCTCATGCCAACTTATGGAGACAAGAAAAAAACTCCACAGGTAGATTTTCTAGTCCCTGGCGTTGGAGATGAAACCCTAGCTCTGTTTAAGGGCTGAGACTGGGATGCCTCCATGTGAAACTCTGCTTATGAGGATGTTGTATAATGCAGCCAGGGTGGTTCCCAACTTTCTTGCTAAGTGCAGTATCACAGGGTGATTTATGGACAGTTCTTTGGGGCGGACCGGGGTGATGTGTGAGAAATGAGAGCTTGCTTTTTCATCCCACAGCCTATTAACTTAAAGCTGTGCTTGGGGTAGGCTTGCCTGGCGAAGATCTGCTTCAGGCAATGTCCGTGCCCCTGCAGGATTACCTATCCTAGTTCACCACTACTGATTTATTCTGCAGCGTTGTCTACAGCTGGGCGGGCATGTCTGGTGTAGAGAATGGATACGAGGGAGCCCTGAAGCCTCCCTAGTGTCTGGAGATGAGAGAGCAACCCAGCAGCTTTCCCAAGAACAGTCAGCCACAGAAGAGAGTCATGTGAGGGGCTGGGGACAGGAATGAGCACAGCTGGAGGCTCTCTGTCTGCCAGGGGAGGCAGGCTGAGGCCAGCTAGGTAGCAAATTGTGCCAGCTTTCCAGGCATTGTAAAAGGGATGTGTTTTGAGCAGCCATTGCATTTGGAATCAGCCTTCCTTAAAGACGTGGGAGACATCCCTTTCGAATCCTCAGCTTAAATGCCTGCTCCTGGGAGGCTGCTTTCAGTGAGTCAGGGAAAATCTGACAGTGCCTTGTCCAGCCATCCCAACTGAACTGACCATGCCTTTTTGTAGGGGAGCTAATTCTCCCAATTGCCCTGCTTTGGGAATATGCCACTGTCTTCTAAGAGGAGGCAGAAAATCGGGCACACATGGGATCCTCAGACACTTCGCTCAGGAGTTTCACGAGTGCTCTCCCTACCCTACAGCCAAGCTATAAAGGGAAAAAGGAATCAGTAACCTCTCTGATAAGTCAGTTATTTAAAATAGATATCCTAGCAATGGCAAACAGACCAGGCCTGCGGCAACACTCCAGTCTCAGATGGGAATCTTGCTATAATTTATTTTATACAGCATGACTTTTCAAGGACGCAGCTCTTGAAGACTCTGCATTTCTCTAGGTCCTTTCCTCTCAGCCCCTTCAAGGGCTGCACATACAGTAATGACTTCTGCCTCTGCATGCAGTTGTGACGTGTGCTGTGGAAGGTAGTCTGTCTTGTTATTCCCATTTTACAGAGCGGAAAACCAAGGAACAGAAGCAACCAGGTCCCAGAGAATCTGTGGCAGATCTGGGAGGAGAACTCAAGCAGCCAAGTCCCGTGGCTTCACTACAAGATTAGTTTCACTCTCTCCGAATTACGTTATGACCAGTAACCCTGAAGGTTAGTGGGTCCTATTGGGTTCTAATAAGATGTCAGAATTGAGAAGCATTGACATACAGGGAGAACAAAATACTTGAACTTCAGCATGACAAGCATCAATTTGGTTTGGGGCCAGCTAAGACAGCCAAATCTAAACACACACAGATGTGATGAACTGGAGTGCTGTCAATCATCCAGGGCTCTTTTAAAACAAACAAAAAATCCAGCTGTCATTTACACAGTCATTATTTCCTGCCTGCTGTCTTCTGCCCTCACTTACAGAGATGGAGCAGATAAGGCGGATGTATTGGTGACTCAGACTCTGGTCCACTAAGTTACCTAGACCCCGCAACCTGAGGATGACGTGTCTAAATCTTGGAGTTTAGGCTCCATTCTGATCCACCAAATTTCTGCCATAGCTTGTTGGCACCTAAACTCAATCAATGCTTACGTTTTCATAGTGAAAGGTCCCTTGGTACCTAGGTGTCTGCTTCTGGGATGAACATTGTTGCTTCATTCTAGGCCTCTGGTTGCCTGTTGACAGCCCCCGAGTGACTGATGCCTGAGGGGAAAACAGGCATTCAGCCATGTAAATTGCATGTTCAGAGGCTGTCTACCTGCTCAGGTCCCATTGTAAGTCTGGCTGCTGGAGGTAAGGGATACATTTGCAATGTATCCCTTACCTACCACCTAGAAATACTGTAAATCAGTATTCAGAGGTGATGAGGCTGCCCACCTGATAACTTTTAGCCCAGTGGCTAGAGCACTTACCTGGGGTGTAGGAGACCCCCTCTGCCCCTCCTCCCCATCTTCAGCCATTTTTGAGTGGAGCAAGGCAGGAACCTAGCTCATTCATGCAGGAAACAATTCTGGTGCCTAAGCCACCTGACTCCAGGACAGGGGAATGGGTTTGTAAATTGCTAAGCAGAGATGGGCACCTCGCTTTGGCTTGGACCGAGGTGCCTATCTCTGAGAAGGAATGGCTTAGAATACACCCCTCTCCATTGGTTACCGTGACGACTCCCTGCCTAGCATGCTTGGTTTTGTGGATCACGTTGTTCAGTGTCTCTCCCTCTCCCCATTCTTTGTAGGGGGAGCCTACGTGCCTAACTCGGGCTTTGTGGGTTGCTGTATTGTTCCTGTGATTTTTCTAGGTGCTTAAAAGCAAGGCACCTTGCCAATGAGCATTGCAACGCGGCAGTCCTTTTATAGGTCTCAGCCTCGGTTCTTATCCCACATACAGGAAGCTATAAGTCGGAGGCTTCTGGTCAATGAGAATCAGGCCTGCTGATTGGGGAGGGGGGATGAGGGAGAGGAGAAAGGGGGCAGTTGACCTAGGGCCCAGCGATTGAAAGGTCCTGGGATGCCCGACCGCTGCTGCTGCTAGCACAGGAATGGCAGTGGTCGGAGCTCTGGGCCTTTAAAATGCTGCCGGAGTGCTGCACAGTGCATAGAGGGCTGGCTGTCCCCCTTCCACGAGAGCGCGGAGCCACCCTTCCACCTTACTCAGGGGTCCAGCAAGTCTGTCAGCCCCCCTGTTGAGAATGGAACTGTTCTGAGGTCAAATACACAGTTCTGTTGACTCCCCAAATCCAAACAATGTGTGCCGAGCTGTATCTAACGGGAGCCTGCTCATTACCCGAAAGGTACAATACATTTAGCAGAGCTGGTCAGCTGCAGCTCCATTTGCTGCTACTGTCATGCAACCCAACTAGCACTCAACCTCTTGGGGCATAACACCTGCTTGGATGAAAGCCCAGAGCAAACCATCCCTTTCGCCCTCTGGTACGCGGAGGCCTGCCTTTATACCTGGGTAATTGACACAGATGTTATTGCTCATTAAACTGAGCATAGCTGGGATCTGGTTTATCAATCACATTCTTTCTGGTGCTTCCTGGTGTTACGAGGGCTCAGACAGCAAGCCGAGAGACAACCCCCCTGATTTCCCTGGCACAAAAAGGATTTAAAAAACATAGTTAAAGCCCAGGGCTCCCTAGCCCAGGGTATGTTGGTGAGGAAAGGGGTGTGACATTTCTTCCATGTTATCTCCTCCGATGAAGAAGAGTTTGGATCCCACAGCTGTAACTGGTGGTCTGGCCCCTGACTCCGCCAGGAATCTATGTAGCTCTGTGGTGTCTCCTACAGATGCAGCAGGTGGTCCAGCTTTCAGACTCGCCATATCCCCTGAGATCTGTGTGGACCTGTGTGAGCTGCTAGAGCAGGAGTAGGCAAGATATGGCCTGCGCTCCAGCCCCCAGGCCAGTTGAGACTCGGGAGTGGGGGAGTGGGTGAAGTCTTCACTATTCAAAGTGGCTGGCGGCTCCCTTCTCCTGCCAAGGGCACGTAGCACCTACAGGGAACCGTCAGCTGTTTTGAATATGGAATGAATTCACGTGCTTTCCCACCTCCAGACCCCGATTTGGCTTGGGGACGGGGGAGTGTGCAAGGTGTCCCCCACTCCTCTGCCAGGGCCACGTGGCAACTAGAAGGAATCGCCCCTTCCACCTAAGGCCCCTCCCCTTCTGCCTGAAGGGTCCTGGAGTCAGCTTGTGACCACTACCAAAATTGGTGAAGTGGCCCTCCCTACAAAAATGATTGCCCACCCCTGTGCTAGAGGCACTGGGCCAATTGCTCTGCATTGGCTTTGAGATACTTTGCCTCTCACTGCACCAGCTCCCTGGCAGGACAACTGCACTTGAGCCTCTGTGCGCCTGTAGAAGTGTCATGACAATAGTAGTGGGCTTTGTTGACAATAAGTGACGTACCCAATTGACTTAGCCACTTTCCCTGCTCTCGGAATGTTGACTAGCCACAAGCGGCTGCCTCACATTTATTTGTTGTTTTAAATAATTCAAATAGTTCTTTGTGCCAGGTTTTTTTTTCTTCAGCTCTGTGGGTTGATTGCAAACAGTTCTTGGTAAGTATTCTCTGTTCCAGCTGTGCTGCTTGGTTGTGATTGGTCACGTAGACTTGTTTCTGTTCCCTGATTAGATGAGTGCACAAACACTTCCAGCGATAGTGCCCAACATGCAGTAATTTAAAATTCTGGCTTCCGCAAAACCTCACACTTATGAGTTGGATGTTCGCTGCGGGTGGAATTCACCCAGGTGCCTGGGGCCTCGTGCTGAGACTTTGCACAGAGATGAGTTCCACTCAAGCTGCAAACATCTGTGCTAGTAAATCTCCATGGCAGAGATGCTACAATATATTAATCTGCCACATAGGAGTGTTTGCAAAAGTCTTTGAGGGCCCTGGGTAAACAGTGCTATGGAAGCACAAACTAAGGCTTCTGTCCTGGCAGCTGCTCCAAATGGGCATACCACTGTGCAGTTCTCCACCAAAGGCAGGGGGGCTCTGTGTTAGGATAGGAGAAAAGAGGTCTAAAGTAGAGATGTTAAGGTCATGATTTACTTAAATGAGATATACAGTAAATACCTTATCTGCTTGTTGAATGGATTTCAAGGATATTTTTGATGCCCTGGAATGTGCAACTCTCAAATGGTTTTAAATTTGGGAGGGGGTTCAAAAACTTTTTCAAGACAATGCAAATTACATCTAAAATGTTTAAATGGTATTTAGACTTGGACATGGTAAGAATTAGATCTATTGCAATGGCAAGGTTCTGAGAATGGAAGTTACTTCTTGTTCCCTGGGGCTCTGTCTACACAGCAGCATTATTTCGGAATACACTACAAGCACATCTACGTTACAAGCATTTCAAAAAAATGGTGAGCTGGAGGACTTCTTACTCTGACTCATGGTAACCCTCATTTCATGAAGAGTAAAGGAAGTCAAAGGAAGAGTGTTCTTCCTTCAACTTCCTGCTGTGTAGA
>JANRFK010002932.1:23620070-23633613 GCA_030068395.1 Apalone spinifera | reverse complement strand
TGTCGACAAAACTTCTGTCGACAAAAGCCTGTAGTCTAGACGTACCCTTACAGAGAGAGAATGAGTTTGCTCTACAGCCTTAGCTGAGCACCAGCTGGCTTTTAGCTCGTGCTGTAGAAGCCCATGCACTGAGCTCTAGAGGGCCCAGGTTTGGTTCCGCCTGTCAGCGTTACACATACTCATGCTTACACAGACAGAAAAGTTGCTTTGGCTTTCCAGGCTGTTCTGGTTTTGCAGAGTATTTTGAAGACAATGGGCTCAGGTTGCAATGTTTCTACAGATTTAAGAGCACAGCACCCACAGTTAGAACTAAATCATCAGACGAGTTTAGCACCGAAATAAAGGCCAGGAGTGAGATCCTGACCCTGCTGAAGTCAAGATTTCACTCCTCATTCTTCAGAAGAACTCAGCTCTGAAAATCTTGCTTGCCCCTTAGGCCTATCTAGGAATTGACCCTCTCTGTTGTTCATGTGCCTCAGATGATCTTCTCCAATGAACTTCTCTCTGCTTCCATAGTGACTGCAGTGAGAACAGCAATGGCTTCATTAGGAGCTGTGCACCTGCCTACCAGGGTGGAATTAGGCCTCTAACTTTGCTTGTGCACTCTAACGGGAAAGGATTTGCATGTGCATAACAGTTGTCATTAGAGCCCTTGGGTTTGATTCCCGTTTACACAAAGGGCCCTTTACTCCATCTAGCAGTGTAATGGGATCTTTTAAGGAGGTGGCAATAATATGCACCTACTTTAAAGCAGATTTTCCACTGCTATAGTAATGGAAAAGGCACTTTACACTAGGATAACTCTCACATATAGACCAGGCTTAACTATGCTGGTCAAGGGAACAATTATTTTTATTTTAAAGTGATTTAGTTATACAAGTAGAAGGCCTAGTATGGACATAGTTATACAGATAGAATGGTGCGAATAGCTATATTGACAAACTTTCAGCATAGACCCATGTTATATTAGTATAAAATGGCTTCTACTGGAAAGCTTAGACTTTGAGACACATAAGTACTCTTGGCAGAATTCAATTTTTGCTTTGTATAATTGATGGATAATATCGATTCTAACATTGATTCTAACATTTTTATTTAAATTTTCATAGTTGCGCAAAATTATGGATTTGAAGCTGTATTATCAATTTAAATTTTCACAGCTGCAGGAAATTATAGGGGAATTGGACAGGGGATAGGGAAGAGAGGTTCAGACAATTATTTAAATGACAGGAGACACAAATTATCATATGTCAAAATATACAAAGTAAATAGCCATAAATTAGATTAATTAGTTCTCAAGCAGCGTTTTTCTTGTACATCTCAATTATTATTGATAGAAATATTATTTTCATCAGTTTGTGCATGTATGGTGAAATCAACATTCACAAAGAAAAATTAATCTTTCCAAGCCTAGGCATAAGCTATACCAGGAAAAGCACTCTTCTTCTGGGACACATTCTAGGGGTTGTACAAAAAAACCCAGTCTACACCAGGGTTGGGCAATAAACAGCCTGGTGGGCCGCCAGATGCTTTATTTACCTGCACCTCCGCTGGTACGACCACACAGAGCTCCCTTTGGCTGCAGATCACCACTTCCAGCCAATGAGAGCTACAGGAAGTGGCTCAGTCTGGAACACTGCTTCCTGCAGCTCCCATTGGCTGCAAACAGGTGATCCGCTTATTACCCACCCCTTCTACACTAAAAAGGCTTTGTTGATAGAGCTATGCTAACAGTGCCCCCCACTGGAGACATGGCTTATACTATCAAAGACATTCTTTTGCCAGTTCAGTTAAACTATCACCTGGGATAACAATCTGTGTTGGGCATAAGATTCTTTTGTTATGTTATGTCTACACAGTGGATTTTGCGCCCCCTTTGCTGACACAGATCTGCAAACAGAATTTTCAAGTGTAGACTTGGCCTCACCCACCACCCCCAACTGACTTAACTATACCAGTGTAAGTTTTAAATGCAAAACAGGCTTATATTGGTGTCATGATTCCTTTTCCCATACTGTATAGAAAGTTGTATTGTTTTAACTAATGTAAACAAAGCCTTAGTATAAATGTAGGTCTTCACTAGGGTCTAGTCTAGGGTGGAATCTCCATCACTGGAGGTATTTAAGAGCAGGTTGGTTAGATGCCTATCAGGGATGATCTAGATTAGGGCTACTCAACACACAGCCCATGGGCTGAATGAAGCCCATGGCCTATTTGTTTGCAGCCCGCGATGCGGTTTGGGTTTACGCAGGGCTCAACACAGGTGGGGTCCTTCGAACATGGCCTCCTCTGGGAACATGCTCCACAACGAATAGGCGTCTCCCAGGTGGGGTGAACATTGAAAGATGCAAGTGGACAAGCTGGCTGGAACAGACGGGTACAGGGTGTTGTCATTTCTAGCCCCCAAGAAGGAGGTGCCAGAAGTGCCAGGGCATTGTGGGAAGTGCTTTGTATTCATGCCCATCAGTGTGAAAGAATCTATTTGCATATACATGCAACCAGACTTAAGTTGCAGCCCTCGGCATGTGCTGTGAGTATCATTGTGGGCCCTGGGGCTTTCAAAGTTGTGTAGCCCTGATTGAGATGGTGCTCAGTCCTGCCATGAGGGAAGGGGACTGGACTTGATGACCTCTTGAGGTCCCTTCTAGTTCTAGTATTCTATGATTCTAGTCTTTGCTTAGCATTTAGAACAACATACTTATGATGTGCAGGAGTATGGAAAAAGCCATAATCCTGAGCACCATCCTTAAGCCAGCATAACCCCCAGTGTAGGCGCAGCTAGGTTAAATGAAGAATGCTTCTGTCGCTCTAGCTACTGTCACTCAGGAAGGTGGCTTTCCTATACTGTTGGAGAGAACTCTTCTATTGCTGTAGATTGCATCTATTCTGGGGTTATGACAGGATAGCTACAACCTGTAATTAAACCACTATAGTGCCCATAGTGTGGCCATAGTCAAGGGGTGCTTTGCTGTTATAGCTATCCTGCACTTTCACCAGGATAGATTACTTCAGTCCCTATTGACAACACTAGCTATACTAGGGCAAAGAACCACCAGGCAGATTTACCCTATTGTGAATCACCATACAGGTACAGAGAACAGGTGGGGTCACACCAGCAAAAGTGCAGTTTTGCTAGTATAACTGTTTCTATGGTAGGGGATGTTGGTAGCACAGCTATCAGTCAGGGATCACACCTTTTCACGCCACTGACTGACTCTGCTGTGCTGGCAGAAATATGTAGCATAGATGTAGCCTAAATCATAGAATACTAGAACTGGAAGGGATCTCGTGCAATCATCAAGTCCAGTCCCCTGCCCTCACGGCAGGATCAAGCACAATCTAGATCATTCTGGATAGATGTCTGTCTAACTTGCTTAACCACTCTGACAGTTACGAAGTTTTTCCTAATACAATCTAAACCTTCCTTGTTGCAGTTTAAGCCCATTGCTTCTTGTTCTATCTTCAGAGGCAAGGAGAACAATTTTTCTCCGTCCTCCTTGTAACACCCTTTTAGATACTCAAAAACTGCCATCATGTCTCCTTCTCAGTCTTCTCTTTTTTCTAAATTAAAAAGCTCATTAATGTTACCTAATTTCACTGGAGACCAACCCAGGGTTACGCTTATATTGATTTATTCAGTGCTGCTATTGGATCAAGCAAAAAGGGAATGGAACTCCTTCTCACACATACACATACCCATCCATATACTCATGCACGTGATGAGTTGTGCAGAGAAAGCAGAAGAAGCCAAGCATGGTGGATCCGGTGTGTCCGCCTGCAGTCACCAATCTGGTCCAGCAAGCTGATCATATGATCCGTGATCTCTGTGCTCTCTCCTCTTTGAGCTGGGCGGGCCCTGTCCTGTACACTGAGTTTTTTTCTCTGTGTCCATCACCAAGAGGCCCACACAGACCTTATTTTCCTCATTCACATTAATTCCTTTGTCTCATCTTCGCTGCACCTCTGTTTCTTGCCTTTCTCATGTGCAAGCAAAGATTACATCAGACCCCACCTAGCCCTCCTCTGTAGCTTCCTGGCTCCGCTCCACAAAGGCACAGACATTACCCTATTCACACCACTTACACCCCCTCTATTCACACCACTTACACATACCCACACACTCCTTTGTCACAGGATAGAACTTAAAGATTGTATAAGCAATGGCTGGAAGTTACAAAGCTTGCAAGAAGTTGCAGAACTTGAAACTTTTACATGAAAGTCACATGGCTTACAGTAGCAGAAAGTTAAGCTGCTCACAATGACTGAAACTTACATGACTTAGAGAGTTACTTGGCTTACAATACCAAAGTTATATGTGTGATTTATAACTGAAAGTTACATGACTTACATCCACATTATACTGGAATGAGTGGAGGTTTTACATAAATTCTTCTTCCTTCATAGCTCATGCTCTCTAGAGACCTTTAATCATTCTTGTTGCTCTTCTCTGGACCTTCTCCAATTTCTCCACATCTTTCTTGAAATGTGGTACCCAGAACTGGACACAATGCTCCAGTTGAGGCTTAATCAGCGCAGAGTAGAGCAGAAGAATGACTTCTTGTGTCTTGCTCACAACACTCCTGTTAATGCATCCCAGAATCATGTTTGCTTTTTTTGCCACAGTGTCACACTCCTGACTCATATTTAGCTTGTGGTCCACTAGAACTCCTAGATCCCTTTCCAAAGTACTCTTTCCTAGACAGTCACTACCCAATCTGTGTGTGAGACTGATTGTTCCTTCCTAAGTGGAGTACTTTGCATTTGTCCTTATTAAATGTCATCCAGTTTACCTCAGACCATTTCTCCAGTTTGTCCAGATCATTTTGAATTATGACCCTATCTTCAAAAGCAGTGCTTCTCAACCTTTTTTGATAAAGTATCCTCTTAAAAAAAGTACCCCGAGTACCTATAGTTTTCAGACACACAATTTTTTTCTACCATTGCAACACATTTGTTTAAACAACTTAATCGTAGCCAGGCGGGTGATGAAATTTTGGGGTGTAAAACGTACAAAAATAATAAAGCACTGTAAAACGTAACAAAAATTCAGTTCTCCAAATTTCAGTTGTGTTGATGTACCCTCAGACTTCTCTCGAGTACCCCTAAGGGTACTCGTACCACTGGTTGAGAAACACTGTTCTAAAGCACTTGCAACCCCTCCCAGCTTGGTATCATTGGCAAACTTAATAAGCGTATTCTCTATGCCATCATCTAAATCATTGACGTAGATATTGAACAGAACTGGTCCCAAAATAGATCCCTGCGGAACCCCACTTGTTATGCTCTCCAAGTATGACTGTGAACCATTAATAACTATTCTCTGAGAATGGTTATCTAGCCAGTTATACACCCACCTTATGGAAGCCCCATTTAGGTTGCATTTCCCTAGTTTATTGATAAGAAGATCATGCGAAACCGTATCAAATGCTTTACTAAAGACTAGGTATACCACATCCACCACTTCTCCTTTATCCATAAGACTTGTTATCCTATCAAAGAAAGCTATCAGATTGGTTTGAAATGAAATTCAGCATCCTTATCTGATGTGTGTTTATTCAGAATATAAACAACCATGAGTATTAATGAAGTCTATTAAGACATTTATAGATTTCAAGGTACATAGTATCTGGGGGAACCTTACAAAGATTCAAGCAAATAAAAAATCCCAAGTATGTGAAGTAACTACAAACAACATGCCCTCCCTCTGTGTAATTATGTTATAGTCTGTAATACACTGGCACCTAATTAAAGATAATATTAAAATGCAAACATGTAATAAATATGCTGCAGCTATTTATGTATTTAAACCACTGGGAAATAAAATGATTACATTATGATTGAATGTAATCAAGATATTGAGTAAGTGATATTAATTCACAACTATATTAACACAAGGCTGTATTTGTTTAAAAAATAGATTCATTTTAATGCTAACATTGCTAGTTGTCAAGATGCCAGGAACAAGCTTGTAGAATAGGAGGCAGGCAGTAACATAGTGGGGGTTAAACATTTACAAATATTTGTAGTTTAAATTAAAACTTTGCATTGTGTTTTACATATTTTCACTTAATGAAAGCAAGCTTTTAAGAATCTTAATTATTACATATATTTATCATATGTAGCCTAAGTTTTCTAAAAATGCATGCAGTTATTTTGGCTGTATTTACTCCATATGATTGTAAGATTCTGACACTGAAACCCGAGAAAACCAAAGAATACATTAAAAACAATTCTGACAGACAGATAGTGGTTGAGGATATTGTTTATAGAATGTCTGAACAGCTTTACATTCTCAGACTAGCCCAGTGTGAAAGAAAAGAAATAAACTTAGTGTTGTATGTAATAAGCAAGAGAATTACAGGTGCTAAAATATAAAGCAACTAGAAGACTTATCGACATTGCTTGGATTCTGCTGGGCAGAGGGCTGTGGGTGTGTGGGGTGCAAGAGTCAGGGCTGGGGGTGTGGAGAGGCTCAGGGCAGGGGGCTGAGAGCATGGGGTGTGCAGCCGTCAGGGTTAGGAGGAGCTCATGGCAGGGGGTGCAGGAGTCAGGGTAGAGGGTTGGAGTGTGAGTGGGGGAGTTCAGGGGAAGGAGTGGGGGCTGCCAGGGCTTGTCCCTGGGGCCAGCCATGGTTGTGGGGGCCACACGGCCCACCTGCTGGTCGCTCTCTGAGGTGCCTGCTTCCTCCTTGTGGTCATTCTGGGGTATAACTGTCCCCCCGCTTGCCCGCCCTTCCCCCCCATGGTCATTCATGAGTAGAACAGTCCCTGCTACACCACCACTCCCTCTCTATTCATTTAGAAACACTTGCATTTCATGCACATCCCATTGTCCATCCGGCATGCTCCCAGTGGCTGGAGCTCTTCAGCTTTTCCACCCCCTGCTGACAATTGCTGTAGCCTCAGCTCAGCCCTCACAGAGGCCTGCCCATTTAGAGAAGAGCAACAAGAATGATTAAAGGCCTAGAGAACATGACCTATGAAGGAAGGCTGAAAGAATTGGGTTTGTTTAGTTTAGAAAAGAGAAGACTGAGGGGGGACATGATAGGTATTTAAAAGGATGTCATAAGGAGGAGGGAGAAAACTTGTTTATATTGGCCTCTGAGGATAGAACAAGAAGCAATGGGCTTAAACTGCAGCAAGGGAGATTTAGGTTGGACATTAGGAAAAAGTTCCTAACTGTCAGGGTAGTCAGACACTGGAATAAATTGCCCAGGGAGGTTGTGGAATCTCCATCTGTGGAGATATTTAAGAGTAGGTTAAATAAATGTCTCTCAGGGATGGTCTAGATAGTATTTGGTCCTGCCATGAGGGCAGGGGACTGGACTCGATGACCTCTCCAGTCCTAGTATTCTATGATTCTGTGATTCTGGAGTAAATCTG
Organism: Apalone spinifera; assembly: GCA_030068395.1. Lineage (NCBI taxonomy): Eukaryota > Metazoa > Chordata > Testudines > Trionychidae > Apalone > Apalone spinifera. The sequence goes on along the minus strand of JANRFK010002932.1, from coordinate 23,626,231 downwards.
TAGTTCAATAGTCTGTTCACTTCACTTTTGTCTGAGTCCAGACTCATTAGTTCTTACCTGTCCTCCTGCTCTTGGGGGGTGGGGAGCACAAAGTGGGGAAGGGAAGTCAGTAGTCTTTCCCCCCTTGTCAGGGAGGGTGGGGGAGGATTCTGCTCCATTTTCCCGAGTGGGCCGGTAAAGGAAACCATGCCCTCTCTACAGGGTTCTATGCCAAGATCCTTGAATAGGCAGTCAAGGTATGATTACACAGATCCCTTGCTGCCTTTCCAGAACACCTCCTACTATGCCCTGTCTTTGGCCTATGTCTCAACCTCTTCTCAGGCTGGCTCCCAAAAGATCACCTCTGTTCTCTATAAGTCTGGGCCACTAGCTCCTTGCACAGCTTCTCAGCACTTTCTGCCATGCAGCTGGTTCTTCTGCAGGGGAGGTTTCTCCCTTCCGCTGAAAGGGTAGTCCCTGAGTCAGCAGGCATCTTCCTGGTCCATGCAGTCCCGTTCATCAGCACATAGAATCCTGGCCAGATTCATATCCTGTCGCTCCTTCCTAACTACCTTGAGCTGCTTGTTGCAGATGTAGCTTCTCCCAGGGAGGCCCCATTTCAGCTTCCTGGCTCTAATCGTGCTTCTCTCGTGACAGATTGAGAGCCGCTCCTCCTGGTCAGGGCATAACTGAGCCAAGTTCAGCCCTTTTAACTTCTCCCTCTGGGCTGGACACCTATTGCAGGTGTAGGTGGGTGTGGCTGATTCTGCGCATTCAGGCCCCGTGTGGAATCGGTACGCTCCATGACGCAGAGCTATTCCTGGGCTCCTAAAATCCTTCTGAAGAGCAAATTGCTTGCCTGGAGAATGGAGCTCCTGGCAAAGGTTGCTCACCACTCCCTGCATGGTGTTCAAACCCTCAGAGGTCCCTCCAGAACATTGTGTTCTGGCCAGATACGCTGAGTATATTGACTGTATCGCAAAGTATAAATATTAAACAGGAATGTGCAGCTTGTTACAATCCTCCCTCTCCCCTCCTAGTGCTTCTGTCTCCTCTTCTGTGGTGACTATGGAAAGGTTTTGTTCGAATGGGAAAACAAATGAATAAATTCCCTAGTCCATCGTCCCTCACTCTCTGCAAAGGCATGCACTGGTGGGCCAAGGATTCATCACAAACTGAAAAGGGGGACGGTTGTGTTAATATACTAGCAGCACTCCCTGGGCTATTCAAGGTAAATGGAACCAAATTAAATCTTACAGTTTGGATTCTAGGGTCAGAAAACAGAGTTAGTTATAGAATGAGTCTGAGTTTCTGGGCGGCAGTGCTAGTGAGGAATAAAGCTTCATTCCTGGAGGCTGAGGAGGGCCTAAGTAACAACAGACACTCTTTATGTGCAGGGCACTAGCTGCCTTTTTTTTTTTTTAATGTTTTTTTAAATTTTTGTGATTCTTTGAGACAACATGGGATTGTCCGGCAGCCTGATGGTAGTTGAGTGAATTCATAGACTTTTAGGCCAGGGGACCATTAATCATCTACCTGGAGCTCCTATATAAAACATGCCTGTAGAATATCCTCCAGTCACTTCTGCGTGGACCTCATCCCATGCATGTGAATAAAGTAGATCTAAATGAATGAATTAAGAGCTGTGTTATGTTTATCACCAAGCTACTTTTTAATCATAGATTTTTCTCCTAGTGAATGGTTGCCAGCTTGCTACTTAGAGATCGATACATTTTATTCACCCCTGACGGGCATGTCATTCTTTCCTATTAGCCTTTTCCATTTTAAAGTCTAATTAAGGTCACCCAATCAACAGAAGGCTACTTTAGAGATGGGTTTTTTTTTACTTGTGTCTCTGGCAAAGTTATTAATTAGGCATCAAATACCCCATGTTAGCTCTTCCCATACTGTGACCCAGAAAAGAGTCCAAACATACATCTCCTTCTCCTGCCAGGGGAGACTGTCCATGTGCCAGCAGATCAAAATAAAGGAAATTACAGATGTGTCCTAGTAATGTTCTCCTGCCAGCTTGAGAAATGGGAGCTCATGAAAAGCCACTGAAAGATGCTCAGCCTTGATTTGCTCCTGTAGCCTGAATTGCTTCCCTCAGACCCAGAGAGGATAAAACAAAGATGCGTTTTTTGCACAGTCTTCCTCCGTTGTCTTTTTTTCCCTAGTGAAGTTTAGCTCAGATTGGTGTCACATCTGATTTAGTTTTGAATAACTTTAAAATTCTTGGCAGGCCAAGAAGCCTGCTGAACAGTTTGTAGGACTTCCACCCTCCTCTCACCTAGATTTAAATCATACTTCTTTGAATATATTATGCTGCAGAGCCATTTATTCAGTGCGCTTCCCTCTGTATCGCTTGTATTTCATCATACAGTAAGCTCTGTGAGAGGTGTGGGTGTTGCCCAGCAAAGGAACAATGGACTCTCTGGATCTTGTAAGTCTGCAGTGATTTTTTGCAGTGGTTTGATTGAGTCACAGGTGCAAGTGTCAATGTTGTGGGGGTGAGGGAGGTGTTTTTGATCAAATATCGTTTATTATTAAGGAATAGAGGTGTTCCCTCCACCTCCAGGCCTTGGCCAACTCACCCCTTTTTGTAAACCTTGCGAGGATTACAACTGGGTTATACAACCCAGGGAATGACACCTACACTGACATTAGCTACCTCTAGATTGTATGTGTGTGTAGTTTCCATAGTAACCACTTAAGAAAAGCGGATTCTGAAAGAAACAGATAAGAAATAAAAAAATTACCCTGGGATTCTTTTTTTCAAGGGGAAGTAAGGGAAGAGAAGGGCTTAAATCAAGAGTGAGGGGTACACATCCTCCCTACTCCGCATCAAACCCCGCAAAGATAATGGATATGCTGCGAAGAGATACACTTTAAAAAAATAAAAAAAGCTTTTAGTGTCCCATGTCCCTCTTTCCTTAGGGACTTTCTAACAGCAGGCACTGAAGTTCCTGGATGCTAAAAGGGGCTTGCTCTGTCACTGCACAAAATCAGAAGGCAGCGGCCTCTGAAAAGATGCCGAGATTCAGATGCAGCCATGTCACATGCCGATGTACATACTTCTGCTTTCAGGTTTCTCTTTGGCTTGGGAAGTGCCCCCTGGGCTGCTTTGGACCTTTTGCCATGTTTCTTTTGGTCACGCTCTGTGCTTCTCTTGCATTCACATGCAGGGGATGAGCCTGCAAAATACAAACACTGTACTTTTCAGGAGCATCAGCTCCCCCTTCCCCCGAGTTTCCCTCCGCGAAGGGCCAGGATAGTTTCTGTGCGGATTCTGGAGGGTGCAAGAAAACAACAGCCATGTGTGTTTCTATGGTCTCCCAGGCAGGAATGCTCAGAGGAATGCCCACCGAATTTTTTTTTTTTAAACAGCATGTCTGCATGTTGGTCTCCAATGTACACATTCTTACTGGCTTTAATTTAGTCATGTGGCATTTACCCATTCCCCAATGCAGAGGAAACCTGCAGTGCAATGTATGTAAAGCATGAAGCACCTTGTAAAGTAAGGGTGATAGTTGGGCTCTCACTAGGTAGATGCTAAGAGGAGTGTTGGAGCAACCCTGCAGTACTCCATTCACTAAAAGCGTCTCATGGGAAAGGATCCCTGCAGGTTTGCTTAGAGTTCAGTCAACTCCAGCCTCCATAAGATTCCTTCTCACTTCACAACGGAAACCCCACTGTGACCTTCATACTTTAGATATCTGCACAGCAGGAGTTCTAGATTTTATTGGAAGAATCAGCTCTCTGGGAGGAGGGAAATGATTGCATTCCAAGAATTGACAGACTGGGCTTGAATTATTAGCGCCAGGATTTCATACTCAATTGAGGAAAAAAATTCTCCTGGTGTTTATAAATGGAAAGGTGAGTTGTCAGAGGGGGTGAGGCTCAACCTGCCTGTTGTCATCATGGACAGTTTGTTCTAAAAAAATCCCATGCAGCTAATCTTTTGAATGCCTGCAAATGAACTGCAGGCACAGATATTAGCATTTGAATAGCTGCAGATCAGGTGGTTTGCTGTCCGCTGTCCAGATATTACTGTTCGTTCACAGCCGCAAAAGGGAAGCCAGCTTTCTGAAAACATAGGGAGCTGATTTTTAAAGATTGGGGCAACCAGCAATGTTCCCTTTAATCTTGTCTATCCATATGTGGAATAAAATTTATTATATGCCCCGAGGCATGTGTGAATGGGCACCACTAAGATAAACAGGAACTTAGCTAATCAGCTGGGTGACATTGGCATCTCTCCTGAGCAGTTGCATAATTGCACACCTTACAGTGAGCACTGACAACCACTTGTTGCCATTTAGCCTAAATAACTGTCTGGACTTTCAAAAGAGCTCCAGCCCTCTGTTAGGTAGCTTGATGAAGCAGAAAGTTTTAAAAATGCTTGGCATCCAGAAGCTTCCACTGAGAACTTCTGAAAGTCTCTTCACTTTGCTTAGGTTAGGAGCTTACATGGATTTCTGAAAATCTGGCCTGCCTTATGGCTACTGGACATTTTTCCAAAATCTGGCTGTAAAGGGGTGATCCAAAGCCCTACAAAGAAAACAGAACTCCACTTGTCATCACCTACCACCCCCAACTTAAACCCCTCCAATGCATTATCAACCAGGTCCATCTACAATCTATCCTGGAAAATGACCCCTCACTCTCACAGGCCTTGGGGGACAGGCCAATCCTCACCTATCAACAACCCCCGAACCTCAAACAAATTCTTTCCAGCAACCATGCAACACCCCCCCATCATACTCATCCAGGAACGCAGCCCTGCAATCAACTCCAGTGCCAACTCTGTCCACACATCTATACAAGCGACATCATCACAGGACCTGCACATCTACCAATGTGATCTATGCCATCGAGTGCCAGCATTGCCCTTCTGCCATGTAAATTGACCATACTGGATGGTCTCTACGACAAAGGATTAATGGACACAAATCAGATATTCAAAAAGGTAACACACAGAAATCTGTTGGGGAACATTTTAACTTGCCCGGGCACTCACTAATGGATCTCAAAGTTTCCATATTATTACAAGTCAATTTCAAAAACCAGCTTGAAAGAGAATCTGCAGGGCTTAATTTCATTTACAAATTAGATATCTACAATAGAAGTTTAAACAAAGACCTTAACTGGATTACTCACTACATTCCACATCCTAATGACAGAAAAGGCCGAATACCAGGTACTTAAGAATACTTAGCACCCTCTCTATCAGCTTTATTTGGCATGGAAACTCTAATTGACTATTCTTTTCCCATTTTTTTTCTCCTTTCCTTTCCCATTCCCTCTCTTTCTCTGCTATCTATTTGGAACCTGGACCCCTTAAACTCCATTCATCTGAAGAAGTGGGTTGTGCCCACGAAAGCTCATGAGACCATTGACATTTTTTGTTAGTCTCTAGGGTGCTGCAGGACCATTAGTTGTGTTTTAAGTTTTTTCTATTACAGACTAACACGGTTCCCCCTCTGAAATTAATGTTAATGACAGTCTCCTGCAGATATAGGTTTGGCACTTACCCTATCCTTGTGTCTGGCCATTCAAATGCAGCCATATTGGGTGAAGCTCCTTTTCTCAGCTGCTCCGGGCCTTCTATTTATCTTGGCACTCCCATTGTTCCACTGGTTGGTCAGCACAGAGCGGACAGACAGACAGACGAACCAATTGGCAAAGGTGACTCCGTGGCTTCACAGACCCTTTCGCAGCCGGGTCTGTGGGACTAAGCTCCATTTTAAAATGGAGCATAGTCATTCTGTTTTTTTGCCTCAAGGTAGCCCCTCAGACATCCCCACCCAGTTTAAGGCCTCATAGGGCCAGGCACTGTACAAAGACACAGTATGAGATGGTCCCTGCACCAAAGTACTTACAAGGCAAATAGAGAGGGTGGGAGGAAACAGAGGCAAAATGAATTGAACAAGTTCAGAGGTAAAGCCAGTAATAGCATCCAGCGTTCCAGAGCCCTGATCCACTGCTACATCCTCTGGGCCAGGTCTTCTGAATATCCTGAGCCTAGTCATTATCATATATATAGTAGCCCAATGTCTGTGAATCTGTAACGCTGAAATGCTGGCTCTTCCCTCTGGGCGGCACTGTTGCCTGACTCACGTCCTTCACCTCCCGCCGTGGCACTCGGCTGACTTCTGCGCCGCTCAGCCGGGCTGCCGCGG
>JANRFK010002932.1:23606057-23619970 GCA_030068395.1 Apalone spinifera | reverse complement strand
AGAGAGAGGCAGGAGGCGGAGGAGAGCTGAGAGAGAGAGAGAGAGAGGGGGAGGCAGTAGGAGGAGGAGAGACAGAGAGATTGAGCGAGAGACCGGAGGCTCAGGAGTGAAGACTGACATGGAGGAGAGACCTGAAAATCCTGTTTTATGACAGTCTAATTGGATAGTACAGGTATATTCATGATGACAGACTGGGGTTCATTTTGAATGCTCCCATTGCACCGCCTGGATTCTTGAGGACAATGACTTCTGCAAGCTCCTTCAAGAGCTGCAGAGTTTTTACTACAGCAATGAAAATCCCTGTGTCCCCTGAGGATGAAGAAGTGGGTTGTGACCAGAGTGGATTAGCAGCCACACCGCATATGGCCTGCAAACAATTCCAGCTAAAGCTCAGTGATCGGGGTACATGGATAATTCATTTGATGAGTTTCGCCCTTTTCTCAGCTCATGAATCGTCAGTGAGCAGACTGCGACTCTCTCGCATGAGGTTGTAGTTGGAAGGTATTTGCTGAAGGGTTTCAAAGAACCATTCTGGGCCCATTGATTGTCGGCAAACTGGTCATGTTTTACATTCTAGCTGTTTTGTTTGGACACTGTCGGTCATGGGCCATGCTTCTGCTCACTGATTGGATCAGTGTTACCTACAATCAGTTTTCATGGGTGACTACTTCAGCTCTGTCCTGAAGACCCACCTCTGTGGGATTGCCTACAGGGGCAGTTTGGTTGTGCATTAGTGGAGAATGACTAGGCCCACCAACAGCAATTCTGGGCCCCAGGGTAGAAATCATAGAATCGTAGAACCACAGAGCTGGAAAATACCTCAGAAGGTCATCAGGTCCAGCCCCCTGCTCTAGGCAGGACCAATCCCAACTAAATCAACCCAGCCAGGGCTTGGTCAAGCCAAGACTTAAACACTGCTAGGGATGGAGACTCCACTACTTCCCTAGGTAATCCATTCCAGTGCTTCACCACTCTCCTAGTGAAATAGTTTTTCCTAATATCCAACCTGGACCTCTCCCACCACAACTTGAGACCATTGCTCCTTGTTCTGCCATCCGTCACTAGTGAGAACATCCTCTCTCCATCCTCTTTGGAATCTCCCTTCAGGAAATTGAAGACTGCTATCAAATCCCCCCTCACTCTTCTCTTCTACAGTCTAAGCAGACCCAACTCCCTCAGCCTCTCCTCATAGGTCATATGCTCCAGCCCCCTTATCATTTTGGTTGCCTTCCGCTGTGCCCTCTCCAATGCGTCCACATCCTTTTTGTAGTGTGTGGGGGGAGGAGTCCAGAACTGGACACAATACTCCAGATGTGGTCTCACTAGAGCTGAATAAAGGGGAATAATGACATCTCTGGATCTGCTAGCAATGCTCCTCTTAATGCAACCTAATATGCCATTAACCTTGGCTTCAAGGGCACACTGTTGACTCATATCCAGTTTCTCATCCACTGTAACCCCCAAGTCCTTTTCTGCAGAACTACTACTTAGCTGGTTGGTCCCCAGCCTGTAACAATGCTTGGGATTCTTCTGGCCCAAGTGCATGACTCTGCACTTGTCCTTGTTTACCCTCATCAGATTTCTTGTGGCCCAATCCTCCAATTTGTCTAAGTCACTCTGGACCCTCTCTCTGCCCTCAAGCATATTTACCTCTCCCCCTAGCTTAGTGTCATCTGCAAACTTGCTGAGGGTGCAATCCATCCCCTCACCCAGGTCATTAATAAACCTTGGGGCACTCTGCTAGAAACCGACCGCCATCCTGACATCGAGCCATTGATCAATACCCACTGGGCCCGGCCTTCTATCCATCTTACCGTCCATTTATCCATTCCACATTCCCTTAACTTGCTGGCAAGAATATTATGGGAGACCATATCAAAAGCCTTGCTAAAGTCAAAGTATATCACATCCACTGACTTTCCCACGTCCACAGAGCCAGTTACCTCACCATAGAAGCTAATCAGATTGGTCAGGCACGACTTTCCCTTTGTGAATCCATGCTGACTATTCCTAATCACTTTCCTCTCTTCCAAGTGCCTCAAAATAGATTCCTTAAGGATCCCTTTAATGATTTTTCCAAGAACTGAGGTAAGACTGACCGGCCTATAGTTCCCTGGATCATCCTCCTTCCCTTTTTTGAAGATGGGCACTACATTTGCCTTTTTCTAATCATCCGGGATTTTTCCCGATCGCCACGATTTTTCAAAAATAATGGCCAAAGGCTCCTCAATGACATTTGCCAACTCCCTCAGTACCCTCGGATGCATTAAGTCCGGACCCATGGATTTGTGTACATTTAGCTTTTCTAAATAGTTCCTAACCTGTTCAATGGGTCCTCTGCCCCCTCCCTCAGCTGGGGCCACAAACCACACCCCACGCCTCTTCCCCCACCAGAGGAGCTGTCCCCCACCTGCTGGGATGAGCCCCAGGGCAGCTGTACTGCACCTTCCCTCCTTTTCCTGGGCCCAACTTGCCTGCCCTGGGGAAAGCCAGAGCAGTGTCTCTTGATTCAAAGACACTTTTGATATACCCCCCCAGTAACTCCACACTGGAACCTGGATGGCGCATATCAAAAGCATCTTTTACTCAAGAGCTACAGAGGCAGTGACTGGGGTCCGCAGGTCTTTTTAAATTGCTGGGCCCCTGGGCAATCACTCCAGGCCTATGGATTGGGAGATAAAGGGAAATAACCAATTTTATTTATTAACCAAAAATGTCCTTAAGGAATCATAGAGCTGTGCAGTAGCTAGCTGTGGAATCATTCAATTTGATTTTCATGGTCTCCTCTCTATTCCCTCTTGTTTGTTGAATACATTTGTTGCCTCTTGTCTCAGATTAGATTGCCTTTGGGTTAAGGGCTGTCTATCAGTAAGTGTTGGTACTCAAAGGAGCTGCCAGATTACTGTAACTAACAACAATGTCCCATATTCTGCAAGATTCTAAAGTGTTTTCATAAAATCATAAACCTGGAAGGGACCTCAAGAGGTCATTTAGTTCAGTCCCCTGTGCTCATGGCAAAGTAAGTATCATCTTGACCAGGGATGGGCAATAAGTGACCCCCACACTAGATGCAGTTCTCCAAGGTTAGTTCTTGGCTAACCACTGGCATTTTATTTACCTGCACATATGGAGGTACAGCTGCTTGCAGCTCCTGTTGGCTGTGGATTGCCATTCCTGGCCAATGGGAGCTGTGTGAAGTGGTACAGACCAGGACATGACTTCCTGCAGCTCCTATTAGCTGGGAACTGCAATCCGCTGCCAATGGGAGCTGCAAACAGCCATACCTGTGGATGCCCGGGTAATAAAGTGCCAGCGGCCCACCAGGAGCTAACCCTGGTGAACCATGTGTGGCCTCCCAGCTGCTTATTATTCACCTCTGATTTAGATCATCCCTGACAGGTGTTTGTCTAACCTGCTCTTAAAAATCTCCAATGAGAGAGATTCCACAACCTCCTTAGACAAATTATTCCAGTGTTTAACAACCCTGACAGCTAGGAAGTTTTTTCCCCTAATATTAATGTAAGCCTCCCTTGCTGCAATTTCAGCCCCATTTTCTATCATCAAGCATTAAGGAGAAAAACATTTTTACCTCCTCCTTGTAATAACCTTTTATGTACTTGAAAACTATTATTTCCCCTCTCAGTTCTCTCTCTTTCAGACTAAACAAACCCAATTTTTTCAGTGTTCCCTCATAGGTCATATTTTCTAGACCTTTAATCATTTTTGTTGCTCTTCTTTGGATTTTTTCCATTTTGTCCACCCCTTTCCTGAAATGTGGTGCCCAGAACTGGACACAATACTCCAGATGAAGCCTAACCAGCAAGTAGTAGAGTGAAAGAATTAGTTGCCATGTCTTACTTATAACATGCCTGCTAATACATCCCAGAATGAGGTTCTAATTTTTTGAAATAATGTTACCCTGTTGACTCATATTTGCCTTGTGGTCCATTCTGACTCCAGATCGCTTTCCGCAGTTCTTCTTCCTAGGCAGTCATTTCCCATTTTCTATGTGTGCAACTGATAGTTCCTTCTAAGGCAGGGGTGGGCAATCATTTTTGACAGGGGGCCACTCCAAGATTTTGGAAAGTGGTTGAGGGCCACATTCTTCCATGATATTAATGGAGGAGATGCGGGATCTGGAATGGAGGTTGGGTGCAGAAGAGAGCTTGGGGTAAGGGATTGGGGTGCAGGAGGGAGACTGGAGTCTGGGAGGGAGTTTGGGTAAAGGAGGCAGAGGACTGGAGTGCAGGGGTTTGGGATATGACCTAGGGTAGAAGAGGATTGTGATCTGGGGCAGGAGATTGGGGTGCCAGATCTGGGAGGGGATATAGGTGCAAGAGGGGGACAAAGATTTTGGGTATGTTGAGTGGGGGGGCAGAGGGTTGGGGCAGGGAGTTGCTGAGGTGCCAGAGGCAGGCTGTGGCCAGGAGACTTACCAGTCAGCACATAAATCAGCCTGCCTGCCTTCAGAGCTAAGACTTGCAGAGCTTAACATTTCCCAGCCTGCCAGCCTGCCTGATTGCCTGGCCATGTGCTTCAGTGAATAACTGAGTTGAGGAGAGGGGGCGAGGTTCTTCTTAGCTGCCTGTTATTCAAACAAGCAGCTCCCATTGGTGGTTTAAAGCCAGAAACCAGCCAATGGGATGGTGCTGGGGGTGGGCGTGGCTCCTAAAGCTTCCCCCCTCCTCTCCAGTTTTGGAATGGAAATGGAGCCTGGCAGCTGTGTTTTTGCACAGCCCGGGGTGTTTTTGGGGTAAGCACGGGAGCCTGCCTGGGGCTCCCCACTGCCTCCACGGGCCAGATCCTGTGGTTTGGTAGGCCAGATCTGGCCCGCAGGCCATATTTTGCCCAGGCCAGTTTTTAGGGTTGCCAGATGGTTTCAACAAAAATACCGGACACACTTGATATTACATCACAATCTACATTACATCTTATTTAGAAAATACCGGACATTTATATTTTCTCATTTATATTTTCTCAATTTGTTTCCAGAACAGAAAGCTCAAATACTGGACTGTCTGGTTCAAAACTGGACACCTGGCAACCCTACCTGTTCTAAGGGGAGCACTTTGCATTTGTCTGTACTGAATTTCATCCTATTTACCTTAGACCATTTCTCTAGTTTGTCCAGAACATTTTGAATTATGATCCTATTTTCAAAAGTACTTGCAGATTGGTATCCTCTGCATACTATAAGTGTACTCTCTGGGCCATTATCTAAAGCATTTAATGAAGACATTGAACAGAATCAGACCCAGAACTGATCCCTGTGGGTATGTCTACACTGCAGCGCTATTTCAGGATACCGGAGTATCCCAAAATAGCTATCCCATGTCTTCACAGCAAGCCTGTTATTTCGGGCTCACTATTCCAGTGTCTCTGTAAACTTCATTCTACAAGGAGTAAGGGATGTTTCGGAATAACGCTTTATTTCAAAATTTGGTGCTGTGTAGACAGTGCCAAACGACTAAATAAGCTATTTCGAAATAGCATCGAAATAAGATATTGCATGTCTTATTTTGAGTTACCATGCAGTATAGATGCAACCCATGGGACCCCACTTGACATGCCCTTTCAGTATGACAGTGAGAACTATTGATAACTATTCTCTGGGAACAGTTTTCCAACCAGTTAAGCATCCACTCTATAGTAGCTCCGTCTATGTTGTATTTCCCTAGTTTGTTTGAGAGGATCATGTGAAATAGTATAAAAACTCTTACTGAAGTCTAGATATGCCACATGTGCCACTTCCCCTCCTATCTTGTCCTGTCCTGTCCTGTCCAAGATTTGTTACCCTGTCAAAAAAAGCTATCAGGTTGGTTTGACACAATTTATTCTTGACAAATCCATGCTGACTATTGCTTATCACCTTATTATCATATAGATCAGCGTTTCCCAAAGTGTGGTCCTCACTCCAGTACTGGTCCTTAGAAAAAAAATACCGGTCCTTAGAAAAATTTTTGCGCACAGTTGTTGGGAGAGAGCCCACCGCTGCTATGGCTCTGCCAGGCATGCTCCCAGGTGGCGGGGCTAGATCCGGCGGGCACTAGGACCCAGGGAGAAGGCTGGGTGCCATGCACACCAACGCAGAATGACCAGTGCCGGCGCAGCTGGGGGAGCTGGCGCCGGCCAATAAAGCAGCCAGCATTGAGGCTAGGAAGGGAGGCGGAACAACCCGCCGGACAGGTAGGGCCAGCGACACTCCCCAGGACAAGGTGTGGCCCACGGTTTCACCCATGAACGAAGGTGCAACTGGATGAGAGGACTCGGGGCTACTCACCCGACCTCCAGGGCCCATACGAGCTGAGTCACCCGGCAGACCTGAGAGGGATCTTCTAACCTTACCGGTCCCAAACGGGGATGAAGCAGATACCTCAGGTTGTGGTCAGGAAACCGCCCAGGGCAGTCGACAGGGCTCGCTCCTGTTGGCACTGGGGGCTTTGGGAGGACCAGAAACAATCTATTTGCATATTCATCTTTTGCTTAATAAATATGCAAATAAATGTTACCGGTCCTCAAAAAGCTTGTGAATGGGTTTACTGGTCCCCAGTATCAAAAAGATTGGGAACCACTGATCTAGATGTTTGCAAACTGATTCCTTAATTATTTGCTCCATTATCTTTCCAGGTACAGAAGTTAAACTGACCAGTCTATAATTCCTAGAGCTGTCCTTATTTCCCTTTTTTATAGTTTTATATATTTGCCCTTTTACAATCTTCTGGAATCTCTTCCATCTTTGATGAATTTTCAAAGATAATTGCTAATGGCTCAGAGATCTCCTCAGTCAGCTAAAGAGGATTCATTTCATCAGGCCCTGGTGGACCTTAAGCATGTGAGTAATCCCATATAAGTCATGATGGTTGTATACTTTTGCTGAATCAGAGCAGAACAGTTATGTGCAGCTATGAATCTAAAATTTACTTTTTATGTTTATTCTCAAATAATGGCTTAAAATGTACTATTTTTGTAACATTCTTGGCAGCAAATTCCCTGCTATAATCTTCACCAATAGTGAATGTGAAAAGGGATGCAAGCATAGATGAAATAAGTGCATTTAAAAATTCAAAGACCATGACTGCAGTATTCATTTAAGTACCGGGTAATTTTTCTCTGCTCCTCCCTAATTGAATCTGTGAAGTTTGCAAGGGCATTAGTTTTGTGCGCAAAAATACCCCTCCACATTTGAACTTGCAATCAAAGGGTTGTTCTCTCTATTATTTAAATTGTTCCATCCTCACTTCTGTGTCTTTGCTTCAGCAAATGCCTTGGTACTGATCTGGGACTGAAATTACTCTCGTTTAGGCACACTCGCACATGAACTTGTCAGAGGAATAGAGTGTGCTTGTAATTAAATGCCTATCACACCTTTCTTAACCTCAGTCTTGTTAAGTCAAAGCACTAGACAAGCCTCCAAGAGACAAGAAAGACTCGTAAATTTGCAACAAGCTTCATTTTGCACCTTGAAATGCCCTTGATTTGAGAGATCAGTGCTGCTCATGTGAAACGAAACTATATGGAATGTCAAATGCTTTTTATGTAGCATCTGTTTTACATACTGAATTTACGTGTCATCATATATTGAAGCACATACAAATTAATATAAAAGTGGTCTCTTAGATGTGCTACATGTGTAAAGGGACTAATATATATCAAATGTAATTATGACATGCTGTCTCTCTGAGTATATACTACATGATAAAAAAACCTGTGGAAAAAGAATTACAGAGTCTATCACCTGAAAAGAAGGAAATGCCAGGATTAAAGTTTTCGGTGCGACCTTAATTCAGGCCCCTTGTACATATGCATTATGGTAAAATCTTTAGTTACACAGTCAAATAAGTGATCACATAAAGACTTGCTTACACAAGACTAGAGCTGGGAATAAAGCCCAGAACATCTGAATCCCAGTCAATGATAAACTGTTTTTGAGCAAAGTTTTCAGAGCATTTGGAAGTGGGGTCTATGAAAAAATCTCATGCTAGCCTGGTCTTGTGTGATCTCTAACCTACCCTTGACCTACAATGTCTGGTTAGTGTGCCAAAAATTGAAGTAAGCACCTCATTATTATATTAAGCCAAACTTCTGAACACTGACATTCACTGATCACTACAGGAAAATGAATCCGATTTCTGGAATTGGACTGAATTTGAAAAGATGAGTCTTGAAACCTGATTCATAAGGAGACTTTTGTATTAGTAGTGAGAAATGTAGTGACTCTGCTAAATGTAAAAAAGAAAATCTATCTATCTAGCTAACTAGCTTATTAAAAAACACAAGGTCCAATTAGGATCTCTTAGGGTACATCTACACAGCAGAATTTTGGAATAACGGATGTTATTCAAAATAACTAACTGAGCATCTACACAGCAAGCCTGTTATTTCAAAATAACGGGTAACTTATTCCAGATTCTGTATCCCTCATTTTATGAGGAATAACGCCTATTCCAAAATTGCTATGTCAGAATAGGGCGTATGTAGACAAGGCAGCAGGAGTTATTTTGAAATAAGCGGCCTCCAAGAAATCCCATAGGTGCCTTGCTGGCCGCTCTGTCCACCCTCATGAGAACTCTATAGTCCCCCTTCCCCTGCAGGCTTTAAAGGTGCAGCCATAGGGGAAAAGGCTTGTGGCACATAGCAGGCCCTGACAGCCCTGAGCCACAGAGCAGCAGCCTGCACAGCATTGGCAGCTGCCATGAGTGACCCTGTTGCTTCCACTGAGCCCAGGGATGAAAGAGGTGTGCACCTTCCTGGTCTGGTGTGGAGATCCTGGACCTCACTGAGGTCTGGGGAGAGGAGACCAACCTCCAGGATCTCCACACCATGCGCAGGAATGCAGATGTCTACAGCCGGATGGCTGACAGCCTGGGCAATAAGGGCCACATACACACCCAGGAGCAGGTGTGCATGAAAGTTAAAGAACTAAGGCTAGACCGGGGAGTGCAGCTTCCATTCCAGGGCGGCACTGCAGGCCTGCCCATATTATGCCCAGCTCCATCACATCGTAGGGGGTGGGTCAGTCTCTCCCCGTCAAATGTGGAGTCAGGGCCGGAGAGGCCCGTCGTCACCCTATCAGGGAGCAGAGCCGGTGCAGAGGAGGAGGTGCAAGAGGAGCCGGACGAGGCCAGCAGCAGGCCATGCTTAACTTGGTGATAAAGCATTCCTTGGTGGGGTCAAGGTGTCCGGTGTAGGGCTTCACTTCCTACAATGCACTTCCGGGCGGCCAGTGGTTGTGGGCCCCGATGGAGATATGTATGCCATCAATAGCCCCCCTGCAGTTGGGGAAGCCCATAGCGGCAAAGCCGGAGATGATGTGGTCCGCGTTGCCCAGTTTGATGACTCTGTGAAGCAGGATGGTGTTGATGACCCTCACCACCTGGAGAAGGAGACACACAGAGAATCACAGGGTTGCCAGGGCCCTCAGAAATTCTGAGCCCAACCCCCCCCCCCCCCCCCACACACACCAGGAGCAACCCCAACTTGCCTCATCCCCTGGCAGAGCTTTATGAAGTCAGTACTGAAAAACCTCCCGGGGGGGAGCTTCCACCCCCCAGCCCTTCACTAGGGCACGCC
Source organism: Apalone spinifera (assembly GCA_030068395.1). NCBI lineage: Eukaryota > Metazoa > Chordata > Testudines > Trionychidae > Apalone > Apalone spinifera. The sequence goes on along the minus strand of JANRFK010002932.1, from coordinate 23,610,400 downwards.
ATTCCAGCAGGTCACCGCCCTCCTGGGACAGTAGCATGAGAGCGCCATATGTGCATGACCATGATCTCCCCATGCTGAACTGGTTCCCGACAGATCGGTAGCTGTCCGGAGTGGCGAACTTCCAGAGGGCGATGGCTACCTGCTTCTGGAGGGGGATGGCAGGTCTCGTGGGTAACCCATTGCCTGAGGGCAGGGGCAAGCCACTCACACAGCTCCATGAAGGTGTCCTTCTGCATGCAGAAATTCTGGAGCTACTGCTGGTCGTCCCACCATTCCAGGATGCTCCGGTCCCACCAGTCAGAGCTGGTGTCCAGTTGCCAGAAGTGGCAGTGCGCAATGTGCAGGGGAGGATGGTGGGGTCAAGCTGACTCATCAGCTCCTGGAGAAATGTCAGGAGGCACCCCGCAATGAGTTGGGGGGTCCTTCTCTTGCAGGACCACAAGGGTAGCTTGCAGAAACTGCAGCAGGAGGTGCAGCATGTGATATAAGAGCCGTTGATTGCTTGGAGCCAGGTATGGCTCCATGTCCAGAGTGCTGAGGTGTCCGCCAGGGCAACCACAGCAGGCAGAGAAAAGGCTTTGCTGTCCCTCAAGGAGGTAAGCAAAGGTGAAGAGCCTGAGACATGGCTGTATGGGGGTCCCGTTAAGCTCGAGCCTCCGTTAGCCGCAGGCAGCAGCTCCAGGAAGTGAGTGCTGTCCTGATGCCCGGCATGAAGTGCTTCCGGGTGGCCTTAAATGCGATTCAGTGCCAAATGAGTGTGAAGGTTCTATTCCAAAATAGCTCAGCGCTATTTCGATGGGCATTTGCTGTGTAGATGCGCTATTTTGAAATAAGCTATTTTGGAGATTTGCTTCCAAAATAGCTTATTCTAAAATAAGCGTGCAGTGTAGACATGCCCCCAGAGAAACCAATGTTGCTGCTGTATACATGGCATCAAATTTGTAAAGTCAAATCACTCTGGATTTGCAGTCCCCTAGAATGATAGCACCAGGGACAGATTTTCAATATTGCTGTCAGTTGGTGAGCAATTTTGCAAATCTGTTCTGAAAAAAAGTGGAGGCAGGTCGTGGCTTGCTCTGTTTGTTGATGGGTTGCATCAGCCTCACTTTGGAGGTTTATTGTTTTTTCTAAAGTGGCTAAAGAAACTATTGGATTCATATGAGAGGAACACTGGGCCTTGCATAGATCGATGCTAACAAAGGAATTGGCACTCTGCAGCAGACTGGGCTCCAGAATCTTGTCTCTGCCAGAGTCTAGGACCAGAGAAAGGTCTAAGAATCCCCCCGAGATCAGGTGTGGAATAATTGGACCCAGCCCACATAGGTTTGGGCCTTATTTCTAACAGTAATTGGTTTAATCCCTGATGCATGTGGTTTAATTCCCATGCAAAATTTTATTTATCAGTGATGCTAATGTTTCTGTGTATATTTGCTCTCCATATAAAAGTCCAGTCTCTCTTTGAATCTTGCTTCTCTTGCTCCCGCTGAAGTCAATAGGAGGTTTTCTTTTTTCTCTAGCTGGAGTGGTTGCAGGCCTACCGTGATCAAACAAAACTTCCTTTGTCTGTTGTTGGTTCTGAAAGCAGGCTCTTGCCTCTGATTTAAAGTATAAGATGCTCTCTTCTGTGACTCTTCCAGCTTACTGAAACGTTGGAATACAATGCCAGGTAATCAGATCGCAAGATGGCTTAAGTCACTAGCAAGCTACAGAAAGAAAATTTTAGCCTGTTTCTTCATAAATCTAAGATTTTTAGGTAAGCTAGTATTGCACTCTGTGTGTGCACGCAGGAGTGTGTTGTGTGCATGCGTAACACTTAAATGGTGTCCAGAGCCTCATGTAGAGAAAATGCAATAAGGTCAGTTTCATCCTGGCTCTCCTTACTTAGTGTCTAGGTGCCGCTGCATCTATTCTAATCAGCGTTCTCAAAAATAATGAGCTGGTCACCAGGGACATAGGAGCAAGTACCATTCTTCTGTGATCAACATTCAGCTGCTGAAATGAGCGTGCCTATAGCAATAATTTGCTGTATCACAAATAATGTCTTTGGAATGGAACAATGTCAGAAGATCAATGTCTCCTACTCTTAAAATAGAGGCTTGGCTTTGCTTCAGCATTTATGTAACAGCAGAAAAAATCATGACCCTGTAATAATGCCCTATTTCATGGACATTATCTCAAATTAAATTTAGCTCATGCAAGGTAAGAAGTACAGCTTGAGGCTGTGAAAAGATGTATGTATGCCTCGGTATTTTCTGAGGAAAGCAGTAACTAACTAGACGAAGATAGCAAAGGCAAGATCCTTAACAGACCAAACTGGTAAAACTTCAGAGACGGATCAGTCGTATAGAACAGGCTAAGAAGTTTCTACATAGGCCCAGCTTGAATTATTGACTCATCTACAGTACTGGGGTGGGATATTGACAAAATGGAAAATGTAGTCTTTAGGGATAATGAGATCTCAGCACTCATAACAGTGAATCAAAAGGAGAAACTATTGAGTGCGTGAAGTCAACCGAGTGATTTTTGATACAGAAGCTTCTTGAAGACTGGAGATGATTCTTTGGGGTTAGAATCTAAGTGGTGCTCTTGCAGGAAGCACTGCAGAAGAGATATTGAAGAGGATTTTGAGTCTTCCTGAGGAGATTCGTTAACTTCTAGGATGTACAGTTTTGAAAACCAAAGTGAGTTCTACTCTGTGTGTGGGCATTTATTTTAGAAATCTCTGAAGCTGAGAACTTTGGAGCCAGGTCTTGATTCCGAGACGTTGTCCTCTGAGAGAATTGGTGAAATTCCATGGAGATAAACTGGATTTACCTAGCTCAGTTGTGGCTAGGTATCATCTGGTTCCAAAGGATTGGTTGGCAATCTCTTGGATATACCTGTCTGCCTTTAATATACGTAAGGAAATAGTGAGCTCACTGAAGTGGACCTAAGGCGATTATACTTTTGGGTCACAATAAGCACATAACTACCATGTGTGTGTATGGGGGGGAGGGAAGGGCTTGCTTGTTGTAACTTAATGTTCTCTGACTTGCACCTCTACATTTCTAAGTTGTCTGCAGGGGCAGCTGCCACTTGGTGATGAAGCAACACTGATGCAGCATGCTGCAGGGACCCTCTCCCTGCTTTCTCATGGAGACTGTCAATAGAAATATGCTATTTTCCTGACTGAAATGGAAGCCATTTTGGACTCCAAGTGTGGTATTGTTCTTAGTGCAGGGACAAGTGTGAAATGAACTGTTCTGATGAGGACATACAGATCATTTAGTTAAAATACAAGCTTTAAAATGTCCGTATTGATGCCTTTGGCTCCAAGGAAGCCAGTGAACAATGAAGACTGTTTAATTTATGCAACCTGCCTTATAAAATGCTTGCAATGGCGTCTTTACTCACAAGTCTGTTTGTGGACCTTGCTTGTTGCTTGCCAAGAGTTTACCTAGCACTTCTCTGGGAATAAATGGAGGGATATGCTCTGTCTTGTGGCACAAACCCTGAGCTCCCCAGCAGGATTGATTCACATGTTCCAGTGGGAGGTGGAGAAGAGAACCAGGTCTAGAAAGCTGATACATGGGATGGAAGTTGCATACCTTGGGCACCGTGGAGAAGATGTGCTCCTTTGGGACCCAACTACAGTAGCGTGTAGGTGAGTGTCATGCCCCTCCGCCATGCTTCATGAAAATTGGCATATGAATATGTGTAATTCAAAGACATTTGAGACAAAATGCATCATGCAACACATCCCCTTTAACGTGACGATCTGCTGAATGTGCATATTCTGGTTTTGTGCTGTACCATGTTTGTATGCGACATTAGCAATATGAAGCATGGATCTGTTTAAAATTCTAAATGTGCTAATGAGGGCTAATACTGATACTCAGGAAACATTCTGCTCCGTACCCAAGGTAGCGATCCATAAATGATTTTGTTTTTGCTATAAGCCCAAGCTGAGGTTGATCCTAGAAAGATATGTCACCAAAGCACCTAATACTGGAATACATCTTGAATCTGATATTTTTCCATGGGGGTAGGGCAACTAAACAAAGGATCTGCACCCTGGGGGAAATTCTATTTAAGGAATGGAAAGCAATCAAGCTTTTAACTTCAGCTGGCTTTTGAAATTGCCTCCCCACTTTAAGAGGATACACATGAAAAAACCTGAAAACAAAGAACTCTAAAGACACAGAGAGCTGTAGATCTAGGCTAGAGAAAAAAAATCAGTTTTACCTTGAAGCATTTTACCTGAAAGAGGGACAAGGGGTGAGAAATATATTTAGCATGTAATATGTTTCTTACTATACTAGCCAATTAGCCCATCATAAGACGGGATTTTCAGGTCTCTCCTC
>JANRFK010002932.1:23563220-23576882 GCA_030068395.1 Apalone spinifera | reverse complement strand
GCCAGCAAGTTAAGGGAATGTGGATTGGATAAATGGACGGTAAGCTGGATAGAAGACCGGGCCCAACGGGTAGTGGTCAACGGTTTGGTGTCAGGATGGCAGTCAGTTTCTAGCAGAGTGCCCCAAGGTTCAGTTCTAGGACTAGTGTTGTTCAATATCTTTATTAATGACCTGGATGAGGGGATCGATTGCACCCTCAGCAAGTTTGCAGATGACACTAAGTTGAGGGGAGAGGTAGATACACTGGAGGGCAGGGATAGGGTCCATAGTGACCTAGACAGATTAGAGGATTGGGCCAAAATAAATCTGATGAGGTTCAATAAGGACAAGTGTAGAGTCCTGCACTAGGGATGAAAGAATCCTAAGCATTGTTACAGGCTGGGGACCGACTGGCTAAGTAGCAATTCTGCAGAAAAGGACCTGGAGATTACAGTGGATGAGAAGCTGGATATGAGTCAACAGTGTGCCCTTGTAGCCAAGAAGGCTAATGGCATATTAGGTTGCATTAGGAGGAGCATTTCCAGCAGATCTAGAGAACTGATTTTGTTTGAATCTTTATTTGGCTCTTGTGAGGCCACATCTGGAATATTGTGTCCAGTTCTGGGGCCCCCACTATAGAAAGGATGTGGACACATTGGAGAGGGTCCAGTGGAGGGCGACCAAAATGATTAGGGGGCTGGAGCACATGACCTATGAGGAGAGACTGAGGGATTTGGGTTTGTTTAGTCTGCAGAGGAGAAGAGTGGAGGGGAATTTGGTAGCAGCCTTCAAAGAGGAAGGAGAGAGGCTCTTCTTAGTAGTGATGGATGGCAGAACAAGGAGCAATGGTCTCAAGTTACAGTGGGAGAGGTCTAGGTTGGATATTAGGAAAAACTATTTCCCTAGGAGGGTGGTGAAGCACTGGAATGGGTTACCTAGGAAGGTGGTGGAATCTCCATCCCTAGAGGTTTTTAAGTCTCACTTGACAAAGCCCTTGCTGGGTTGATTTAGTTGGGATTGGTCCTGCCTTGGGCAGGGCTCTGGATTTGATGACCTCCTCCGGTCTCTTCCAGCTCTATGATTCTATGATTCTAAGTAACCTGCTCCTGGGATAGACAGCAATAGGTCACTTTCTCCACCTCTCAGAGCAACACAAAGAACAATGGGAAAAATAGTGATTGAGCCATGACTGGTTCCTGGGGTTTGCTCCTGGGATGCATATATGATAGTCAGTTCCCAAAATAGCATGAAAGAAGCAAGTCACTAGTGACAAAAGTTTTCAAGGGGTGTCTATTAGAAAACATCTGCAATGTTTTGCTGGTGCTTTACTTGCCTGTTCCTCTCCCACTCTGGGGTGGGGAAAGTGGTGGGAAAGGGAAAACTAACAAGCTCTTGAATGTTGGAAATTGTTTTTAGGACATGCAAAGGTTTCAGAAAGTGGACTATTTGCATCATACTGAGCAGAGGGAGAGAGAGAGATGTTGGATCAGGGGAAAAGTCCTACTGGTCAAAATCTGATATTGTACATGATCATGGAATAAGGCCTTAAAAAGACTTATTTTAAAACCCACCAAGGCAGCAGTTTTCTGGAGGGTAAACAAGACTTTGGTATCTTTCAACTGGCAATAAGTAGCTCAGTGTTATAGAACTGTTTTAATCTGTTTGCCTGGGAGAGAGTTTGAGTTTTAATATGCCCCATGACATCCTGAATTTTATATTACAGGTTGAACCTCCCTAGTCTGGTACCCTCGGGACCTGATGGGTGCTGAACCAGAGAATTTGCTGAACCATGGAAGGCCAATATTGTAGCGAGTGGGTCTCGTTATTTTTATTTAATTGAGGCGAATAAATGGAACAGCGCTTGCAATGCTGCTTAATAATATATGACTGTACTGATATACCCTCTATAAGTCTATGCATAGCCAAGGGTTATCAGCTCTCTTCATAACAAAGTGTTAGTGTTGTTACACAATTTTACTGTATTGGTACAAGGAAATAAGTAGATAAAGCATAAAAACCGTGCTTATGCTTAGCAGCATCACCAACACTTCCACTGCTTGCTGGATTCTAAGAAGATATGTAGAGGTAAAGTAGAGCTAAATAACAGCACAGAACACTGAGAACCAGGACTGGCAGCTGTAAACAAACTTTACCGCTGGACTGTGGGAAACTGGACCACACCCATGATAAGTGGACATCTGGCTAACTAAAATCATGCCAGACTACAGATGTTGCCAGACCAGAGATGCCAGACTAGAGTGGTTCAACCTCTACTAAATTTTCCACTCTCCCTCTTGATCACTTTTCTTTTCTTCAGAAGATGCTTTCGTTCATCCTTCCTTATCTGGCAGCATTTTATTGCTGTGTACTGAGAAATGTTACCAGAAAACTTTAACTACCATCACCAGGGGAAAGAACCATTAAAAAGAAAACCCTTAGTACGTGATATATATATCACTCTTTGGTGAATGCACCAAAGAGTCTTCAAATCTTTCACTTGTTGACTTTGACCGGAGTTGAACCTAGATCTGTAAATCAAAGGCTCTGTTACCAATTTCCAGTAATCACATGCTGCTGTGGAAGTTCATGCTTATTTTGTACTGATGAAATCTTCCATGAAGGGAATATGACACAGAAAAAATTTGAAGACAGAACAAAAGCCATTGGAAAATAATAACTTCCATGTCATATTTCCTGAAGTTTTCATCTCATTCTCTGGCAAATCATCTGGACAGAACCCAGGGTGTTTTCCTTAACTACCTTTCTGTTTAAAAAAGCAGTGCTCAGAGATCATCAATTCATTAGCAATTTTCCTAAAATGGAGACCAATTGCTACTACTGAAGTGCAGAGATCAACCCTCCCCAATCCGTCTCTTTGTGTTGTCAGGTTGGATTATCTGCTAGAGCACATCTATGGTAAGTTCTCAGTTTGTAGTCTCCCTCTATATGATAAATTGAAGGCACACCAAGGAGGAAAAAAGTAGCACGCAACAAGTTACTTATTAATATTACTGCATCACATATGCAGGAAAATAAGGAAGTTGTGGAGAAGAAGTACTTCTAGTCCAAGGTGGTCTTCAGTTTAGAGCAAGTGTATGACTACTGTTGGAATTTTAGGCCACATGTATACTTCCTTGTGTATCGCTGTTCTTGAGCTCAATTTTCTGGTGTTTGATTTAGTGGGTCTAGTAAGGATCCACTAAATTAAATGCAGAGGGCACCTCCTGTTGGCACGGGTACTCCTCCTCCTCACAAAGAATAAGGGAAGTTGATGTGAGTCGTTTTCCTCTTGATCTCCTACTGTGGGAATGGTACAAAAGTTCAAATCAAGGTACATTGACTCCAGCTACGCAATTAATGTAGCTGGAGTTGCATATCTTAATTTGAACTTGCCCTCTATTGTAGCCCTGTCCTTAACAGCAGAAAGAGAGAGAAAAAACACAAGATTTACGCATTAAGACAGACGCCTAATATAAAAGCAGTCGGTGTTTGTACCAGTTTGATTACTTTACTGTTAAATGATCTACATCACATACGTGAAAACTGGAGGCAGTAAAATTAAAATGAGTTCATAGCTTTGTGCAGCTCCTACTTTATGTATCATGTTGTGGTCGCTGCATAACGAAGAGTCATTTCCAATGCACTCAGTAGAATGATCCCAGCTGACATCTCCTTGCTAAAACTCTTGTTTATAAAAGCGTGTGTAAAAGAAATCTAAGCATAATGTGTCTTTCTGGGACGTTATTCTGTAGCTAGTGCTGACGCATACACAGTCTGCTTATCTTAAGGCCTGGGTGAAGAACTAATTATTTGGACCTAAACTGAAATCTGTTTCCCCAAAGATGGATTTGTGACTCTTGCCAGCTTTCCTGAGAGGATTGCAACCTCATTTTGTTCACCGTGAACGTCTGCTGAGGTGTAAAATAACAGCGACCTTGAAAGCTAGAACCACTGAAGGATAGATTAAAATATAATACAACAGCTTCTTTCAGAGACTAGCCAGGACTGTTACACACTGAAGATGGGCATCCACTCCCAGATAGCATGGTAATACCAAGCCTGCATCAAGTGTCACGGGCTGAGCTGGGGACAGTATTTCAAGGGAAGAGTAATTACACTGGCTGCAAATAAATATTTGTCGGTCTGTGGCCATTTTCCTAAAGAAGGAATGATTTTAAAAAAGTAACGTTGCCATCTTTGTGGCTGTGGTATTGACTACAGGGAAGAGGAATTTAAATAACAAACTGGGAAGCAAAAATTGGTAGTTGTTTGGGGCACGGATTGTCTTGCTGTGCTGTTGTTGTGCATTGGAGTTCTGGTCCACGACTGGAGTTCTTATGTCAGTGATGGGCAATCTAGGCTACTGGGTGGGCTGCATGAGTGGCCCTCCTTCATCTCAGTGTGCTGCAAGGCTATTGTATCCAAGATGTTCTCCTGGGATAGGGTAGTTTTGCGAACGAGTACCTAAAATTTGTGGGGTGTGCCGATTGAACCGTAGCTCTGCTTTGATTGGCTGTAGAGGGAGTGCGTGGCTCTCTCAGTCAATGTTGTGTGCAATCAGCATACACCTCACTTCACGTGTCCTTGCTTTATGTGAGTGTCACTTTAGTAATACCGGTAGATAAAAACCAACACGGACACCAGTGGAATCTGGCAACCCTGTGTATGGGCAATGATAAACAAAATGTCCCGTGGGCCACACATAGACCCCCAATGGGCTGCATTTGGTCCTCAGGTTGCAGGTGGATCACCAGTGTCCTTGGTCCTATCACAGTACAATTAATAATAAATAAATGAATCTGATTTTCAAAGGCACAAAAGGTAATTCGGTGCCCTTTGAAAGCCAGTGGGAGCTGGGTGCTGGACACCTATTTCTTTGAAATAGGTGCCTTTGAAAATAGGTGCCTTTGAAAATCTCCCCTTGTCCCCAGTGCTATATTGCCAACTCCATGATTTCCTGGCAGATTTGGAGATTTACTTTTTTAACCTTTCCCATGAAAACATGACAGGCTCCCAGCTCAATAATTTTCCTTCGTTCAAAATGGCCACTGTCTCCTTTCACTTTCAGTGAGGCTGAAGCCACTGAGATGGCTGCCACTCCCTTACAGTCTCACTGGAGGTGAGGTTGCCCTTCATAAAGCTGGAGGCCACCTCCCACTCTTTTCAATGAGATTCAAGCCAGGCCCAGAGGCAAAATGGCTGCCCCTGTGTGGTTCAGGGGGCTGGATAGAATGCAAGGACGTGAGAAGCAGCCAGAGACGCTGTGAAAAGGGATGGAGGAAGAGAGGAAATCAGGAGGTAGATTTAGAGGTTTCAGGGGAATGAGGTATAGGGGGTGAGGAGGGAAGCTGAGGGAGGATTTGGAACTGGTGGAGGACAGCACTGCCTACTTCTCTCTCTCTCTCTCTCTCTCACACACACACACACACACACACACACACACACACACACACACACACACACACACACACACACACACACACACACACACACACACACCCCTCCCCTCCCCCAGGATTGTGTGTGTGTGAAGTAGGGAGTGCTGTTCAGTCCCAGGCAGCAAAATTGCAGAGTCAGGGAATTGTTGGTTCTTGCAAAAGGTTACATCAATCCTATGGATTTGTTTACTGTGACAGTGTGACATATGAATTATTGGTGTAAGTTTAAAGTTTTTAAATGTATTTATCTGTAATTCATCAACCATGAAAAGTAATTTAAAGTTCTAGATCAAGGAGGGGAAACTCAGGCCCAGGGGCCGGATGTGGTCCCCCACTTACCTGGATGTGGCTCCCCAAGGCTCAGCCCTCCCCCAGCCCTGGGGAGCCAGGGCTGGCATTCCAGCCCCCCTGCTGCCCCACCGTGGGGCTGGAAGCACAAAATCTACTAGGCTGAGCCCCCCTAGGCTCTGGTGTACAAGGGGAATATGGGGAGTGTCTTTCTTCTCAATGGGGGCTATGTCACTGAGAGAGTTTTTTCTTTGTTTGTTTTTTGCTTCTCATGGTTGTGGCCCGTGACTGATTTTTCTGTGAGTCACCCAAAAAAGGTTCCCCATCCCTGTTCTAGCTACCAGGGTGAATCACGATGAGTCAATTAGGTCACTGATTCTCAAACTATTTACCATCCAACCCTTCCTTTAGCAAAGGGAATACGCTAGGAGAAAGAGTATCAAGACAATAATAGGAACTGGATGGCAGTTTCCTGGTTAGGGGTGAGTGGAGGGTAAATGGCATCTCCATCTAAGCATCCAGGGAGAGATGTGAAGGTTTTTTTTCAAATTGAAGGTTGATTTATCAATCTGAAATGATCATGTGCACATTGGAAGAGGATCAGAGGGGAGTTAAAAGTCAAAAGACATTAAAAATCATAATTGGATGTTTTTTAAAATCTCATGATTTTGAAGAACTGACTCATGAGTTTTGACCTCTTGATGTTGGCAATAATGCTAGTGGGATGTAAACCAACATCCTCCTATTCCACAAAGTAGCAGTTCTGTTACTTACATGATAAGCTGATTCCCGGAGTGTACAAATGGACAGTTCTGATGAGACTCTCCTCTCCTGGGTCCCTGTACTCTGCTTTTGCCTGATCCATCCATTGAACTGAACAATCCAGCACTCAAGAAGCTGGGGGTCAAAACTAGGGAAGATTATGAAAGACTAAAATGAAATGTTTCCTCCAGGAATGGCTGATAAGTGCTATGCACAGCAATGGTGATGTAGAAATGAATAATATCAATATTGTGTAATTAGATGCGCTCTGGATTATTTATTACTTTTTCTAAAACCATTGATGTTTACCACCATCAAACACAGAATTCCAAGGCTAGACAGATATTAATCTTGACTGCACAGTCAATATCTCCATTTACAATTTCATTTTGTTCATGGTTTGATTTTTTTAAATCCCACTTCTCTAGAGCTCACTAGAGCTGGTGGAAATTTTTTGAATGAAAGACATTTTTTTTCAACAAATTTTTTTTTCTTCAAAATCATTAATTTCTGCAAAATATTTTAATTGTTTTACAACCTTGTGTTTCTTTATAAAAAGATGGAAAATAACAAAGTTAGTTGTTTTTCTCTTTTTGGTTGTTATTTATGTCCTTTTCTCCCAACCCCTGCTTTCAGAGGGAAAAGAAAAAAGCGGAAGGGAGAAAAAGGAAAGAAAATAACTAAAAGGTTCACTAAACTATTTAGTAAAAAATGATTTGAGTAAACAAAAATGGCTTCTGTTTTGAAACCAGCAGAATGCAAATGACTTTTTGAAATTTTGGAAACTTGTGGTGAAAATTAGTTTTGAATTTTTGATCTGCTTCTTTCCCTTGTGAGTTTTTCTTCTCATCTGCCTAATTCTTTCCATCTTTTATCCCTACCATACTCTTGTTTTAAATGAAGCTTCTTGAAAAACAAAAGTAGAATTGTTGGGGATTGGAAAAGGTAAAATTATCATGGACAACTTGTCTTCTAATTTGGACTCATGTTTTCATCATCCTCTTAGCAAATTATACAAAGGTAGCCTAACTGACAACAGCAACGTTAGACATGAACTAACAATCAAGATAAGTCTTTCTTCATTTTTAGCATATATTGCATGATATGAAGTGCATTTCTAGCATGTATGCATGATATCAAACAAAAAACCCACAACCAAACACTCCCTTCCTTCAAATACCTACTCTGTTGATGGCAAAACCAGGTGACATGTTGGGGTAGGAAAACTCCATTAGGCACAATATGGAAAACACTACTGTCTGTAAGTTTTTATAGGATTCTGAATTATCCTCTTGTAAAGACCTAAACACTGAGTTTTGCACACAGTTTGCACCAGTTTTCATTAGTAAAAGTGAACGTTGCAGTGTTTTCAAATGAGTCAAATACTCTTTAGTAATGGAACAGACAAGAATGAGCATGTTCTACAATCTCAATATACTTAGAATATCCATGGAAAAAATAATTTGATTTATAAGACATTTTCTAACTAGCATATAGCAAGAGTACATGCATCATTCACTCATTGGCTTCTACTGTAGCATCAGCTTCCACTTTGGGACGATGTGACTTTTTCTTCAGGAGTGGGAGGTAAGGCAGACTTCATGTAAGAGTTGGCTGAATCTCCCGAGTTAAAGTTTCCACGGTGCTGAAATGGTGTAGAGTTGTTCAGTGATGGATATTTCTTCCTGACTGTGTGTCTTTTACAAGGACAGAAATGTAATCTTGAAAGGAACCACTTTGGTAATATGCTCCAGGGTTAAATATTTTACATTGTGCCCTGATTATTCAATGCATTTCCATCCTGATGTACTTTTATATTGTGTTATATTCTGCTGGTTATGCTTGCACATCTGGATTCTTTTTCCTACTCTGTTTCACTGTGTGATCTTGGGCAAATCCCTTAATGTCTCTTTATCTCAATGAAATGGGGGTAACAATACTTCACTGGCCTGTTGGGCATCTTGGGCCGGGTCTACACTCATAGGGTATGTTGAAAGAAGATATGCAGATATGTATCTGTTAATTACATAGCTGAAGTTGATGTACCTTGTTTCATGTTTCCCTGCTGTCCCCACAGCAGGAGGCCAATGGGCGCCAACGCTTCCGTTGGCTTCCCTTACTCCTTGCAAAGGCAGGAACACCAGCAGCCGGCAGTGGTGCTCTCTGAGTTCAGCTTAGCGAATCTTAACTAGACTCACTAAACTGAATTTTGGAAGATCAATAGCGGCAGCGCAATCTTCTGTTTAATGTAGTCATGGCATCGGTTACATGGTTATGAGGTGCCTTAAGACCTTGCATCAAAAGGGCCCTCTTACTGCAAGGTGTTCACAGTCATGCACCTTCTTGAAGTGAACCATTGAGGTTTATGGCCATATCTTGACTATTAACAAGTAAGGAGCTTAGACAGCCTAGATCCAATTTCCAAGAGACAAAGGGCCGCATTTAAAAAAGCCCCATGTATGCTGAAATTCATAGCTATTTGTGTCCAATTAGTTTTAAAACCAACAAAAGTAAGTATTTCTTCACGCAACACACAGTCGACCTGTGGAGCTCCTTGTGAGAGAATGTTGTGAAGGCCAGGTCTTTCACAGGGTTCAAAAAAGGAGCTAGATAAATTCATGGAGCGTAGGTCCATCAATGGCTATTAGCCAGGATAGGTAGGAATGGTATTCCTAAGCCAGGGATGGGCAATAATTTACGAAGCGGGGGGGCACTTCACACATTTCTGAAGTGGTTGCAGGCCACCCTGGAAGGGGCAGGGCCTTGAGTGGAAGGGGCAGGGCAAGGAGATTTCCTGTGCTCCCCCACCCACAGACCCTGATTGGCCTAGGGGAGGGGGAAATGTGTGAAGACTTTTCCTTCCCATCTCCCAGTGCATAGAAAGAACCGCCAGCTGTTTTGATGGGCCAGATCCATCTCATGGAGGTAAGGGATGTGGGTGCAGAAGGCTCTGTGAAGCAGGGAGGGAGTTTGGGTGAAGGAGGCAGTTGTGACCTGGGACACAGGATTGAGGTGCAGGGGTTTGGGTTGTGATCTAGGGCAGGGGATTACAGTGCAGGTGTTTGGGATTTGATGTAAGGCAGGAGGGGATTGTGATTTGAGCCAAAGGATTGGGGTGCAGGTTCTGGGAGGGAGTATGGGCTCAGGAGGGCGGCAGAGGGTTGGATTATGTGGGGTAGGAGGGCAGGAGTGAGGGTGGCTGGGAGACCTACCTGTGATAGTCCCAGCCAGCCGCTCAGCACATTTCTCAGGCAGGAGCCTGCCCCACCCCTGCACAGGCTGTAGGGTCATGTACTCAGAGAATAAGAGCCTGAGGGAATGGGGGAGTGGTGCTTCATGCACTGCCTGTTCTTCAAACAGGTAGCTACCACTGGCCAGAAACCAGCCAATGGGATTGTTCTAGGGGTGGGAGCAGTGCATGAAGCACCATTCCCCCTTTCCTCCTGCTCACAGTTTGTGGAACACAAACAGCCCAGCAGCCACTTTTCTGAGCAGCATGTGGGAGTGGGGCAAGCAGGGGAGTCTGCCTGAGGCTCTCTGCTGCATCTGCGGGCCAGATCCAGTGGCTTGGCAGGCCAGATCCAGCCCAGAGAGGGTGTTTTGCCCAGGCCTGTCCTAAGCCTCTGTTTGTCAGAGGCTGAGAATGGGTGATAGGGCTGGGGGGGGTCACTTGATGATTTTCTGTACATTCCCTCTGACGGTTCCTGTCATTGGCCGCTGTTAGAAGACAGGATACTAGGCAAGATGGACCTTTAGTCAGACCCAGTATGACCATTCTTATGTTCTTTAATTTGCATTTCCAATTAAGCACATTTGTAGCAATTAGGTGGTAAATGACCCATTCAGCAGCCGCGTGAGTACACTCACAAGTGATCATGTGTAATACTGAAAATGTGGGCTGTACAGCCATGTGCCTGAGAGTGATATAATATATCAAACACCTTTAAGGTATCAGCCCCTGTTTTTAACATGTACATTCTTACGTAGCAACGACATTGTCGTGTTACAGGCATCGTCAGTAGCATCTGGTAAAGTTGTATCTTACTGCACTAATTTGTGTGTATCATGAAGAACTTTGCATGCTGCTCTGTACCACGTTGGTTAAACTACAACCACCTGTCCAGTAGTAATGAGGATATAATATCCCAAATAAAATGAAAAGATGCAACACAGCTGGTGGCCAGTCACATGGAATGGTTTATGCATATATTCCCAGTTAGATAATGAATGACACAGCATGCCCATGTCAGACCTTGCCTATATCGATTCAGCATGTTTTCCTCCTGACAGTAGCATGGGATGTTTGGAGAGCAGGCCTTTCATTGATCTCAGTAACACTGTACATTGATCTCAGTAATTACACACTTGATTTGCATTTAATATGGTAGGTATGGTGAGTTAAAAATAGATCACATGATTGATCAAAGCATTCCACTGAGGTTGTAAAGGCTCTCTACATTACCTAATTGTTGAATAATAACACTGGTTTTCACCGTCTGGAATTTGTTATGGCACCTTTCACACTCAAGTACTTGAGCAAATAATGTTATAGTGAGATCGTGTAGCATCTGTAAGGATTAATGGAGTAACCATTAGGAATGCAATAATAAAGCATTTGCACAGGCTTGGAGATTAACCCATTTTTACATGCATGGAAATGTTGGCAGGGACTTGACAATTCTCCAGTCTTTCTGAAGAATCACATCTGAGACCTTGATTTTCCATGAAGGTAGCTTCCAAGGATGGGCAGAAAGAGACGTTAGCCTCTCAATGGAAGACTGTTGCCCTTGAGCAATGCAGTTTCTTACTGCTTCCACAATGGGCACCAATCCTTGGATTTTTTTACTTGCCACAATCTGTCTGCAGCCAAATTGCCATCAGCTGAGCCACAACGACACACAATCATGATCCAGAGAGGATGCTTTCATAATCTGGGCATTGGGTTTGAAATAACTGCGCTGCTTGAAGAATCTAATCCAGACATGGTGAACTCAGCTCATCATCCTTCGAGATAGTTGAGTGGCAAACTTTTTCTAGAAAAATAGCTTCAAGATGCAAATTCTGTCCTGTCTTCATGGACAGTAGAAATCTCATGATGCTTTTTAGAGAGCAGAAGGTTTGCAGTAGTGCCCTTGACCAGCACTTCCTGTTTCACCATTGTTGGGTATCAGTTTACCTACCCATTTAGGCTAACACTACACTACCGTTTTTTTTTTGCCGCAGAAGATATGCAAATTGCGCTCACATTTGCATATCTTCTTCTGATTCTTTTTGCGGAAGAGGTTTTGCTGCTATTTGGCCCTGTGTAGATAGGGCCAAATGTTGGGGAAAAAAAACCCTTCTTTTGCAAGACCCTGTAAACCTCGATTTACGAGGACTAAGGGGTCTTGAGAAAGAGGGTTTTTTTTCCAGCATTTGGCTCTGTCTACATGGGTCCAAATAACAGCAAAACCTCTTCCACAAAAAGAATCGGAAGATGATATGCAAATGCGAGCACAATTTGCATATCTTCTTCCGCAAAAAAGGTAGTGTAGCCGTAGCCTTATTTCCATCCCCCATCCCAGACACTTCCCTGTCTCCTGTGTATATAACGCACTATGGGATCCTTTGGTTATGCTGCCTTACACTGCTACTCAATTAATCAGTAATCAATTTAAGAGAATGCACTTACTTCATAGGAATGCAACAATGGGAGCTGTATCTAAGTTTGATATCAGATTATGATTCTTAAAAGAATTTAGCCAGAACTAAGGGGAGATTTTCAGTGAATCAAAGGACAGTGAGGAGCCCAACTCCCACTGGAAGTCAAAGTCAAAAAAGTGTACACATGAGAGAGATTATCAAAGTAATTTAATTCATGAAAAGCATTAAAACCTGGCAATGTCAATTTTAAATTAAATTATGGCGTGACAGCCAAATACTAAACTGTAAGCAGAAATGTTCATTTTTTGAAATTCCACTACACAATATGTTTAACTAAGGTTTGTTTCTCATCTTATTTCAAAGTGCTGTTACCAGCTTTCTTGGAGCATGTCTCACTCTATATGACTGTTTCCTTGGAAGTGGGACACCATGATGAACAAGTTAGGCAGCCTGCATCCATCTCTTCGAAGTCAGACAGTTTTGTAACCTTTCTTGTGCTGACGCTTCCTAGAGTTATTTGACTTATTGCCTGCAGAGAAAAATAACTCTCCGGTCTTGGATCTGACACCAAGTTCCCAGAGTGGCAGGCTGAATAGTACTGCATCAATCATTTTAGTGTCCATGTTTGTGAAGCAGAGCAGCATCCAACCCAAGGAGACTGCCATGTCCCTCAGAGCAGCTATCACAACAGCTTGCCAATATCATTAAAAAAAATCCTTACTGATCTTTTCCTTTTTTGTTCTGGATAGTCACAGAATGTTAAAATATCCTCCATTGGGCAGAAGGTTTCTGTGAAAATGACTGTTAAAAAGGCATTGATGGTTTCCATAGTTATTTGCTTGGTGACAAGCACCCTTCTTAAACTGGCTCAGATGACACATCAAAGGTGATATTTTTTTCTCACTGTAGTCTAATGAAAGCCACCAGGGCTCTGAACAATCAAGGTGTTCATCTGTTTGTGCCTATTTCCTTGCCAAAAATAAACAGTTTGCCATCTGCACTTAAGATCAGATGATAACTCCTGGCTCAGTCTTTGGGCTTCTTAAGAGAAGCAGGATGATCTAGTGGTTAGAGCAAGTGCTTGGGAGTCAGGAGATCCAGATTCAGCAATCTGCCCTGCCACAGACTTCCTGTGTGATCTTTGTCAAGTCATTTAAGGTTAGCATCACAAAGGGGATTTAAGCTCAGAAGTGTGAGGCCACTCATCATTTACCTGAGTCCTCAGCACCCTAGTAGACCCCCAGGTTCCTTATAGAACACTAGAAAATGTGACTTGCCTAAGAATGGCATTCATAGAAGCCAGCAAGCATAAAGGAGTATTCACCCCAACTGTGGCAAACCTGGGTTTAATCTCTACTCCACCTGATTCACAGTAGGGTCTTGAGCTCACCTACCTGCCATCTGGGACAAGAAGATCTGGTTTCCCACAGCCAAGTCACAGAGTTGAGGTAATGGTTTGCATTGCTCTGCTGGAGGACTAACTCAGCTATGGGAAGGCTCAGCTATAATGCCTTCACAGCACCCAGGAACCTACCCTCCAAAAGGTACCAAA
>JANRFK010002932.1:23550157-23563120 GCA_030068395.1 Apalone spinifera | reverse complement strand
TAAGCCTCATTTGCATAGCTTTGGCGCAAAACTGCACCAATGTAGACGCAGCCCAAATAAATCTGTTTTACTCTGTATAAAAGTTTTACAAGAGAATGTTCATAGAGCTATTTGCCTCCCTTATCAATGAAAGCTAGATATGCACAGTGGTTGCTCTCCCCAGGTAACAATTATTTACCCTGGGTTTGATAATAAATAAAAATGTTTTTATTAAGTATAAAAAATAGGATTTAAGTGGTTGCAAGTGAAAACAGACAGATCAAATTAAATTATTACGCCAAAACAAATGAAACACGCCGGCTCATCCTAATACACTAAGGGTGCATCTACACAGCACCCTAAACTCGAAATCAGATACACTATTTGCACTACGCAAATTGCGTATCTTATTTCAAAATAGCTTATTTTTAAATTTGGCACATCTACACAGTGCCAAATTTCAAAATAACACACTATTTTGCACCATCCCTTAACCCTCATGCAACAAGGTTTACCAGGATGCTGATTTTGTAATAAAGTGCTAGTCTGAAACGTCTCTTATCCTTCATGCAATGAGGTTTACAGGGACGTTGGAATAGCGAGTCCATTATATTTCAATATAACAGGCTTGTTCTTAAGATGTGGAATAGCTAGTTCAGGATACTAGCGGTATCCCAAAATAGCTCCGTGGTGTATCATAGAATCATAGAATATTAGGACTGGAAGGGATCTCGAGAGGTCATCGAGTCCAGTCCCCTACCTCCATGGCAGGACCAAATACTGTCTAGACCATCCCTGATAGACATTTATCTAACCTACTCTTAAATATCTCCAGAGATGGGGATTCCACAACCTCCCTGGGCAATTTATTCCAGTATTTAACTACCTGACAGTTAGGAACTTTTTCCTAATGTCCAACCTAAACCTCCCTTGCTGCAGTTTAAGCCCATTGCTTCTTGTTCTATCCTCAGCGGCCAAGATGAACAAGTTTTCTCCCTCCTCCTTATGACACCCTTTCAGATACCTATAGATGTTGCTTTAGTGTGCCAGGCCCTTCCCCAGGCCAAAGGACAGATAGCTTCCCATTGTTTATATAGATTCTGTTTGGGTGGGAATGTTTTGTTCTCTACTCCTCACCTTCCATGGAAAATTACCTCATCAAACTGTTGATCCCATACCAGATGTCACCTGTTGTCCTAAGACCAACCACTGCTTAGATTTAAAGGACAAACAAGGCTGTTCTCAATGCGTTAAGTTGATCACCCAGTTGTTAAGGCATCACAGGAGCACCACTGAGGGTTCACATATATACATTTAAAACCATTTCATACCCCATATTTCTAACTTTTCATACAAGAATGCTACATGCACCCAAATAAGATCTACAGATCCAGCAGAGTGTAACATTACAATTGAGAGATTACATGATGTATTTTGTCCAAAGCATCTTCAAGTTATGCATATTTATACTCATAAGCCAATTTCATAAAGTATGGGGCGGGGGGTGGGGAATAGTCACAGGCTTTATGAACGTTGGGACGCAAATCATTACCATGTTAATATACGCGTTGAAATGATAAGCCTGGCTTCTGCAGTGGAGTATGACTTCAGGTGGGTGCTCAGCAGCAGGAGTAAATGAACTCTTAAGAAATGACAATCCAATTTTCATGCAAATGTTCCTACCAATAAAGGCTGAGGAGGACGGCCAAGTCCCCAAGCATGGAGCCACTGTAAGCAAAATTGTTTTAAATTGCAATGGTGTGTCAAACTTTTCCCTCTCCAGAGTTGCATAACCGCTACAATGACAGTGGGGGGCCATGTGAAAGTGTAACGCTGACAGGCAGAACCGAACCGAACTGAACCTGGGACCTCTAGAGCTTAATGTGTGAGCCTCTAGTACAGGGGTGGCCAATCTGTGGCTCATCAGAAGTTAATATGTGGCTCCTTGCATGGGTACCAAATCCAGGGCTGGAGCTACAGGTGCCAACTTTCCACTGGGCTGGAGGGTTCAACCCCCCAGCTCTGCCCTAGGCTCTGTCCCCCTCCACCCTTTCCCCCAGGATCCTGTCACGTCCTATCCTCTCCACTGAGCCTGTCACACCCATGCGTCCCCCTTCCAGTGTCTCCCACTGACAAAGAGCTGATCCCAGTGGGCAGGAGGAAAAGGAGAAGGCAGCACTGACGGGTGGGGCTGCCAGTGGGCAGGATGTGCTGAGCGTGGAAGTGGGGAGCTGATCAGGGCTGGTTGACATAGAGCTGTTGCTCTTTGGCAATGTGCATTGGTAAATTCTGCCTCCTTCTCAGTTTTAGCTTGGCAACCCCTGCTCTAGCACATGAGCTAAAAGCCAGCTTGCTTGGCTAAGGCCACAGTGAAAACTCATTTTTTCTCTCTGTAAGTGGTCTAAGTGCCACTACTTGGGATAGGGAACCACACCCAGTAGGTGTGTGGGTTACAAAAGCATAAGAGCTGGGTGAGGTTGGCCCTTGACTCTCAAATCCACACTTTTTAAACAGAGGCACAAGTTCCCTTTTGTTCCCTGTTTCTGATTTCATACAGGGAAGACCCTTTGCAAAATGTATGGGCTGGTAATTAATTCGGCCGGGGTCTCCTTCAAGCCTTGTTGGCCAAACATTGACATTTCTTTGGTGAGCAAAAACGGTCAGGCTTGGAGGCCATTTGGGGTGGGCGAGATTAAAACCACCTTTCTGAGTTGAACAGGCAGCTGGAACATGGCAATTTCAGGCTCCACTCCTCCCACCCCTCTTATCTTAGTCATTCAGAGTTGGACAGCAGGCAAAGTTATTCCATTTCCCAACTGTCAGGGAAAGACGAAGTGGCAAAAGACATCACCTCCTTGCTGTGATGTGACGTGAAAAAACACAGCTGCTGGGTGTAAAAGGTCCTTATCCCTCATTACGGCGTTAAGAGATCTCCAACCAGATCACGTTTCACATGTGGAAGACATTTGATTTCTTATGCCTGAATGCATTCCCTACCCTTTGCTTTCCTTTCATTGTAGAGTCATCTGACTGGAGATTCAGCAGGCGTAACCAACGCATTGGAGAATTTTCTTTCATCCAAAAGAATAATTTGGGTGAGCTGTGTGTGTGTGTTGGGGAGGGCGGGGGTTCCCGCAGTTATGCAATGGAGGGACATCACAGACCCCTTGTGGGCTGGCTGCTTTCTCCATAGTTGGGCCAGCATGGGGGTCAGGGGCTAATGTGCTGAGAGCTGTGTGTCACAGACGAAGCTGGGAGCGGCTTTCTGTCATTACTCACCGCCACCAACATGCGGCTGTTTCCGAAAAAGCATTACAGCAAAAAATAAAATTATTTTTCTCATTAAATGGCCAGGAAGGCGGGAGGAGGGGGAGGGAGACGAGAAAAGGCCTACGAGCAGAATAGATAGATTGGGCCACGGAGCTGAGATGAGTGCTGTGAAGCTGTGCATTAATCACAATGGTGGGGGGAATAATACAGCTCTATCAGGAGGAAACCACGTGGTGTAAAACAATGCAGACATCTAAGCACCCAAATAGCTATGTGTGATAGGGAAGGGGCATTAAAAAATGACTCATGGCTAGGACTCTTTCCCTGTTAGGCTGCTCTGTCTGTGAGCTTGCTATAACCCCCACAACACACACACTTTCCTTCAAAATACAAATCTTTAATGTCTCATTAACTCTATCCCCCTGTGCAGGCTCTACAGCAGTCAGGAGATGAGACAGTAATAAATAATAATCAAGGCTGAGGCAAAAGCTTGTAAAAGAAGACTGCAAATTCAGTCCCCTCTGAATACCCTCACTTGTCTTTGTTTCCTTTCAATCTACTTTGGAATTAAGAGAAATGCTGCAGCTCTCCCTAAGAAGTTGCATGAAGCTTGTCCCTCCCAGTCCCCCAACACATGCACTGAATTAGAATATAAGCAACCGAAAGTCT
Organism: Apalone spinifera; assembly: GCA_030068395.1. NCBI lineage: Eukaryota > Metazoa > Chordata > Testudines > Trionychidae > Apalone > Apalone spinifera. The sequence goes on along the minus strand of JANRFK010002932.1, from coordinate 23,559,202 downwards.
TTCTTTTAAAGGCTCAGAAGAGCGTGCACTTAAGAGTTACTTCCTACCCTCTTTGCGGTGTTAGCTAAAGACAAGTTTCAATAGCACAATAAACAAGCATAACTTCAGGAGGGATCAGTCATCCTGAAATTCAGTTTTGATTCCTTCAGTGTGTCGCCCTGTTTCTCTAACCTATCATTTTACTAGGACTATGGCCACATGGCAGCGTTATTTCGGAATAACATCCGTTATTCCAAAATAACACTGTGCGCATCTACACAGCTAGCCCGTTGTTTTGAAATAATCGGTGGCTTATTTTGGCATTTGTAAACCTCATTCCATAAGGAATAATGCATATTCCAAAAGAGCTATTTGGAATAGCCGAAGGTGGCTGCTCCACCGCTGGTATTTCGAAATAGCTTCTCCTCTGAGGTCATTCAAAGTAATTACATCCCAATGCTTCCTGGGGCTCTCAATTGAGGTAGCACGTCCACATTAGGGGAGCCAGACTTGGACTAATTTCCAGGCTTCCCTGTAGTGTAGACGCGCCATTTCAAAATACGCTATTTCGGCATATTTTTTTCCGGAATAGCTTATTCTGAAATAATCATGCAGTGTAGACATAGCCTAGTGGGTGTTCAAAAGGATAGGCCCTGGCTCTCTGTTGCCAGAGGCTGATCTCAGTGCCAGCTTTGTAAATCCCAGTGTCCCCACTTGCACTCAATGAATTTACAGTAGTGTAGCTGAAATCAGGATACAGCCGCTAAAACGGGAGTGGGGAACTTATGGCCTGAGGGGGCCGGATCTGCCCCCCCCCAGCTTACCTAGATCTGGCCCCTGAAACTTAGAACCTTCTGCAAGGCTGGAGCACCAGCACTGTCTCCCCACTGTGGGTGGGGGGAACCCTGAGCCTCGTGGGCTGGAGCCTGGTGGGAGAAGGAAGCAGTCCCAGCCCCCCCCCCCCCCCCCCCCCCCCCCCCCCGTCCCCCAACTGGGAAAATGATAGTGCAGAAAAGCATTGCTTGGAGGGGTTTCCTCCACCTCTCTGATTGGCCTTCACCCTACCTCCCCCCCAACCCTCCCACCCCTAGCCTACTCCTGCACTCTACCACCCTCCTATATGCACCAACCTTCAACCCACTCCTGTATTATCCCTCTTGCCTGGGTCCCACACCTCAAGCCCGCTTCCCGGCAGCTCCCTTCCACACACTGAACGCCTCATTTTTGGCCCCATTTCTCATGTCAGTGAAGTGGGTTTTGGTGGGTTTTTTTTTTTTTTGCTTCTTACTTTTGTGTAGCCCCTGGCTGATTTTTTCTGTTGGCTCAGTGGCTTCTGACCTAAAAAACAGTTCCCCACCCCTGCTCTAGAAACAGTGATGTGAATAGGAGGCAACTTAGTTTAACGCCACCTTCCCCCCTCCCTCATCCAGCACAGATGACTCATTGTAGTACTTGAGAGGTGTACTGCTCCCCCATGTCCCTGCCAACATTTGCCCCCCCATTTTAATTGTTAAAATGACTGCCCCAACATTCCTCCTGTCCTTCTGGGTGGTCCTCCCTGCACCCTTTCCCCAGCAGACACCAGTTGCCACTGCCATTCAGTGAAATGATGGCCACGTGCTTACGATTGCAAATGCCAAAGGGGAACACAGGGCTCCACTTCCTACTAACTTTAAATGGAGGTTGGGAACCGCCCCCCCCCTTTGGCTTCTTGGAATATCCCAGTTACCGTCTTTCATTTATCAGCAATGCCACTGGAAAACACGAGGGTTTTGATTATGTCATAAAACTGACTTGCTCACAATTACCTACCTTGTGCTAGAAGGGATCATTCCATTTCTATGTGTCTCATCCTTTTGTTACCCCCACCAACTTTGAAAAAAGAAAACATTTCTGAAGGGCCAAAGTAAGGTTTCTTGGGGGGGGGAGAGGGCGAGCTCAACATCCATTGTTCATTAACGAAAAATGTAATCAAGAATAATCTCACCACTACTAACCAGAAGGTCAGTGTGACTGATGGCTGACCGTGCCAGGTCCACGTATGGCACACTGAGGCAACAAAACAAAACAAAACAAAACAAAACACTTTCTTAGCACTAAGCTAAAATTTTAGCTCCATAATTTTATGCCATCGTTAAGCTTTGGTCAGCTCCTCACATTAAGCACATGCCCATGTCATTTCAGGACCAGGGCTTTTGGGGAGGGGGAGGGTGGCTAAGATGCTCTTACTAAGTTGAGAAACCCTACATAAGCAGCAGGGCCGACAGCCATCCCAGGCCCTGGGGCAAGGTGAGGGAGGGCCTAGCTCCACACCCCTGGAAAGGGTGGGGCCTGACGCTGGTGGAAGGGAGGAGGCTGAGGGCAGTCAGTCCTTAGCTCTGCCCAGACTGCAGTGCACCCCTCCCCTCCAGCCCTCAGAGCCACACGGAGCAGCAACTCAGAGGGGCCCGGGACACCAGCCACTACAGTAACAGTGGTGGCAGCCAGGACATCCAGGCCCTTTTGAATCTCTGGGCCCTGGGGAAACTGCCCCTTTTGCCCCCCCCCGCCCCGTCAAAGGGCCTGCACATAAATAACCTAGGCATTGTGATATACTTGTGTTGCATAAATTCCTTACATCAGAACAATGCCAAGAAACTGAGACGTGCAGGTTGACAACTAGAACCCCATGACTATGCAGTCTCAGGGCAAGGAGAGCGGTATGGATAAACTCTTTAATTAGCTTGTTTGTTTAAAAAAAAAAAAGAAAACCAGACACCGAGTTTCCACACATTTGACTGAAATAGCTCCGGAACGTGGTGGAAGCACATTGTTGTCAAGTAACTGCTTCAACAACCTTTGTAAGCCCTTATGGAACTGTAAGCATGTGCCTAGTCCCCTGTAGTGATTTATGTTGTAAAACTGATGTGAGAGCAAAGCCCAGCTAAGGCTAGGTGAAGGAGAACTATACCCACTTCAGCTCATGCCTTTCGTGGGAAGAAAAGACACCCCCAATCTGTGTCTTTATAGTGCGTTGGAATTGTCCTGGAATTTGTGGGGTGTGCCTATTGAACCGTAGCAGCGCTTTTGCCTGGATGCAGGGGGAGCGCATGGCTTTCAATGTTGTGTGCAATGAGCAGGCAGCTCCCCTTACGTGCTCCTGCTTTATGTGTGTGTCACGTTAGTAATGCTGTCAGGAAAAAAATTTTGCGGCTGGAAACCAGCAGAATCTGGCAGCCCTGTGCATGGGCAACAGAAAACAAAATGTCTTGTGGGCCACACAAAGTCCCCAATGAGTGGCATGCAGCCCTCTGGCTGCAGGTTGCCCACCGCTGGCCATGATCAGTGGCACAACTGCAGCAGCGAGAGTGCACTGAGAAGAGCAAAAAGATGCTTTGCCACACTGAATGGGGCCGCAGATTTGGGAAACATTTCCTATTTTTACTGCTCATGGCTACAAGCCTGGGCCCTTCATGCTGTACTTTACAGCTGGGTTGATTTATCAAGGTGTCGTCAGCTGGGGCAATAGAATGTCACTTTCCTCAAGCCATGCAGCTGCAGGAACATGCCCGAGTCATCGTGGTTTTTACACCTTGTGATTACACCATCAGTGTCTTCTATTTGGGGCAGGTGTGCTCTGAGACCATGCACTGGATCAGGTCCTTCAGGAAAGCTCAGCAGGGAGTCACTTGAGAACCTCATGTTGCTGAGCAGCTTTGAGCCATCAGTACTTAGGTGACTTTGCGCATATACACAGGCAAAGCTTTAGGTACCGAGGGACTCTAGGCACCTACAGCAGTAGGCAGCTGCTGAACAGGGGTTTTCAGGATCTCATAGAATCCTAGGGCTGGAAGAGACCTCAGGAGGTCATCGAGTCCAACCTCCTGTCCAAAGAAGGACCAATCCCAACTAAATCAACCCAGCCAAAGCTTTGTCAAGCCAAGACTTAAAAACCTCTAGGAATGGAGATTCCACCACCTCCCTAGGTAACCCATTCCAATGCGTCACCACCCTCCTAGTGAAATAGTTTTTCCTAATATCCAACCTAGACCTCTCCCACTGTAACTTGAGACCATTGCTCCTTGTTCTGCCATCTGTCACTACTAAGAACAGCCTCTCTCCTTCCTCTTTGTAACCTCCCTTCAGGAAGTTGAAGGCTGCTACCAAATTCCCCCTCACTCTTCTCTTCTGCAGACTAAACAAACCCAAATCCCTCAGCCTCCCCTAATAGGTCTTGTGCTCCAGCCCCCTAATCATTTTGGTTGCCCTCCAGTGGATCCTCAGTAGTAGCTAAATACACTGGACTTTGCTCCTTTGTGTAGACAAGCCTTCAGGCACCTAACTTCCACATCAGAAGGCAATGTGCCCCACAGGCATGTGGTTTTTAAAGACCACTAACATGTTTCATATGACCTGGTGTGTTTTGACCTGGTAGCCATGCAATAAAGGTTGCCTAGTACCATCAGTGTAGTGCTCTCCCAAATGCATTCATGTCATAGCAGCTGTGCTTGTGCGAGTTCATGCACAGGGATGTCTGAATGTCCCATAGACTGTCTCTCTGCCCATCACTGTTCCTGACATGTGGGAGTTGGTAGAATGCCTGTGTGAGGTTCTGAGCGTAAGCGCGAAGACAACCAGACGCGATGTGACCTGCTGACCTCCATCCATTCCAAGTGACGATGTGTTTGCTGGCAATGCAGAAACTGCTGCCCAATTAATGCTCCATGAGAGGTCGAAGAGTGGGCTTGCAGATTTGAAGGTCACAGACTGGTGCCAGAACATTGTGGGCAATGTTTTATAGGCCCTGTCTGCATTACGCTCTGTGCTAGCCACCATAAAATGATCATTTTAATGAGCTCTCAAGTCACAACAACAAAACAAGTTCAGAATATCCTGAAAAGGGGTTTGCAAAAGAAGTGTTGGCAACACTAATTGGCCCAGTGCAGCTGCCCACGTATTGTAAGACACATCCCCAGTTAAAATGCTTCTTGCTTAAGGGATCCTTATCTTCTTGCTTTAAGAGATGATTTGAATTCTAGTAGCTTCTATATTTTTTGCTAAATGAATAGGGGCTGTGTATATGAAAAAAAGCAAGGGAGACTATTAAAAGGGGGATTTTATTTATTACACTGGAGCTAGGCGCTAATGCACCAGTTCAGCTTTGATACACAATAAATCAGCAAAGCTGTTACTCAGTTTTGAACCAAGATTGCAGTGGCACTAAAAACACATTGAAAACATTTACTCTCTTCCCTTTTTTTTCCCTCTTTTGTTTTTGGTACAAAAATGGTACAAACAACAATACAAAATATTTGTGCTGTTGACAGTTACAAAAAAAGGTTTTCGAACTTGTTTAACTGATGCACTTGCTTTTGCATTTCGGTGTGAATACGTCAGAACACTAGAAGTCTTCTTGAAAACAACCACAATCATGCGGGCTGCTACACAGTTTGTCCATTTTAAAAGGAAACATGCAAAAAGAAAAGAGAAAAAAAAGCGTTCCAATTATACATATAGGTGATTTTTTTCTCCTTCCCTGCTTGATTTGTAGCTTTGAGCAAATAACTACATTATGTACACATTGCAGTGAGCAATTGTAGGTGGTTTTTGTGTGTACTTGAGATACCTTTTTCTTTCCACATGGAACTGAGAGGATTTCTGCCTGGGAGAAAACTACATTGGCTCATTGCTGTTTCTAAACATATGCTTTTAACATATACATTGATTCCCCAACACTTTTACATTTACACTGAAGCATTCTAAAACATGTTACAGGTCAAGGTCCCGTAGTTTCATGATAAGTTGTTTTCAATATTTTTTTCAGGCCAAAATTTCAACTGCTACATTTGTGTTATACAGACTCTTCACAGACTATAGCAATTATGTAGGGGGGTGAAATTCACCCCTGTGCAATGGGCCTATGGATTACTTAATTCCCACTTAAACCAGATGGGTGAATTCATATCTGAGCACCTGGGAGTCAGGCCTTAAGGACTAATCTTGTGTTGACCTCTGCACATGAGTGAATTTCACCCCCCACTGTCTTAAAACAATCAAAGGTATCGCTCCTAGTAAAAAAACAGAAACAGAACTATGAGTAGTACATAAGGACAGTTATAGAACCAAAGGTGACCTACTCACTCTCAGTTTCCTGTGATCTCCCATTGAGGGTGTCCCTTGTTTTGTTTCATTGCAAATGGTTTCCTTGACTGATGCTTAATATTTACAAGCTACATAATAAATACATTGGATACGGACAGTTATGTTTACTAATGCTATGTCACTGGCCTGGTGGGCATGGCTCTCAGGCCAACTTCCTGAAGGGGGTGTGGGAGTGATCTCAAATATTAATGATCTCTGGCTCAGAGACTACATATAACCTTGGTCTCTGGGAGGTAGGGAAGCTGCTTTCTACATTGCATTTTGCTGGCGTCTTCAGTCAGAGAGCTTGCCTTCCTCTTTCCTTACATGGAGGTGCTACAATTGTTAAGAGGAATAGTGGGGGAAATGGAAATCACAGAATGAGGATCCAGGAGGGAGGTAACGCTCCATTCTTCCTAAAGCCAGCTCTCTTTCAATCACCTTCCCACGTCACTGGGAAGTGGAGGATAAAGGAGCCAAGGCTCATAAGCCTGAACTGCACGTCTTTCACTAATCAGCTTGTTATGCCTACTATTATTGTGTATAGTAGTCAGAGAATAAACTTTCTTGTCCACCACTACGTTAACTGTTAAAAAAATGTACAAGAAAATGTCAGCCTGCACCTTGCCTAAGTTGCTTCTTCCCTCTCCAGAATAGCTGAGAATCTCTAACGTACTTCCTCTAAACAAAAAGGCATGGTCCATCCTTGACCATCATCATAAGGGTCAGAGAAATGGGTTAGTCCTAGGCAAAGTGAAAAATGTTTTTTCCTATCCTATGAAAATGTTCATGTAGCCATATAATTTCGTGTCTTAATCAGAAGGAAAAGTCAAAACTACCATTTGACAAACCAAACATCTGGCATTATGCAGGGGATAGAGTATGTTTCAGGTCAATAGAAATATTTTATTTTAATATTTTCTCTCTATCTCTATATATAAACGTTTTTCCTGCCACATGACAGAATGACATCATCAGGCTCTCTGGCCACTGGGGTTGGTGAGCATAGCGAGCTGGGGGGCAGCCCCCTAGGCCTCTTTAAAATAGTTTAATTGACCAAGATTTTTGAACCCAGAAATCATTTTTTAACTCAAAAAAACTGGAAATTTTTCAGTTAAAAAATTGGAATGCCCTCCTTCCTGCCAAGTGAGAAGATTTGTTGAAACTAGTTCTGCCTTGTGAACAGCTTGGCTGCGTCTAGACTGGCATGATTTTCCGTAAATGCTTTTAACGGAAAAGTTTTTCCGTTAAAAGTATTTGCGGAAAAGAGCGTCTAGATTGGCACGGACGCTTTTGCGCAAGAAAGCCCCGATTGCCATTTTAGCCATCGGGGCTTTTTTGTGCAAAACGTTTCTGGGTTGTCTACACTGGCCCTTTTGCGAAAAAGCATTTGCGCAAGAGGGCTTTTGGCCGAGTGGGAGCTTCGAAATATTTGCGCAAGAAGCACTGATTTTGTAAATTACAAAGTCAGTGCTCTTGCACAAATTCAAGCGGCCAGTGTAGACAGCTGGCAAGTTTTTGCGCAAAAGCGACTGCTTTTGCTCAAAAACTTGCCAGTCTAGACGCAGCCCTTTGGTTTTGACAAATCACTATTTTTTGGCAGAAGAGTCTGTGAAAAAAAATTCCAGTTGGGTCTCTTTGATACAAACATCTTTTTAAAAAGACACTGTAAACTTAAATATAAGTGAATTTCCTTGCCTCTGTTACAAATCCCACCCAACAGACTAAAGATGAAAAATTGTAGAGTGACTTTATTTTTGCTATTTATGCTTCTGCACATCCAGGAGCTCATGGTCAGATTCTATCCATGGTTACCTCTCAAGACTTCATTGGGGTCATAGAGAAAGTGAGTAAAATTTGGTCTAAAGACAACAAATTAAATTGTTTCATTTATGGGCACTAATGCACTAACATGGACTGTGATATTTGGAGGGGCAAATTCTTCAGGGAAATGTTTATTTTAAAAATTTCCACTGTATTTTAAATCACAAACAATTTCTGTTAGTCTTTGGATTGGTAAACACGAAATGCTGAGATATGCTCAGGGAAGCCGACAGCTGTACCAAGCCCCTGGGCAAGGAGAAAGGGGAAGCTGGCTCTGCACTCCCGGAAGGGGCAGGGCCAGCCTTCAATGCCACCTGCAGCATGTCCCCCCAGCCACTCAGAGCACACCATATGGCACTCTTGTGGCGATTTAAGGGCCTGGAGCTTTGAGCATCGCTGTGGTGGTTGCTGGGAGCCTTAGGCCCTTTAGAATTATTAGGCCCTGGAGTACTTGGCTCCTTTCCTTGCCTCCTGCTGGCAGACCTGGATACGCTTAACCCTAGTAATGTCCTCTCCATTGTCATTGGATACATGTCTTGTTTGGCTCTATTGTAAGTTTACTTAAGGCCCTACCTACCAAATTCATGGTCCATTTTAGTCAATGTTATGATCATAGGATTTTAAAAATTGTGAATTTAATGTTTTCAGATATATAAATCTGAAATTTCACAGCATTGTCATTGTAGGGGTCCTGACCAAAAAAGGAGTTTTGTGTGTATGAGGGGGTGTGGAAGTACTGCTTCACAAGTCAGTACCCAGAGAGCAGCAGCTGCTAGCCGGAAGCCCAGCTATGAAATTATAGCTGCCTCCAGCACCAGCGTAGACATAAGGATGGCATGGCATGGCATGGCCATCTTTACCTTTGCGCTGATCACTTCAGAGCCAGGGCTCCTGTCAGCAGCTGCTGCCCTTTGGCCGCCCAGTTCCAAAGGCAGCAGCTCAGAAATAAGGGTGGCATGGTAGTGTAATGTCACCCTGCCTTACTTTTACATTGTTGCTATCCAGGTGCTGCCTTCAGAGCTGGCACCCAGCCACCAGCCACTGCTCCTCTCTAAAATAACCTTTCAACCCCCTTGAAACTCCATCTTGGGCAAGGACCCCGATTTTGTGAAACACTGACCC
>JANRFK010002932.1:23501160-23535271 GCA_030068395.1 Apalone spinifera | reverse complement strand
TTAACGAAGCGGAGATTATTTAAATCCCCACTTCTTTGCCTATGCCGGGTAAACTAGTTTACATAGCTCTGTCGATGGAGCCACGGAGTCTAGACATACCCATAGTGTTCAGCACAGCTGAGACTGTATCTCGCTTGTTGTCATTTGTGAATAATGTCAGTCTGTGCTGCATTGTTGCAGAAGCATTATATATAGAAATCCAGATTGTAATTCCGACCATCAGGGGGAATCCATATAGAATTATTTTTCTTTTGGTGTTGATAGGGGGGATCTGGTTGGTCAGATTGATGTTCATCGGTAGTTTGGAAATATTCTCGTAGGCAGAGGTGGCAAAAAATGTGAGATGTGTGGAAGTTCATAGGCTAACTAATGCATGTCTGGGGATATAACCCAGGTTTGGAGAAGAGACTGAAGGATAAAGGATAAGTTTAAGATCCGACAATAGCCGGGTTAAAGGAGGTTCTACTGTCAATATAGGCCTGTTGACAGCAATTCTGGGCTCCTGGGCAGAATAGTCAGTGAGCCCCCATGCACACACAAGCTGCACCAACACAGTCCACCTAACATTTGGGTATTGCTGTGCCTGAGCTGGCTAGTGTCCAATGAGCTGCCAGCTATGCTGCTGCGGTCTTCCAGCACGGCCAGGTCTTCCACTTGCCCACCTGGCAGAGATGCTAATTGGTTAATGGCGCAAACCCAAAGACCCTTGCCCTACCTCTGCCCCACCTCTGTTTCTGAGGCCACACCCCTGTCCTACCCCTTCACCGAAACCCAGCACTTTCTCACTCCATTTTCCCTCCCTCCATAGGTCACTCTCCTCCTCCCCACCCTCGCTCACTCACCAGGCTAGGGCTGGGGGTTAGGGTGTGGGAGAGGGTGCAAGGTGTAAGCTCTGGGAGAGAGTTTGGATGCTGCCTCTGGGCAAAGGCAAGGAGGATTGGGAGGGGATCAGAGTGTCAGTGGTTACCTCAGGTAACTCCCAAAAGTGCCTGGCACACCCTTCTGACCGTGGCTCCTAGGCAGGGAGAACAGAGGGTCTCTGTGCACCACTACTCACAGGCACCATCACTGTGGAGTTAGCACTCACGGTGGGGGGAGCTCGTGGATAACACACACCCTCAGAAACCACAGGGATGGTCGCTTCTGGGAGCAGTGCAGAGCCAGGGCAGGCAGGGAGCCCACCTTAGCCCTGAAGTGCTGTTGGCATTAGCTGGGACCCCAAGCCTCTGGGCAATTGACCTCCCCACCATTGGTAGTCCTGTGTGAGTATCATTTATTATATTCATATGCTGTTAATTCAAACTCACAAAGAGAAATGCAAACATATTATAGGCAGGACTGGGAGCAATATCTATTAAGGTAGCCTAATAGCTCCCATCAGAAGACCCTGGTTTCAGTTGCTTATTACTTTGCCAAGTCCAAGAGGCTGAACTTTTCTGTGCTGAATGTCTGCCTCAGGCTGAATTAAAAAAAAAATTAGCCACAGCAGTTCAGTTATTACTGAGAAGGACTCTGGGGAAAATGCAGTGTTTAGCCAATGTTAAAAAATTGGGGGCAGTATATTTTTTGTGGGGTTTTTTTCCAAGTTGTAGAACCCTCATGCTTTGGAGGAGGGACTTAACATTTGGCATAGGACTGGCTTTTGTGACCTTTTGTCATCCCCCTGAAGATCTCTCCATATTTGGTTTTAAACCTCTGAAAAACTGCAGTTTTGATGTGCATATAGAGACTTCTTGGCTATTAGAAGCTTCATTCCTCGCAGATTCCATCTGCCCTGGACATTCTCTACTCTAGTACCGAGCAGGACATTGCTTACAATTCAGCTTTCTGCTTCACGGTCTGTGCCATGTCCAGAAACCTGAACTGAGAGCATGGAGCATCTCTCTTGTGCTCTCCATAGCCTGCACCTAGGCAAAGTGGAGGAAGAAGCTACCTGCCTGAAATGCAAAGGGAATGAGAACTGTACCTGGGTGGGGAAGTAAATTAGGAGAAGGAGCCCAAGAGGGAAGAGGGAAGAAACTGGGAATGTGAGTTCGGACAGGACAGAAGATTAGGGCTGGCTGGGCCAGGAAACACAGCCTAAGACCTGGGGGTAGTGCAGGGAGACTGATCTAATGAGGTGTTAGCATGCAGGGAAGGAACTGGAACTGGCTGGGCAAAGCAACTTAGACCAAAATGCAGGAGGTTGGGGAGATGGCCATGAGCTAGGAGGGAGGAACCTAGCAAGAGAGATTGGGATGGGGAACGTTATTGGAAGGGTGGCAACTCAAGAGGGAAAGAGAGAACAAATGAGAAGCTGGGAGGAAAGGAATTGGCATTGGTTGGGGACAGTGAGTGAAATGAGGACATACTGGGCAAGGAGACCAAGACTGGCTAGGTGAGGAGAACAGGATGGAGGTGGAAAAGAGATGGGACAAGGGTAGGCTGGAGAGGATGAGGCAGAAGGGGTTATGCTCAGGGGAGGAGTTGGCAGAAGCAACCAGGCCTGCTACAGCCCACTCCCTTCCAGAAGCTGCGATGGAACTGTGGGTCCCTGTTTTCCTCTGCCCTCAGCAAATACTGATGAAACTCACTGGCAAAGCAACAGAATTTTGAGACGTTTCCACTTGCTTTTTTAAAAACCTAGGAAATTACACACAACAAAACCACCCATTAAAAATCATTAATTGCTGCAAAGTCAAGCACTCAGAAGCTAGAAAATACATGCATTAAGGTAGTCTGTGCAAGCCTAAGTGACTCTTCTCCCCTTCCTTGTATGTATGTGCTGTGAATGATTTTTGATTACATGATCACCTACTATTTTCCCACAGGATCTCTGCCTCATTCACTGCACAAGATGGACCTGTTTGCTCCATGGATGCATTGGGGTTTTGTAGAAAATAGTTGAATTCTGCCATGGAGCGCTGGAGTTTATCCCTGCCTCAGCCAAAAAGTTCCTATGAAATGCTTGGCTAGTCACCAAAATGTGTTTCATAGGTGGTTACTAATTGGGTATTACTGATTTTCTGGGCACAAAAACTTGAGACCCTTGACTATTTTTTGCAGATGTAGTGAGCACTTGCAGCAGCAGCTGAAGTCACTGGGAGCTGTGCTTTGAACATGTGAAGTGCTATAAAATGCTAAGAACTCTGGAAAAAAACAGAACCTAAGCAGCTCAAAATGGGTACCCAAAAGTGATTAATGCTTTTGACTTTCATCTCTCTGTGATTTAGTTCCCCATCTGCAAAATGTGAACAAAAATGCCCCCTCCTTTCACAGGGGCATTGTGCAAATAAATTCATTAATATTTGTGAAACACAAGTTATAGTGAGAAGTGCCATAGAAAAGCCTCTGGTGAAATGAATAATTCTGTCTTCAGAGCAGGGTTTGCATAGTGTGCAGAAAATAAGTCATGAGGCGCACATCAAATGAGGAGAAAAAAATATTGAATAACTGCTCATTATTTTAGCACTCTGTCCTATTCACTGATTGAGAAAGAGGTCCTATGGGATACAAAAAACATGTAATTAAAGACTGTGATAATGCATGCACACAAGGGGGCAGAATTAAGGTTACATGGGCAACCTTAATTCCAGAAATTCCTGTCTTTTGAGGGTTTTATTTTGCAATCTGAAATAATATTTTATTGTGTTTTTGTATATACAATCCGTGATACACATATACATACATTTCTTTCCCACACACATATACTTATAATAAAAGAGATACATGAAGAATCAGATTTTTCCTGAGACATATTCTCATCCAGGGGGAAACATAATTCTTGGCTATTGCTCCTGCTGTTGTGCTAATCAGTATGTAGCATTTTCAATGACATGAAGATAGAAAGTGTTAGCCCAGTGTGAAGAACTGAGAACTGGAAGAACAAACCACTGTTCTAGCACATCTGATTAATGCTCACCCATTGCCTACCCATTTGCCAACCATATGCTCAGATAAACCATATGGTACCCCAGAGACGTACCAAAATGAAATAAAGTTTTAGGTTAATATCAGTAGTAGCAGATTATTCAGTTTACACATGGCTATTACACTGAAAACTGGATTGACCTTCATTTGGGCACGGAAATGTAGTTTGGATGCACCGATGGGGAAAGGCAGGCAGCATTTGCACCATTGGGTTTCTTCACAGAGGTCAGTTTTATGTTGAAGTCAGAGCTCCATGTAGCCTCCTTGGTGGATGCTGTACAGCGAATGTTCTGTATTCAGTCTGTGTATGGCTGAATTGGCCCTGGCTGCTAACAAGTCCTTTAGGAATGGGAAGGTTAGCACAAGCATGTCAGTCAGATACAGCGCCCATATTTTACATTTCTTCTCCCCCCCCCCCCCCCCCCCCCCCAATGGAATGTTCTCCATTGGCCTCAGTGTTTCTGTGGTTTAAATTCAGGCCTTTGCTTGCCTAAAATGAGCAAAGTCAGATTCCCTGTGAAGCCAGGAGACAAAGAGAGTGGTCTGGGAGCCAGTTGCAGCTCTCTGATTCTCTGAACAACCTAAGGGACAGAGTGGAGGCTGTTATAACCTGATCCTCAAGGAGCCATCTACCAGCAGAGGATTGCCAGAGAGCAGTCACTCCACCAACCCACCTCTCTCTGCCCTTGAACAACTCTAGCCCCAGTGCACCCCTCTAGGGGGAAAGGAGCACAGGGAGAGACATAAGGACCAGCTATACGAGTCTGCACCTGCTGAGAACACCCTCATTCCAGGGATACCCACAACTAGGATTTAGCAGTCGGTCTCCACTCCCTTTGTGCAAAGGCCATGGAGTGCAGCACAGAATCAGTAAATTTCTCAGCACAATGGAAGTCCTGTTAGAGAGAACTGATCATGGCCGCTAGGGTCAGCACTGATAGCTGAGGTGTCTGGTCACTGTCATCCTCTGCATACTGAGCCTTGTAGGGAAGAAGGTTCTCAAAGGGAAGCTCAGGAATACTTGGCAAGGGCCTGAAGGATGAACAGACAGATATGAGCTAGTTCTCCTGGAACTAAGAAGCGGGCCACAACTCTGAATTCATTAACAAATTTGTGCTTCCCATAACCAGGTCTGCCACCAGAAGGGGGCAAAGGGAAGAGTTGCCCTAGGGCTTGTCAATTCAAAAGGTCTTGGGGCTCCTGGATGCCACCGTTACCACAGGAGTGGCATTGGGTGGAAGCCCAGGCCCTTTAAATCACTGCAGAACGCAGCACAGCACGTTCCGAGCAGCTCAGAGGGATTAAATTTTTATATATATTTGTATTTCATTTAAAAAAATTTGTAAGCCACCTCGAATATTTTAAATAGAGAGGCAGGGATTGGGGGAGGAAGGGACAGCGCAATGCACTGGAAGCAGCGCTAAGTGCTGGCTGCCCACAGCCCCGCTCCTTCCACCTGAGGTCCCGCCCCTTCTAGGATCATGGAACCAGGCCTTCCCTTCCCTTGCCATAGGACCCAGCAATTCTGTCAGCCCACCCTGCCCACAGAATGTCAATGTAAGTTTCTTCTGCTCTGTGAGCCCAGTCCCTCAGTCTGTCTTCATCTGATGAACTACAATCCACAGAACAGTGGGTTGAATGTATATAAATGTTTGGTTTTAGTTTGATATATTTCGTGAAAGGCACATGCAGAGGAAAATGAAGTGTTCATAAATATAAATTAAGAAGACTAGAAGTGGCATTTGGAGCTCAAAACACATTAGCTGAACAATTCCAAGGCCTCACGTAGTATTCAAGCAGGAAGTTTTCACATGCCTTCTCTTTTGAAAGCACTGCAAGTCCCTAAACCAGTGCTGGTGGTAGAGTTGCCAGGCAAACGGTTTTTGACCGGAATACCTGGTAGAAAAGGGACCCTGGTGGCTCTCGCTGGCATAATTCACCGAGGTGTTAAAAGTCCAGTCAGCAATGCAGTGAGGCTAAGGCAGGCTACATGAAGCTCCTGGAAGTGGCTGGCATTTCCCTCTGGCTCATAGCGGGAGGTGCACAGTGTCCCTGCCCCCATTGGCCACTGCCGTTTCCATTGGCCAGGAACCAGCACCAATGGGAGCTGTAGGGGGCAGTGCCCGCAGGTGTGGGCAGCATACACCTACAGAGTTGCCTGGCCACATCTCCAATGAAGGGGCTGACGTTGGCTGCTTTCCGAAGCAGCGCGAAAGTCAGGGCAGGCAAGGAGCCTGCATTAGCTCTGCTGTGCCACCAACCAATAGCTGCCTGATGTCATTACCAGCCAGCCAGCACCTTCACACTGAACCTCCATCTCCAGTTGGAACCACCTCCTGCACCCTGACTCCCTCCCAGACCTCACATCTCTACATACATCCCAATACTCTGTCCCAGAGCAGAACCCACTTCTACACCCAAACTCCCTCTTGGAGCCTGCACTCGAAAGCCTTTGGCCCCAGCCCTGAGCCCACTCCCACACCTTGAACCCCTAATTTCTGGCCCCACCTCAGAGCCCTTTCCCTCTTCCACCCTTCAAACCCCTGTCCCAGACTGGTGAAAGTGAGCGAGGGAGAGCGAGTGATGGAGGGAGAGGAGCTGGAGTGAGGGGACATGGCCTCAGAGAAGGGGTGCGGCAGGAGTGTTCCATTTTGAGCAATAGAAAGTTGGCAACCCTAGCTGGTGGGTATTTGGGGTATCACTCTGTGTGAGTTCCTTTTATTTATTAGGAAAGTGTCACGAACTCATTTAGTAATGGGAACACAAGCTCTTCAGTCAAGTACAGATCCCAACATTTTTACATTTTGCCATTTTTCCTCAGTGAAATTTGTTTTTCCCCTCATCCATTAGCCTCAGACCAGCCTTTCTATGGTTTCAATTCAGCCTCTGTTTCTTACATGTAACAAAGGGGACATATTCTCGGCCGGTACAAATCAGTGTAGTTCTATGGATGTCATTAGAGTTTTGCCAGTTTACACCAGCTGAGATGCTGGCAGTCTCTAGTGCCAGTCAATAGTCATCACATTAAAAGACGTATTAGTGGGAATTGATATACTTCTAAATTAATAAATTATGGCAAAGCATGCTTTAATGGGCAGAGGTGTGAGCTTGCATAACTCAAGCCTCCCTGGCGTATGATTAGAAACAACCCTCTTAATAATTACACAGACGGAATCGAAATTATTACACTGCAGTTCAATCAGTTATGTCAGGTAAAGCTTTTTTATTCCTTCTCACTTCTAAGAGATGCTCTCCTTTTGTGTATGTTGAAATGAGATCTACAGCCACCCACTGGCAAAACATACCTCTGGAAATGTCTGAGTAACCATAAAGCATCATGTGAGATGATCTTTCAAAGGCACCAGTGGGAGACAGCATGATTTACCGAACCAGCTGTAGTACCTTGCCTTCACATGTAATCTTACTTGAGAGGAAACTAGAAATGCTACAGGCTCTGGAGTCCACTGAGTCTGACCCAGTTACTTAGCCTGCAGCTTTAAATGCTAATAACTCTATTAAGTACCTGTCTAATTCCCTTTAACATGGCTACGCTTGTTGCTTTTATAGCTGCCCTTGATGGGATCTGTTGCTGAAATCTGAATGCCATGATAGGCCAGGCCTATACTACAAACATCTAGTAGTATAGTTCTGTCGGTCAGGGTTGGGATGAGGTGCGATCCCTAACCAATGAAGCTGTGCCCTCAGAAGCCCCTAGTGTAGAGCAGTACAACTCTGCATTTTTGTAGCATAGATTATGTTGCTTGGGAGTCGGCGGTGGGGACTGAAGTAAACTATACTGACAAAAACGGCAATCACGCGAGGGGCATCTTGCCGGTATAGTGCCCCAGGATAGTTAAATACTGGCAAAGCACTACTAGTGTAGACTTGGCCCTAAAATCAGTCTCTCCCGCTGGAAAACACTTAGCACCTGAATAAAATTTAGATAAATCCTTCCTGGTCTTTCCAAGGTTTATTTATCCTGTTTTCTCATTTCCCAAAAATCTAAGGGCCAAATTCTGATCTAATTTACACAAGGGCGAATCTGGATTAACTTTGTTTGCTTATTTCTTTGGAACACCTTTGCAACTGAGAGTAAACCCTGCCCCTACAGCCCAGAATTAGATTCCACAGTGTTCTATGGCATTGCCCCCATTCTAAATCTTTCAGCTTTCCATCAGCAGGTGGAATTTATTCTCCATGTGAGGCTATCTTGTGTGTTTGTTGTAGGCTGTCGATTATGAAATGAACAGGGCCTTCATGCTGACCGTGATGGTATCAAACCAAGCTCCACTAGCAAGCGGAATCCAGATGTCCTTCCAGTCTACAGCAGGAATCACCATTTCAGTCACGGATGTCAATGAGGCACCTTATTTTCCAACAAACCACAAGTTAATCAGGCTGGAGGAAGGGGTGCCCATGGGGACGGCGCTGACAACATTTTCAGCTGTGGATCCTGATCGCTTCATGCAGCAAGCAGTAAGGTGGGAAACCAAATGAGCAAAGGTGGCGGTATAAAATCAAGAGCAAGAGTTAGGATATAGAAGGTTGGGGAACATACACCAAATCAGAGCAACCAAAAACCAGTATGCACCAATCAAAATCTGCAACATAAACTATCCTATATGATGTAAAGATAATACTTGGCACTTGTCTAGCTCCCTCTCTCCAAAGCTCTCAATGAACTTAGCAGCCTTTATTATTCAGGGTGATATTCTGCGTGGGACTATTTGTAGAGTAAGACAAAATCAAAACCAGAGTCACAAAAGTGTATCTTTAAAAGGATCTAATTCTGAGCAGGGCTGAGAGCTTTCACCCTGCTCCTGCACTGAAATCAATCAACAGCGGGAAACTATGTCCCCTTATCAGAATAAAATGTATTTATTGTTCATATTATAGTAACTCTTCAGGTCCCTGTCCCAGAACAAGGCCGCTCTGTCCTGGATACATATGCATGATCAAGAAACATTCCCTGCCCTGAAGAGATTGTAATCTAAATAGACAAGAAAGACAAAGGCTAGGAGGAAAGAAGTTGTATTATTCCAATTTACAGGTGGCACAGAAGGATTACGGGCTAGATTTTCAAAGGTATTTAGACACTCAAAGATGCATATAACCAGGATTTTCAAAAGCACTTATCTGCATCTTTGGATGCCTAAATACCTTTGAAAATCCAGCCCTAAGGGTATGTCTACACAGCAAGATTATTTCAAAATAACTTGGTTCGCGTCTACACGGCAGGCAGTTATTTCAAAATAGTGTTGAAATACTGTCAATCTGGAAGACTTCTTACTCCGACTCCTGTAACCCTCATTGTACAAGCAGTAAGGGAAGTCGGAGGAAGAGTGCTCTGTTTCGAAATAAGTGCTGGGTAGATGCTCCCAATTTCAAAATAAGCTTTCAAAATAAGCTACACAATTGATGTAGCTCAATTTGCGTATCTTATTTCAGGTTAAGCCCATGTTGTGGTTGCACTCTATGGGTACGTCTACACTTGCTCCCTACTTCGAAGTAGGGACGCAAATGTAGGTGACCGAAATTGCCAATGAAGCGGGGATTTAAATATCCCGCTCTTCATTAGCATGATCTCTCCGGTGCGTTACTCCGCTCAACAGATGTTTCTAAAGTGAAAGTGCGCTCCGGGATGCGTTATTTCGAACCAAACCCCTTGGTTCGAACTAATGCATCCCGGCGTGCACAACCCCCTTGTTTCAAACTAACGCATCCCATTAGTGAAAGTGCACTTTCACTTTCGAAACAACTGTTGAGCAGAGTAACGCGCCGGCGAGATCATGCTAATGAAGGGTGGGATATTTAAATCCCCGCTTCATTAGTAATTTCGGTCACCTACATTTGCATCCCTAGATCGAACTAAGGAGCAAGAGTAGACGTACCCTATGTGATCTGCCCAATGTGGCAAAGCTGGAAACCAAATCTGCTTTTCCAAAGTTCCAGTCTAGTGAATGAATCACAAGACCATCCTTCAACCCCCTTTCAGGAGCACCTTGGCACCTTCCAGATACATGTTCAAATTCTACTGAACTTTATGGGCCTGACTTTTTGAATAGTTAGGCTTGCATAATGCAGCTGCCATTCTGCATAAACAAAGTAGGTAGTTGCACACTCATGAGGCTAATTATGGTCATTTACATATAATTTGGGCCTAGGAATTAAATGAGCAATGACGCTCACACTTCACACAATAAAACCAGGCCCAATCGTTTTATTAAACATTTTGTGAGTGATAAAAACCCATATAAGTCTCTGAGCCTCAGTGCATGCTAGAAACTATGTTTTCTGCTAATAGGGATTTTTAATTCTGCACAGGTTGTTCCCTGTTATTTTACCTACTCAAGGATTACAGTCTCTCTGGCATAGCAGGAGAGCATAGTGTGCTGCTGAGGCCAAGTTAAACTTACATCTTTTGTGATAAATCACTAGACGATTGAGACGTTTCACTTGGGATGAAACTGGTGTAGAAAATGACAGTGTTTACTCACTGCCTCTGTCCATTGCCTTTAGACAGGTATTGAAATGCTTAAAAAGAGAGACTGTCTTCCCTAACAAGGCATTTTTTCCTTCATTGTTTCATTCTGAAGACTTTAAAAAGTCTTTATTTCCCTTCCTTCCCTCCCACTAAAGCCAATTTTTCAGTCCACAGAAAGCAACAGTTCTCATTCTGATCAAATATTCTTTCTGATCTATGGATGTTGGATTGTAATCTAGAATAAAAATTGCTAGTTTTAACATTCTCCTCTTTGGGGGAGAATAACGGACTTTTCAGAGCCATTCTTCTTGACTGCATGGTGATTACACAGGACCTTGAATGACCTTCTCTAAATATTGACAGCAAATTACTTGAGCTGTTCTTCACAGTGCATGCTAAAAACTATTTCATTGAAAATTTGTACTGAGCAACATACTATTTTTAACAGTAAGATTAGTGCGCTCTTACCTGAGTTTTGTCGGGGCAGAGTGACTCTATGGCTTTGCAAGAAGCTACAAAATATTATTAGGATCAGTTGAAACTTTTCCCCAGAAGTTTTTGTGAACAATGCAAATTGATGTTGTGGTTTGTTTTTGTCTTGTCTTCCCAGCTGGCACTGCTGAGTTAGACAAAAAACCTGCTAGAGGGTAAATATTCGCAGCAGTGAAATGAATGGGAGATACATATGTATACACTAATCTCATAAACATTTTGCAGTTAACTGAGGACGAGATCCAGCCACCATGTCTTAGCAAGAAGCTTTTATAGTCTTTTATTAAGTATAATTTTCCCAAATGAAAAATCAGGGCTTGAGAACAACCTCCAACAAGCCACAGGCTTTATTAGTGATCATCGCCTATGTCACATCTCAAATTATCTTTGTTAGCCGCAAACGAAGCCATAAAGGCAGCTTTGCAAGCCGGATAACTGGTCATTTTCAGCAATGAAAGGGCACAGTGACGACAGTGATATTTAAAAAACAATCACCATAAAGAACATAGGTCCATGCAATGTAACAGCTTCACTTGGCATGGGCTTGTGCAAATAATGTATTGTTGTTTTAGTCCACACTGGACTTTGACATTGAAACTCAAAGATAAATTTGAGCAGTCTAACAAACCTGAAAGTGAAATTCGTCCAAAGCCATGGAGTTTCACCTGATTATGTATCTGGGGACCTTGAATTTTTCAGGATGTTGATGTAAAAACTATCAATAAGCCTGAGTTGTCTCAGGTTTGTCTCAGGTTTGTTTGCTTATTTCATTAACATATAATATGATCATTTCTGTCGCTCCTGGACACTGTGACAGGTTGCAACAAAGATTCACTTTCACTCAAACATTTAAAAAGTAAACCAAGTAGAAATAATGAACAATAAAGAGATTTTAAAATAAATTAAAGAGAGTGCCTCTGTTTAGAGCCATACGGAAAAGGTTTGACTGAAATGTGCCAAGCTCTGTATATCTAGCCAGGTAGAATGCTGAGAAACTTGAGCTATGATAGATTGGCAAGGGGAGTACACAGGTGCTGGAACTAGGGGGTGCTGTGATAGCTGCAGTTGGAGACCCTCCAGCTGAGAATGCCCTGCCTCTGGTCTTGAGGATTGCCAGAAAATGTGCCTCAGATGAAGCTGGGCTGAATCACCTGGTCTGAATTTCAAGACTGCAATGCTGTCAGGAACTCAGGGGATCTCTGCCTGGTTCCTGAGTTGGCTATGAATGTTTCAGCACTGTTCTAAAAGAATGGATTTGTTTTAATGCTCCTCTCAAATTTAGAGTGGCCACATTGTTTAGCAAGATATCTTATGATCGATCATTTGTCCTTCTACTGGCAGGCAATTAAATAAGCCTCATACTACCCCTGAAATACATAGGTAAGTGTTGTTATCCCCATCTTATATATGGGCAAACTGAGGCACAGAGAAATTATGTGACTTGCCTAAGGGAATGCAGTGTCTTAGAGCCAGAGCCAGGAATCGATTTTCCAATTTCCAGTCGTAGGCACCAATTACCAAAACATATTCCCTTCTATGATTGCAAACCAAATAGTATTCTTTGTTCTCAGGACTGTATTGATTCTGCTAGCTTCCAAAGGTTCTGAAAGGTAACCCACCTTGCTATTTGGGTCATGGAATTTCAACACTTCCATTGCAACCCTTTCTTCTAACAAAGTCAGCTCTGCCCTAACTTCCATCCCAAATTCTCGTCTGGCCATTACACTGTTGTTCTGCTGTCCCCACAGCCTGTGCACATCTGCATCAGCTAACCATGTCCTCACATACTGGTTAGGCAATCTTCAGAGTCCACCTGACTATCCATCTTCCTGTTTGTAGTCCTTCTCCCACTTTCCGACACACACACACAGACACACACACACACACACACACACACACACACACACACACTACCCTTGCCTGCAGCCACTCCAAAATG
The DNA here is from genome assembly GCA_030068395.1 of Apalone spinifera. Classification (NCBI taxonomy): domain Eukaryota; kingdom Metazoa; phylum Chordata; order Testudines; family Trionychidae; genus Apalone; species Apalone spinifera. The sequence continues at coordinate 23,522,447 of JANRFK010002932.1, read as the reverse complement.
ACATGCCTAAAACCAATGCTTCGGTGTGAGTTCCGTCATACCCTGCTGAGGTAACTGTATGCTAATTCCTCATGGTGTACGGGCTAGAGATGAAGGAGTCACCAATATTGTAAAGGGATGGAGAAAGAAATAGAAAAATCATTTCTCTTTTAGTCTGAGCTCTTGAGGAACAAACACACAAATGTAGTTGTCATTTTGTACTATAATAAAGACCCTTTTCTCTTTATTAACAACTTGCTGTGGAATTAGGCTTGTTGCCTGTAGCAGGAAACTGGAGCATAAGTGGCACTTAGCAGAAGGCAAAACCTTTAATGGGAAGAAAATGGAAAAATTGAATAATTGCAGAGGTCAGAAAAAATGGACAGCAATAAGCATTCAATTAGTGTTTTGTTTGTCAACAAAACCAGTTATCCAAAGCTCCGCTGAAACAGAGGTCAGGAGTCCAAAAAACCCTTATTTCAAGCTGTATTAAGGACATGTCACTGAAAAGACTGCCATGTATTTATTTCCTTTCTCTGTAGATACTCCAAGCTGTCAGATCCTGCAAACTGGCTGAACATTAATGCCACAAACGGTCAGATCACTACTGCTGCTGTCCTTGATCGAGAGTCAGTCTACATTAAGAATAATGTCTATGAGGCCACATTCTTGGCGGCTGACAACGGTGGGCCCAAGCTTCCCATTGTTCATGCTTCAATAATACTCTAATGTGATGCATTAACAGGAATGATGCCCTGACAGAGTTGTCAGTATAAGTTATCTTTTTTCCCAGGTTTTATAGTTAAAAATGTGAAAGTGGGACAGGAAATTGCTGGAGTAAATTTAAATGTGCACAGCATTCAGAGAGTGTTATTAAGGGAAAGGGAGGGCAAATGGAAAACTGATTTGGGAAGTTCTGTGTAGCATTGTAGCCTATATCTAAGAATATACCAAAGGGGTAGGAGTTTGATGTGCTGCAAAACACACCGATCTTCATTATCATCCCAAAACTGCAGCTCAGAGCATGTAGGAAATGTTCCATCAGGAAATCAGAAACAATTTGAGGGGACAGAGGGAATGGTATTAAAAAGAAACTGACTTGCTTTAATGGTAAGATGCTGTAACTTTCTTAAAAACTGTCTGTCTCTGCTACTCTGATTCCAATCTCTCTGTGTATTTATTTACATTTCTAAAGTGCCCAGCCATCCCCATAGAACTTAGGTACTAGTGGGCTTCAGTGTAGCTGGATTGCTGTGACCAGTACAATGTTTTGTCCTGAGAGACAAGGTGGCCAGGAAAAGGTACTCAGGGTGTGACTCACAGCTAAATACAAGGTGGAACAGATAAGGAATTAATATATGTTGTGAGAGATCATTCAAAAGGACATGCACAGTTAACACCTCTAGTCATCTTCTCGAGGTGTTAGGTTGAGGTCCTGAGCATCTGTGCTTATTTAAGATTGCACAGCACTTATAATGAAATGAGTGGAGTCAACCCCAGTGTCCTGGCCCAATGCAAATTCAAGGGATTAAATTCCACTGACCTACATTTCTCCTAGTTCCAAGAAGAGGCCAGACATAAGCAAAGGTATCTATTTAATTTATTATTTCTTTTAGATTTGGTGCAGCCTCTATGGATGCCCATTCAAATATCTAGAGGGCTAGATTTGCAAAAGTACTGAGCTGGATAAGCCTCACTTTTAGGCCCCTAGAAAATCACAGGACCATTCTGTGAGTCAGTCACAAAGCCTGACTCAGGCACCCAGGTGCCTTGTAATATGAAGGGGGAGACATAAGTGCCTTAGACTTGTGTGATTCATAGAAGCCGGCATACTAGTCTGGAAACTACCTAAGCTAGACAGTGGGTGATGCTGACCAGAGGAGGGAGAGCAGGAAGGAAGTTAGTTAAACAGAAATTAAAAAGCGCAACACCAAAAGTTAAAAGACACCATTACGGAGACTCAACTGAAATACATACCCCAAATTAAAAAACAAAGTGAACCAAATAAGTGTCACCATGGCTAAACAACCAAGTAAAAGAAGCAGTGAAAAACAAAAAGACATCCTTTAAAAAGTAGAAGTTAAATCCTAGTGAGGAAAATAGAAAGGTGCATAAACTGTGGTAAATGAGGTATAAAAATATAATTAGGGAGGCCAAAAAAGAATTTGAAGAACAGCTAGCCAAAAGCTCGAAAAGGAATAGCAAAAATTGTAAGTATATCAGAAGCAGGAAGCCCGTTAAACAACCAGTGGGGTCACTGGACGATCAGTTTGCCAAAGGAGCACTTAAGGACAATAAGGAAAATTATGGAGAAACTAAATGAATTCTTTGCATTGGTTTTCATGGCCGAGGATGTGCGGGACATCCTCAAACCTGAGCCATTCTTCTTAGGTGATATATCTGAGATGCTGTTGCAGATTGAGGTGTCATTAAAGGAGGTTTTGGAGCCAAAAACTAAAACAGTAATATGTCACCAGGACCAGATGGCATTCACCCAAGAGTTCTGAGGGAACTCAAATGTGAAATTGCAGAACTGCTAACTGTAGATTGTAACCTATCATTTAAATCAGCTTCCATACCAAGTAGCTGACAATTGATGTTATGTCAATTTTTATAAATTGTAAAATTATTATAAATTAGAAAATTATGTATAAATTATTATAAATTATAAATTATTAAAAACTGGATGATCTCTCAAGGTCCCTTCCATTTCTAGTATTCTATGATTCTGTGATAAAGGAGTTCAGCGGTGATTCTGGCAATTACAGGCCAGTAAGTCTAACTTCTGGGCAAACTGGTTGAAACTATATTAAGAAAGAATTGTCAGACACATAGATGAACATAATTTGTTGGGGAAAAGTCAACATGGATTCTGTAAAGGGAAATCATGCCTCACCAATCTTCTAGAATTCTTTGAGGAGGTCAGCAAGCATGCAGACAAGGGGGATCCAGTGGATATAGTGTACTTAGATTTTCAGAAAGCCTTTGACAAGGTCTCTCACCAAAGGCTCTTAAACAAAGTAAACTGTCATGGGATAAGAGGAAAGGTCCTCTCATATATTGATAACTGGTTAAAAGACAGAAAACAAAGAGTAGGAATTAATAGTCAGTTTTCAGAATAGAGAGATAAATAGTTGTGTCCCGCAGTGGTGCGTACTGGGACCAATCCTATTCAACATATTCATAAATGATCTGGGAGAATGGGCAAACAGTGAAGTGGCAAAATTTGCAGATGATACAAAGCTACTCACGATGACTAAGGCTCTAGCAGACTGTGAAGAACAACAAAAAGATTTCACAAAACTGGGTATCTGGGCAAAAAATAGCAGATGAAATTTGATGCTGATAAATGCAAAGTAATGCACATTTGAAAACATAATCCCAACTATACATATGAAATAATGGGATCTAACTTAGCTCTTACCACTCCAGCAGGAGATCTTGGAGTCATTGTGGGTAGTTCTTTGAAAACATCCACTCAATATGCAGTGGTAGTCAAAAAGTGAACAGAATGTTGAAAATCATTAAGAAAAGGATAGATAATAAGGCAGAAAATATCATATTGCCTTTATATAAATCCATACTGCATGAAAATGAATACTGCATGCAAATATGGTCACCCCATCTCAAAAAAGATACATTGGCATTGGAAAAAGTACAGAAAGTGCAGCAAAATGATTAGGGATATGGAACAGCTGCTATATGAGGAGAGATTAATAAAAGACTGGAACTTTTCATCTTTAAAAGAGATGACTAAGGGAGGATAAGATAAAGGTCTATAAAATCATGACTGGTGTCCCCTCCTGTATCCTAACTCCTGCCCACACCTCCCCCTCCCACCCAAACCCCCTGCCCTGAGCCCACTCCTGCACTCCAAACCCCTTGGCCACAACTTGGAGCCCCCTCCTGCACCCCAAACACCTCACACCCACCCCACCCCAGAACCCACATCCCAGCCAGAGTGTTCATCCCCCCCCAACCAAGAGCCCCCTCCTAATCTGAATCTCTCAACCCTTCCCCCACCATAGATGGTCCATGTGCAGACACTCCTTTAAAAGTCAACTGGGAGGGAGCTCTTGGGCTTTTGCTCCCCTTCTCATCTTGCTGAGGTCTTGGGAGGCTGCCAAGTTACTATTCCTATCCCCCGGCCCCCCGTGATACCTTTGAAGGAGATGCCAGGCCTGGCTGCCAATTCCCTAATCAGATGGGACCCACCTCTAACATCCACATGGCAGCAGCACTCTGTTCCCTGCGACAGTCTCTGCTCAACTCCAGGTGCAGTACAAATCCCAGAGCCCCTTCTATGATTCTCTCTCCCCCATAGCCTGACATGACAGCAGCTTCTGAAGCTGATAGGATAGGCAGCAGCCAGCCAGAGCCCGACCATCCTCCCTGGAAGAGAGGGAAAAGGAGCCACTCTTCGCCCTTTTTGGCCCAGATCCCAGCTTAAGCTGACATATACACTTTGGCCAAAGTCTAGTAAAGCACTTAAGCATCTGCTTAACTTTAAGCACGTGAGTAAGTAAATGGGACTGATCATGTGCTATGCTGAATCAGGACCATGGTCTGCGTGTCAGCTTAGGTTTGCAATGCCAGTTGGGATCCTTCAGTCTAGAAGCCCCTATATAAAATATAAGTGCTTTCGCACAGAGATGAGCTTGCTTCCCAAGCTCTCCTCCAGGTAATGCCAGTTGTAGTGTATGAGGCTATGTCTAGACTGCAGGCTTCTTTCGGAAGATGCTTTCCAGAAGAGATCTTCCAAAAAAACTTCTTCCGAAAGAGGCATCCATGCTGCCAAAGAGCATTGAAAAAGCGATCTGCTTTTTCGAAAGATAATGTCCACACTGAATGGACGCTATCTCGCATTTAAGCTGTGATTACTATGGACAGAGTGGCCACACTCTGTGCTTTTTTCTCTTTCCTCTTCTTTCGAAAGAACTCCCTCTTCCCCATTCACACACGCCTTTTTCCAAAAGAGCTCTTTCAGAAAAAGGCTTCTTCCTCGTAGAAAGAAGTTTACCAATGTCGGGAAAACCCCTCTGGTCTTTCGGGGAAAGAACGCAATTGCAGTGTGGACGTAAGTGAAAGGGTTTTTTTTGGAAAAACAGCCGTTTTTCTGAAAAAAACTGTAGTGTAGACATAGCCTGGGTCACAGCAAGGGAAACAAGCAGAGCTGCTTAGAGAGCTTTGATATTGTTAATCAGTGCACTAATGGGCAAAACCTGCCTCTCTCCTGTGGCTGCAGCAGAACCTTCAGAGTTCCACAGCTTGACAGCGGGGCAGGATTATGTGAGCTCTCACAGTTAGTATTCACTGGCCTTAGAAACATAGAATCATAGAATCCTAGGGCTGGAAGAGACCTCCGGAGGTCATCGAGTCCAGCCCCCTGTCCAAAGCAAGACCAACCCCAACTAAATCAACCCAGCCAGGGCTTTGTCAAGCCAAGACTTAAAACCTCTAGAGATGGAGATTCCACCACCTCCCTAAATAACTCATTCCAGTACTTCACCACCCTCCTAGTGAAATAGTTTTTCCTAATATCCAACATAGACCTCCCCTACTGTAACTTGAGACCAATGCTCCTTGTTCTGCCATCTGTCACCACTGAGAACAGACTCTCTCCTTCCTCTTTGGAACCCCCCTTCAGGAAGTTGAAAGCTGCTATCAAATCACCCGTCACTCTTCTCTTCTGCAGAATAAATAAGGCCAAATCCCTCAGACTCTCCTAGTAGGTCATGTGCTAATAATTTTGATTGCTCTCTGCTGGACCCTCTCCAATGCATCCACATCCTTTCTGTAGTGGCCACAATACTCCAGAATTGGATGCAATACTCCAGATGTGGGGAATAATAACTTCTCTAGATGTACTGGAAATGGTCCTCCTAATTCACCCTAATATGCCATTAGCCTTCTTGGCTGCAAGGGCACACTGTAGACTCCTTCACGGAGGATTCCCTTTAGATTAGCATATAGCACTTCCTGTGAGGCAAGCTGGGAGCTTTGGGTGACCTTTGTGCTCCACAGAAATCTGAGGCTAACGTGGTGACGATCAGGACTCCCTTGTGCTAGATTTGCTGTACATTTGCCTTTTAAAAGTCCATGCCCCAAATCAAAATAGACAAGACAGACAAAGGCAGGCTTATTAGCCACTGACAGATTAAGGAATTTGCCAAGGGTCACACAGAAAATCTGGGGCAGAGTTGGAAATAGAATTCAGGTCTCCTGAGTCCCACTAATGTGCCTGAAATGCAAGACCAACCTTCCTCACTAAAGGAGGGGACATGATTCCTCCCTGCTGCCCCCGCCAGAGTTCCCACCACTACACCCAGCAATTCAGGTTGGATACTGATGGAACATTAGGGGCGCTCTCATTTAATATCTGTTCTACTGATAAGGAAAAGCTGCCCATATAGCACCTTCTTTCTAGCCATCCTTCAGCAGCTCTGAGACCTGAAATGTGGATGAATTCCGTTACTTTAAAAAATGAATCTGTAGCTGTTCTATTGCAGCCTTCAAAATGCACGTACACCACCACCCCACTTAAAATTCTCTTTCAAGTGCTTAGGGTAATGGCCTAAGTTTTGTCCAAGTTAATAGATTCCTTTCAGATTTCTCCCCAAGTTCCATGTGCTGTGTCATCCTATACTTTATCAAAGCAGGTTTGAGGGATTTTTTTTCCTTTCCCTGAAGAAAGAAACAACATTCTGTTTGGTAAATCCTTTTGGATATTTTCTGTATGTGATTAATAAGCTGTTCCACTGACTAGCTCATAGGACAAGATTTCTCCCTGAACTACCATAAGGAGCTGTTCACACAAGAGCAAAAAGTGCAGCTTCTGTTAAAAAAAAATCAGAATAGTTTAATATTTCTATTTCAAGTTGTTTCCCTTTTCAGCCTTCCCTCTGCTCCATCTAGTTCCATATGCTTCTGAGGGGTACCTCTTAGATTGTCTGCTGTTATAAAGTGATAAAGAGGAGTGGATGGTTCCCCAGCACCAGACTCAGTTTAATTTGTTTCTGCTAGTACTTGTCAGTTCAGTGTTACAAGAGAAATGGCCTTGTACATAGGCAGGCAGTTTAAAGGCATTTCCTTTCTCCTGGATGAAGAAAACCCACCTGGCACCAGATCTATGTATTCTCTAGAAAATCCCTCCAATGAAATGATAATGGGGAAGCATCACATTTTTGCATCACTCCAGAAGCTGCCGCAGGTGTCCAAGGCTTTTCCAATATCTTGATGCTGCTAGATAGAGCAGGCCTTTCAGAGCACCCATTACTATGAAAAAGGAAAAGACAGTGGTCAATTGCACTGTGGGTAGACGTAGAGTTGTTACCTGTAATCCTGCATTTATAGGTTTGAAATCTTTTCCATACCACAGTGGTTCTCAACTCGTTTCAGTCCACAGATCACCAGGCCAAACAAACATTTTCATGGACAACCTCCTTTTTGAGACATGATAAAAAAGCAACTGCTCAGCATGATGGTGGCAGCTACACTGACGCTCAGAGCCTCAGACGGAAGTTACTGGCAACACAACGCGGTTGCGTCTTAGGTGACGCTATGGATGATGCGCCACGTGCTTGTGAACATGGCATAAAACAGCCTAACGGCGCATCTGCTCATGCCATGTGACTTTGGACAATGTTCCTGTGGACCACCAAAAAAGTCTCCATGGACTACCAGTTGAGAATCACAGCCATACCAGCTCATTTCTGTTTTAACTTTCAGGATTTGTTTACATTAAATGGAAGATCACCATTCCCACAATCAATCTTCCAGTGTTTGATTTAGCAAGTCTAGTTAAGACTCTCTAAATCAAACTCAGAAGGTGGCCCCACTAGTGTCCAGTACTTCTGCTTTTGCTCCTGTCAGCCTCCTGCTGTGGGGGTGCTGGTAACCTTGGCTGCAGCTAAGCCAATTCCAGCTCCGTATTCTACATAGCTGAAGTTAAGTACCTTATGCTGAGCTGCCAGGTCTAGTGTAGACGTGGCCTCAGATCAAGCCAGAGAGTCCGATTCTCCACTGAAGTCAAATGAGCTGGTTTGATTTATGCCAGGTGAGGATTCAGCCTCATGAAGCTTGTAGGATATCAACACCTCCCTGTTCTTTCCCCTAGTGTAGCTGAAGCAATTGTTGTTTTGGTAAAGGACATCCAGAACCAGCTAATGGACTAAACGGGCACCGAGATACCCACTTGCTTGCATCAATCAGCAGCTTTGCATGTACTTGCAAGGGTTGGTGTTGCAGGTGCAATGCAGATTATTTCAGCTGGTCCTGTATTGCTGCTCCAGCTGTTGGAAACTTATTTTTAAAGCCCTTTAAAAATACATCCCTAAAGGTACAGAACCACCTGTAGAGTCTGTAGTCAGTCCTGAAGATATTCTGGACATCAGAAAAAAATCACCTACGCTTTTCCACAGAAGATACTAATAATGACTCTGTTTCATGTACAGCCTTAGTAGCCCCATGGGCTTTGCCCCTCTCTGCAGCAAACTCTGTGGCTGATTAAGGATATTTGTTCTAAAGGAAGACTTATGCAGCAGTCCATGGGTAAAAGAATAGTGTCCGCAATAACAGGTTGGAAGGGAGAATGCAAGAATCATGGGAAACAGATTTTCAGGGCTCCTCCAGAGACTTTGAGCCCTTCAGTCATAAAAACAACAACAACAACAAAAGGAGCATTAGAGAGACGTCCTAAACAAACAGAAAGCATCATGGAATGATGGAAAAAGTGGTCTGTTTTTCAGTTTATTTTATGCCAGCACTAGGAAGAAGGGACTGTGAATTGAAAATATACGCTTAAAAAATTACTGAGGCAGAGTGGTTTCAGGAAATAGGTAGTGTAGAAGCCTGGAACAAAACTGCCCGCAGTGCAGGGATGGGGGGAAATGAAAAACACTGAACCATTGAAAAGAAAACTAGCTGTTTTTCTTGCTAGAGGGACGGTTACTGAAGCATGGCAGGCTAGGAAAGCAGAAGAACCAGCTATTTGCAGAGGATTTTACAGGACGGTGACAGCTTTTAATCTTGAAAAGTGAAACAAAAACTAAGAACCTGATTCAGATAACTTTACATGACTGAACCTTACTCCAGCAGATAGTTCAGCTGAAGTCAATTTGGACTACTCATCTGAGTAAGGATTGCAGGACTGGCACCTCTGTGTCAGGAAGATAAGCAGCACCCCTGCTATTTGGAACAAGGTTTAGAATTGAAAAGGAGGAGGATATATTTAGTGGGACTATCTATTTTTGTATGGTTCTGGGGAATCAGAATGTGTTTTTGTGACAATCGCCATCTGGACCAACACACTGGAGATTGAACCAAGCACTTAAAAACTAAACACAGGTGTCTCTCCAGCTTTAACTAAAAATATAAGAATGACCATGCTGCCAGTATCCTGGCTCCCAACAATAGTCAATGTCAGATGCTTCAAAGGGAGTGAACAGAACAGGAAATTATCGAGTGACTATTCTCCAGTTCCAGCATCTGGCAGTCAGAGGCTCTGTGTGTAAAAGCCATAACTAAACCCATATCACCTGTGGATTGGATAGAGTGAGCCACATACCACCTCCCAATCAGTGGGTTACACTTCATTTCCTCCTTGCTCCCACCATCTGTTTTTCCTTTCTTGGTTTCTCCCCCTCTGTCGTGCTGCAGACTTCTCCTTCTCTCCTCCCAAACAGAAATTGGCAAAAACTATTTAACTTCACCTTCCTACTGGTTTCATTGTTGAACAAAATGAGATCTAGATCCTGGGTATGATTTAGCAAAATGAAAACAACCCAATTTTGCAGCAGGAAACCATTGCAGGTTAAGCCCTTAAACCATGTATTTGAATGTCTCCACACTGCGGTTTTGAAAAAAAAGGAGACCTGTATCCTGAGCTTTGGCTCTGTCAAATCAAACACCCTTGCCCAATTCTGAACATCTCTGTCCTCCTACCAGCCAAACACTACAAATAGCAATAATGTTAACTCTCTCCCTCTTACTGAGTGCAGTACTGGCAAAAGACTTCAGTGGGCTATGGTTAATGCAGGGGGGAGAGGCTAGCTCTGGGCCCCTGGAAGGGGTGGGGCCTTGGGCAGAAGGGGTGGAGCTAAGGGCTGGCTGCACTACCAGGACTGTGCCTCGCGGCGCTCTAGTGGTGACTTAAAGGACCGGAGCTCTGGGCCCTTTTAAAGCTCCAGGCTCTGGGATAAGTGCCCCTTATGTCCCGTCTGTCAGCAGAAAGGGCACCATTTCAGGAGAGCAGGGGGGCAGCAGCCGTGTGTACCAGGATGCGGCTTGCTTTTCTTCCCGTTCCCCTGATGATAGGGGAGTGAGGGGAAAGTAGTTGGATTCCATGAAATCCAACCCAACTGTTCATGGAATCCAACCCTCTCCCTTCACCAGCCAGGAGTGAATCCACTGGTACTTTCCCCTCGCTCCCTGATAATCAGGGGAACAGGAAGATAAGCAAAATGCATCCTGGTACGCATGGCTGTTGCCCTTCTGCTCTCCCGAAATGGCACCCTTGGTCAGTGGCCCCGACTGAGTCACTTGCCTGCCCAGTATGATGAGGGCACACTGGCTATGTTTACATTACAGGGGTTTTATGCAAAAACACCTGTTTTTGCGCAAAAACCCAGAGTGTCCACACCTCAAGCGCGTTTTTGTGCAAGAAAATTTACCCAAAGAATATTTGTACAAGAAAGTTCTTGCACAAAAAGGTGTGTGTGGACTCTCAACAGGGGTTTCTTGCGCAAAAAGAGCCTATCAGAAAAAGCACAGGTGCTCTGATGGACATTCTGTGAATGGCAATCAGAACTTTCTTGCGCAAGAGTGTCCATGCAGTGTGGACGCTCTCTTGCACAAAAGCACATCGCTTTTGCGATGCACTTTTGAGGTGTGGATGCGCTTTTGCGCAAGAAGTTTTTGCGGAAGAGCTCTTCTGCAAAAAACTTCATGCGCAAAAACCCTGCAATGTAGACAAAGCCGCTGTAACTTCACAATTAACCTGGGTGTTGTGTAACATAGAATCTAGTGCAGAACTATGGAACTGCACCGTTTTTACTCAAACCAAACAGCATTTTTCTGGTCCACTTGGAAAGTTTTAATGATACAGCTCACCAGATTTCATACCAGGACAAAGGAAATGGCTAGGTATGTAGGGGGGGAATTGAAAAAAGAAATCTTCCTGGCTTGATCTGTGTGCTATGGAGCTATAAGGTTTTCCAAGGGCATGGAAGTTAGCAAAGTTGTGCATGCCTCTTCTTGCGCTGTATTTGTCATGCCTCGTTTGAATCTGCCTCTCCTGTTCAGGTATCCCCCCGGCAAGTGGCACTGGCACGCTGCAGATCTATCTAATTGACATCAATGATAATGCTCCGGAGCTGCTGCCAAAAGAGGCGCAGATCTGTGAAAAGCCAAACCTGAATGTCATCAACATAACAGCCGCAGATGCTGACATCGATCCAAATGTTGGGCCCTTTGTCTTCGAGCTGCCAAGTGTGCCATCTGCAGTCAGGAAGAACTGGACCATAACAAGGCTAAATGGTAAATGGGGAAGGCAATCTTGTGGACATTTGGAGTCCTGTGCGCTACTGCGGACCATGTACAGTTTCAAACTTCCCTGCTTCTTCATCTGATTTTTTTTAAAACATATTATCACCAACATTATAGACAAGATAGCTAATCAGAAATGATTTGTATCAGACCTGTAGCATCAGTCTAAGCACTTTGGCACTTGGCTTTTTTAATGCAGTTCATAATTATGAACAGTTATCAGAACTGAACTGGATATAAATCATCCGGAATAGCCAAGGGGAAAAAAGCTATTATCAGTCTTCCTTATGTTACAATGTAATTGTCATGAGCCACAATCACGATCAATGTTCATTTCTCTGACCATAATTGCTTAAAGGCAGCCTTTTAATTTACCGTGGAACCAGGCGGGCTAGGTAAGTGCGAAGATTGCCAGGATGTGAAGGATTTTTAGATCGGGGCGTGCAACCTCCATCAACTCTAATTGGCCCACTTATTGGCAGTTTCAGCATAGAAGGACAGTAGTGGAATGTCATGGAGAGCAAACTACCCTCTTATCTTAAAAGCTGATCCCTGCAAGCCAGGTTTGAGCCACTCTGGCCTGAGAAAGCATCTTGTCCTGTACTTGTTCAGTGGCTTATTCAGGGATTCAGACTTGGTCTACACATAAATGTCAGGGTGACATGGCCATGAAAACAGAAGAACGCTTCTGTCTATGCAATTGCGGTTGCTCAGGGAGGTGGGGTGATATAGTGACAGAAAAAGCCCTTCCATCAGTGTAGATTGCATCCACACTATGACGTTTCACCACATTTCTTTGGCACCATGGGGTAGTCTCCATAGTGTAGGCATAATCTCAGCCTCCTATACTGCCATTCCAGCACTTCTCACAGTCATTTGATGTGTGTCAATAGGAAGGAAAGAAAGGAAGAAATAAGATGCTAGGATGTCTGGAGAGGGCTGTGGAAAAATATTGGGGCAGGATACAATGTTCCCTCAAATTATTTCCATCTGTGTGCAGACTAAATTATGTTACATGCACCAAGGCATGTGCAGATGTGCACTGCCCATAGAAACATGGTATGAGCATTTCACCAGCAGGGCAGCATTTGAAACTCTCCTGGGTGGCTGCTTAAGCACACAGCTTACAGAGAACACTGGGATTGTGCCTGTGCAGAGCCTCAGCATCGTGGGTACAGCCCAGAATTGGGGAGGTACAATTTTACTGCTAATATCCCAACTCTCTCCAGCCAATTTAAACATTATCATCTGTGCTTCACTATTTCACCATTTCTTTGCCCTCAGTTTTTAAATTCAAACAACTGGGAACTGGTTTACTAATGCCATCAAACAGAGTTCTTAGGTATAGTGAACTGGCATTACTTTGACATGAGGAATGTGTGATACATCTTGTTCATCTTGGCAGGCTCGCCATGCAACCAGATTTTAGGGCAGTGGTCGCCAAGCTGGGGCCGAAGGGCTGCATGCAGCTCATTGGGGTTCGGTGTGTGGCCCACAAGACATTTTTACTGTTGTCCTCACACAGGATTGCCAGATTCTGCTGGTTTTCATCTGCGTAGTTTTTTTCATACTGGTGTTCCAAAAGTGGCGCGCGTGCAAAGCAAGGGCATGTGAAATGAGGTGTGTGCTGATTGCACGCAACACTGACTGTGAGAACATACCCTCCTGCTGCAGCCAATCAGAGTACTGCGATGGTTTAATCTGCACACTCCACATATTCTAGGTACACAAGTGCAATTAGCGAAACTACCCTATCCTGAGAGACCGTCTTGGTTATGACAGTCTTGTGGCCCATTGAGACGAAGGAGGGCCACTCATGCAGCCTGCTCACTTGCCCCTCACTGCTTTAGGAAACAGTCTGAAGCTCAAGTGGTTCAGATGTGGAGTAGGCTATTGTAGCCTAATCAGCCTTTTCCATTGAGCTAATCTGTCAGTAAAGTTTCCAGTGTATTAATATTGGTTTTAGTACCCGTCAGATCTGCAGTCACCTCTCTGTCTGCCTGTTTCTGTTTCCCTCAGGTGACTATGCCCAGCTCAGTTTGCGAATAATGTATCTGGAAGCTGGCATGTATGATGTCCCAATTATCGTGACGGATTCAGGGAACCCTCCCTTGTATAACACTTCCATCATTAAAGTGAAGGTGTGCCCGTGTGATGAGAATGGAGACTGCACTACCATCGGCGCTGTCGCTGCAGCTGGGCTGGGAACTGGTGCCATCATAGCAATCTTGATATGCATCATTATTTTACTAAGTAAGTGTGGCAGCAGGCAACACATGTGCAGAGATCTTAAACCAGAATAATGTGGATTGAAATGCCAAGAGAAATGTGACACTGAGCGGTTAAGTGACTTGCCCAAGGTCACACACCAAAGGTGTGGCAGAATACATAAACGCACCCAGATCACCCACTTGTCTGTTTGTCTGTGATGCATGTAGGTTGCTGCTCATAGCATTTAGAAACCAAATCCCTGACTGCCGGTTCCTGTTGTATCCAGTGCACCAGTGCAGCCTGTTTCAGGTGTTGGACTCCATCAGAACGACAGCTATTCCCATCGCTTGTAAACATTCAAGCTCGAAAAACACTCGGGAAAGATAGTTTAAACCTACGTGAAGTTTTTTAAGACAAAGACATAAACACACACCTCTGCAAGCTGGCTGAACCAAGCAAAATACAAATGTTCCAGCTCACAGTTTTAAGGGGGCGAGTACACAAGTAGATCCATTCTTTGCAGCATGCATTTGTATATACCTTTTTTTGGAAGAGAAACTCTTTTCATAATGGAATTAAGCTTCATATATCTGGCAAAAGATTAAACTGCCTGGCCCAGAATTTTACGGGTATTTATGCGTTACACTATTCAGCATTGCAACACCTAACTGATTTAGGAGACTAAACCTAGACACTGCTAAGTGCCTAAGTCATTTTTGAAAATGAGAATTGGGGTCCTAAGCCAGTTAGGCTGAGTAAAGCAACTCCTAAATACCTGTAAGCACCTGGCTTTCTATCTACTATCATTTACTTCTCATGCTAGCTAACCACTCTCATTCATTTGCAGAGGTACTGTTTTGGGGAGGGTTCTAGGAATGGCAAAAACAGAGTTCTATCCCTGTAGTGTATTCTAATTCAGGTTCTCGTACATCCCATATCACTTCAGTATTTGAGCAAAGTTGTTATATTGCTAGCAAGAAGCATTTGCTCGTCACAGGCCTGCTAAAAGAGTTGAGCAAGGCTATATCACAGTGGTTTAAGTGGAAGAGGCCCTGTCTTTAGCAGCGATGTCATTTGTGGGCTTTCATCAGCACTATACTAAATGTATACGCATTTAAAAATAAAAATGATATCATTATAACTTCAAGCAGGAGTTGGCACAGTAGGGATGGATAAAAAGAAGCACTGAAATGTACAGCGAGGTAAATATTCATCAGGAAACACAGGATGAAACTGTGGGACTCCCATTAAAATTAATGGGAGTTCTGGTGCTAAATCACACTTAATATTTACCCCCAATGTGTTTAAATGGAAAGCAGGCAAAGCAATTTATGCTGTGAATGCTGCCTAATATATATATGTATGCTACGGTACATTAGGAGAGTAGGGTACCATTGGCCATACACTCGACTGTAGGGCTTGAGTTTCAGTGATGGGAATACATAGTTGTATATATACTTTATACATGTGAATGCCAAGTTGGAGGATTAAAGCAGGGTTACTTGCATCTGCACATGCCCTGCTGTGCACCTAACTGTCCACGGGTGTATTAAAAATTTCTCATGAAGGTGTGGTATTTGTATAGCAAAATGTGATGCACATTTATCACACTCATCTCTGAAAAGCTGTCACTTATTATCTACACAAGGTACAAAGAACAAGCTGGTCCCTACTTCTAATTTTTTTATAGTCGCCTCTTCCAACAGAAGCATAAGTTGCAAGCACAGGTAGCTGCACTTACATTTGCACATTGTGACAGACAGTGGCGTGTCCAGGCACAGTGCCATTGCGTGGAGCTTGGCTGTCCTTTGTAATCAGCAGGTGTGCTTTTCGCAGGTGCATGCTGTGTGCGCGTATCAATTATGCAGACCTGATTTACATTCCATCAGATGAAATGTTGGCCTGGAATCCTGATTTCATAAAAAAGAATGAGGGCATAGTAAAACTTTGCACCAGAAGGAACAGAAGCAATAGACCACAAGACTTCCTTTTGCTGCCTCCTTTATAAATCCAACTCGAAAGTGTGATTTATACACTTGAAAATTCTATTGACTAAAATTAACTTCAGCTGACAGACACTTGATTTAAGATATTCCTTTTTCATTGTCAGATACATTAGCCCATTTTAAATTATGGTTTTTATTACAAAAGCTTATTTTTACATTCATTGTAATTCTAATTGACTTTTTTATGTTCAAGAGCTGCAAAGGCTTCTATCAGTGATGAAAAATGTAATTTGCGATGAGAAGAGCTTTTCAGTTACATCGTACTACTGTCTTACCTCTTTAAAAATAAAGATATAGTTTATGCTGTGACCTCTAGACGATGATGTGGGAAAAGGCACATGTGATTTTTTGCTCTGTAATTCGTTTTGGAGTCAGGCAGGTCAAGCTTTAAAAGTCAGACCAAGCACTAGGATTCACTAGTTGTGGCTGCAAACAGTAGAAAGTTTCTTTTACTTTGGTGTAATGTTGTTGGGTTTTTTTCCCCATTCATACCTGACGTATTACTGCAAGGATAACACATCTGAGGAAAGAACGATGCTATAAAAATCGTGAAGGGTGAAGACAATAGATTTCAAGAAAAACTACATTCAGAGTGAAAATGGGTTTAACAGCAGTAATACAGCTTCCCATTCTGTCTGGTGAATAAAAGGGAGAGAGAGCATGCACGACATCTGCGATTGACACTTTGAAGGTCTTTTTTTCAAGGTAGCAGTAAAGGCATTAATGGCACCGTTTTTCCAAAACGCAATGGAAAAGTAGCATTAAAGAAAAAACCCCTGCTAACCATTATAATATTGTCTTTGTGTGCCAGGCAGGAAGCTAGTTGTGAGAGGTTTTGGGGGGGGGGGGGAGGCGGGAGGAAGTCAAGAAAAAGACTTCAATCATCTGCTAAATAGTCAAGAGGTTTTACATCAGAGGTAAGAGTTACATTTTTTTAAAAAATTGTATTTTACTCCAGAACAGATCTGGGATACTCTGTAAAGAAATGTGGAACTATCTGAAAACAGTTCTGTTAGCTAGCAGGCAGGGATGGCAGCCAGTTGGCACACAATGGCAGTAATTAGTTGTCCAGTCCTCTTCTATTCACTTCAGTGAATTCTTGTTGGGTATAAATACTGTAGTGCACAGAAGAAAAGAAAGAGGAAGAACTCCGATCTTCCTAACCACTTCAGATGAAAGGATGTCAGCTAGCTTGCCTTGATTGCAAGTCCCTTGGAGTCCACCCACCCCAAGTTTGTCTCATTTTCCCTCTTGTGCTCAGTGAAGTGATGCTGAGGCACCACAAAGAGACAAGGAACAAAAATGTTTTAAAAATCACAATGAGACAGTTCAAAATATGAAATGTTCATTCCTGTCTCTGAGCTAAATACCCAGGGAGCACCAGAGCAGCCAAATAGAATTTGAAAACCCTGCATTCTCTCTGCAGGACTCTTCACTTGAGAAAAAGATGTGTTCTTAAGTCATCCTAGCTAACATGGGGTAAATCCTTGGTGAAGACAAGGTGATCTGTGGTTTTAACATGAGTTAGCAGGGTGAGGCAAAGACTAGAGGGAGCCTAGTCTGCTTAGCTGAGTCTGCTTACTCATGTTAAAACTACAAGCTGCCTTGTTTTCACTGGAATTTTACGTCATGCTAGTTAGCACGTGGTAGCTATCGGGAGTTAAGAACACATTTTTTTCCTAGTAAAGATAATGTGACAGAGCTATAATTTGATTGCTCTTTTCTCAGCTGTGTGTCAGTTATTTGAGTAAAAATTAGAAAAAAGGTGGGGTTTTTAAAGCTATCAGCAAGAGCGATTGTATTGCCTGGGGTTAGCAGAGACCTGGTGAAGTCTTTACTACTGCTCTTGTGTTTAATTCTACTAGCCTTGTTGGAAAGTACAGCACCTGTGATATGGGGCTTTGAAGAAAGGTGATGGAGCTACATATCTGTATACCGTTGTTTAAGTGGCAAACATCCTCCTGTGATTTAAGAATGATTTTCCTACCTGTGTTATTGTAGTATCTGAACTGGGGAGATTAACTACAGCCTGGCATATAAAAACTGATGAATTTAGTTCTGTTTACCAGAATTGGTCGTACACTTCCTAGTGCTGCAAAACCCACTACCCCCTCCCTGAAAGATCTCTAGATCCAGTCTCCAGGCAGGCACCAGAAAACAGATCAGAATGCTTTAGTTAATGTGATTTTGGAAATATAGAAAGCCCTGCCCTCCCCCCCCCAAAAAATGAGAACGAGTCCAAATTGCATTATGTGGGCTAATGTTATCCACCCCGTTACATCCCTCTGAGTTAACTGCAGATCATTAAGAGGAAAGAAACGATCACAGCTGTGTCATCTTATAAACTCACAGGGCATGTTTGTTCTGCCACTGAAATTCAGCCACTCAAGGGAAAGTGCACTGCAACAGGCTATGGCTTGTTTGCATCTTAACATCTTCATGCCCCTTGTCCTCCATCTTCCAGCTCTTGCAATCACTTGCATTTTAGAAAAAACACTTGGAGCCAGCTACTGTTCTCCTATTTTCTGTTAATTTTCTTTTGACTTATGTAGCTGGCTCCTTTCAACCTTGGCCTTAATCAATGAGCTTAAATGAATTTGGGTAGCAAGGGGCTCCTGGGGAATCCGCAGCCCCTCCCTTACCACTGTCTGCACCTTTCACTGCCACCTAGAGCTGAGGCTGATGGTTGTGAACTCGCATTCAGGACTGGTGACTGGGGCTAATAGTGGAGTCCCCAGGGACAGCCAAGGGGACCCACAGCCAAGTGGGACCCTTGGCCAGCAGTAGGCCCAGGTGGCAGGGGCATGGGGCTGGCAACTAGAAATGTGGGCAGCAGGGATGAGGGCCAAGACATCCAAATCCTGGAGGTGCTTCAGCATGCCGATTTTCCATGCCTGTGCCCAATCATATTGGGGTTTACAATTCATGCTAAAAGTTACAGCAGTTGCAATTTCTTCCAGACTTGTTTATTTGAAAGGTACACCTTGAAACATGGAGAGGACTCTAACACTGGAGGCATTCATAACAAGAGCTGAGGGAAGGAGGGGGAGGAATTGTAGTGTTGATTTCAGAGGTTTGCAGAAGAGGTTCCATTATGTGTAAAATACTTCAGTGGTCCTAGGGCGCGAGAAGGAGAATAAGAATGATGCTATCACACAGTGTGAGGGCACTCATGGTTCAGGGGAGAGACCAGAGGGGCCAGTCCCTGCTCCTCTGGATATTTCATTACTTATACAAAATGGAACAGCTTCCACAGGACAGCTTGGAAGATATCCATCTGATAGCCTGTGTGGGGCAGTCCCCTGGGAAGGCAGAAATCTGGGTTCTGGCCTTTATTCTAGAGTGGGGCTCTGCAGGGGCAGATGAGGATTTTGCGGGGCCCAGGGCAGCACAATTGCGCGGGCCTCTCCCCCTTTGACACGGCGCATGCACAGTGGCGCCACACGCATGCGCAGAGGCGCCACGGCGCATACGCGGGGCTTCTTGAAGCGCGGGGCCCAGGGTGGCCGCCCCGCTCGCCCTGCCCTATATCCGCCCCTGGGGCTCTGAACCTGTCTCTCCCACAGCTCAGGAGAAAGCCTTATCAGCCGGGCCAGTAACAGGCAGTTGCACCTCGTAAATCTAGCCTTCCATTTGCATCGGTATCATTAAAAAATACCTGCAGTGAAAAGCTTCATTCCACCAAGAATGTAATTTTTCTGGTAGTTTTAATTAACAAAACATGCTGACAAGTTTGGGTTCCAATTCCACCATCAATTTTTTGTTTCGATTTTTCAGAATTACCAGTGAATCAAAAAGTCAGTTGTGCACCCAGCTTTATTTACAACATCATTAACCGCTCACACTAGGGTATAGATGTTGCCTTAATAAAGTGGAACAACCAGCACAGAGATGGCACACACCTCTGCTACTTCTGGGTGTATACATCAGGACATGACTCTTGGCTAGCAGCCATATTCCATCTCTGACGGGTGCGGGGGAGGGGAAAGATTAGGGTGGTTTAACATGCTCCCTTCAACCAATACAGCTCGTCCATGGGCCTGTGTAAAATCTCACTATTCTGGTTCATGTCATTCATTATTGCAGCCATGGTCTTGCTGTTTGTGGTGTGGATGAAACGCAGGGAAAAGGAGAGGCACACAAAGCAGCTTCTGATCGACCCCGAAGATGACGTGAGGGACAACATCCTGAAATACGACGAAGAAGGAGGTGGAGAAGAAGACCAGGTGAGGCGAGCTGAACACTCATCTTGAGATTGCTCGAAGTCATTTCTCTGCATCTTACAAGCCTCAGAAACTTCATTCTGCCCCTAAGTCTGATATTTGAGATAAACAGCGATTACCAGGCTCATCCTGGACAGGGAGTATCCATGAGATTTATATTAGCTGTTACGAGATGTACTAGAAGCTACATTTTATACTGGGGTTTTTTCTTTGATGTATATGCACAGGTTCTAGTTGTCTCCTAGTGCATGCCTGTTGACTCAAATGATGTTTCATGGGCATATATAAGAAGCAACTCCATTGTGTGTAGTTGGGATAAGGCACCATGGATAGGACATTTCCAGGCACCTTGGACAGTGATGTGAGAGAGGCACAGCCTATCTACTGGGGAAAAGATGATAAACCAACATATTGACACTAACATATAAACAATAGTTCTGTTATTTCGATAACTGAAAGTATGTATTTTCCATTTAGATGCCTGCATAAAATCAAATAGCAGCTATCATCCACCTTTGGGTCCTATGGCCCCAGGGTTTTCTTGAGCCTTGAGCTTTTTCTGTACTCCTTAATAGTTTCTAATGTGCATTTCATTTTTCTTAATTTCTGGCCTTAATTTATAAGAAATTTCTACATACGTTTGGGGAAACTTTTTCCACAGCTAAGCTAATAAAGGCAAAGCTTTGCTTCATAGTTAATGTGTGTGTGTGTGTGTGTGTTGTGTAGAAGGGGAAGAGTTACAGATGAGAAAGAAATATTGATATAAACTGTGTGTGGAATTTTCAGTTTGTCCATGTATAATATAAGGCACATCTCCTGGATTTAACGTACAACTGTAAATTGCTTGTGCATTTGTTTCTGCCTATCTTAGATTATTTTAGAGACTTTCTAAAATGGATTAATTTTCTTCTCTCTGACCCCTGGACAGTTGTACTTACAACTAAAATACCTTGCTATTTCAGGTCGGAGACGTACAAGAAATAGTCCCATTACAGTCTATCTAAACCAATTCTAAAATAGATTTTTATCTCAAATATGTTGTTAATAGAGAATACATAAAGTTATGAGATGGCATAAATGATTTATCAGCATTTGTCCGATGTGGACTGCATAACACATTTGTGCCATCATACATACAGACACATGATGACAAATTAACTGTTGGTGTGAAATGTTTCAGCGCTAAAAAAAGTCAATGGAACTGAGCCCTTTTATTCCAGAATTGAATATGGTCAGTGACTATAATACAAAGGGCAAACATAACTGCCCTAGCGGCGAGGGGTCCTGTGGCACCTTACAGACTAACCGAAGTGTTTGGAGCATA
>JANRFK010002932.1:23459252-23484699 GCA_030068395.1 Apalone spinifera | reverse complement strand
ATCCCGGGCTTCATTTGCAATTTCAAATGCCTACATTAGCCTCCCTAGTTCGAAGTAGCTGATGTAGACATACCCTTAGGGTTTAGTATTGGGTCAACAGGATATTGAAGATTTAACAACAACAACAACAAAAAAAGGCCAAAGAAGTTAGTATATTTTGGAAAGAGAAGATGCATTTTTTGACGTTTAAGACTGTGGAGATACTATATGGATCCCAATTTCTCAAAAACAAATCAGACTGAGATACTATGTGCATTTAAGTTACTAAAATAATCCATTAGAAATAGGTATTTGCCTTACCTTCTATCAGTTATGTCAAATCTGGACCTATACTATTGCATTATTAATTAACGTGGTGCCCTAGTTTATAATTGCAAAGGATCCAGGCATGGTGGAATATAAATGATATAAAATAATTAATCATAAAACTGCATGAGATGCAGTATTTTTCAAAATTCCTAATTATGGATTGATGCTGAAGGTAGATAAAAAATGGTCTAGGTGAGGGCTGCATGGCAGTTTTGAATAGGAAAATTAAGCTGATACTGTGCTCCTTCCTGATTGTAGATCTATCTACACTCTCAACAATCTCAGCTACACTGTGCTTAAACTACAAAGCAATATTTCAAAAACAATGACGCTGTGCAGTACAAAGGGTATTGAATTAAGGTCTCAGTTGTTGATGTCATTTGAAAATCATTCTCTGACGCTGACAAAGTTTGCTAACATTCAAAGGCATTTGTATTTAGATCAATAACTTACTCACCCTTTCATCGATGATCTAATGAACTATTAATGCTATAACATATATTGAGCAACAGTTTCATACCTGTCTTGATTTGGTGAGCCTAACTTAATACATGTATGCGCAAAACCAGAGCATCTGTTTGGTGTGCACACCAAGTTTTGCACATGCAGTTTGAGCATTCAGTCATCCAACTATTTTGTGTTCTCAAAATGTGTCCAATTTTGCCGTCCTCATTTGCATACACAACATTGGGTGTACAAAATTAGAGGCCAGCTTAAAATGCCCAGAATTTACTGAAGAATAATATAATATGACATTCAAGAAATTGGGATCTTAAGAATCCTAATTTCTCATTCAAAAGTTCAGGCCATGACAACATTTTGGGTCAAGCCTCTAAACACAGGTGTCTAAGTTACACAAATACAAAATATGAGTGTGCATCTGCAAAATGGATAATTGAATTACAGCCGAATGTAGCTATGCATTTTTCATGGCCAAATTCAGACCTAAATCCTCAGCTGATGTAAACTGACTTCTCTCCAATACTTTTGAAGAGCCATATCCATTTACAGCCAAAACATTTAAGCATGGTTAACTGTAAGCATTAAAATAACTCTACCCCATTCAGTACTTTAAAATATGCTTAAATTCCAGTGACGTTAGTGGAACTTAAGCACATGCTGAAAATTAAGCACATCAACAAATGCTTCACTAAATTGGGGGTTAAATTCCTATTTTTGAAAATCTCCATGATTCAGAGTTCTGAGAGCCAGCAAGAAACATTTGCTTTATTTCTCTAATGAAACTTTCTCAAAAGGTATTTTTTTGAGAGAATAAAAGATGAGAATTCACCACACGTTGTGGTAGTGATGTCTAGTAGATATATATCAGTTGGATGAAAAACACCGGTGTTTGGCCTCAGGACTTACTATCCAATGTAGGTAGAGTGGAAATCATTTAATTTAATTGTGGATGTTTGGTCGGCAACAACTGGTAATGTTACATCTCATTGCACTTTGGCACTGGCATCATTTTTCCACTCTGGATATTTCATCCACAGAATTACATAATGCATATTACGACGGTATGGTTTTATGGTTTCTTACTCCAGACCCCACATATATATTAAATGGAGAAGGAAAACTGTGATGAGACAGTATTAAATGAGCTATCACACTAGGAGATGTAACATAGCCAGATGTTGCAAATGAAATGGCTCATGACAAATGGTCTATGACAAGATAATGTGAGAACTGATGTGGTGGCACTAGACTATATAGAATGTGTATGATCATTTCCATATACTGCTTTAGTGAGCTGGTTGATAATATTAAATATATTGCATGAGCCAGCAAAAAAAAAAAAAAAATCATGCTAGAAGATCAAACATCCTCAACAGACTGTTGTGTGTTACTAGGTGTACATGTGTGCAGTTCATTCCCATTAATGGGAATTACATACCGGCCCTGAGAGGACAGAAGAGCTTTTAGTGTTGTAAAGGATAGCTGAGTATGTACTTATGATGTATCCATTCACGGCGGTTATGTTGTAATTTTTGGATTGCAACCACTTATGTGTTGTGAAGCAGGGAATGAATAGTGCCATGGGCTCTACTCCCGTCTGGCCTTGTAACTTTAATTGGCAGAAACCGTGCTTTCTAGTGTAGAAAGTGATGGTTGCTTTAGTTTTGATTTTAAGTATACGGGTCTGAATTAAGAGAGACCAATCAAGCATTTTTTACTGCTTTTTTTGTGGAGGAGTGGGGGAAGGGAGGTGCAACGGGGAATTGAAATCTGTAATGAATTTGTCATTTCCATATTTTAAATGCACTGGTCTTTGGCAATTTACAACACCAAGGTCTGAAAAATTCATTATTATTAACTTCCATCAAGGGTGTTCCTGAAACCAAAATTACTTAATCAACTCAATTTAGCTTCTTGTGCAGACCTAATTCAGAAAAACTTTATCTTCCTGAATTGTTATTGCAATTAATTTCTTTCCCCTTTTCTTTTCTGCAGCAGACTATGTTACAGTAATTAGATATTTTATAAAAATGAGTTATAGTCATTGAGGGTAGCTTCATTTTTACATTTGATTAATCATATTACACCGGAGGTCTTGGGTTTGTCTCCAAGGAAAGTTTAATGACCTCATTTTAATTCTTCTTTTAACCACAGAGCAGGTATAAATGAAAAGAAATAAAATTATCTCCCCCCCATCTGAAGATTACATTTGACGGTTTTGCTGCGTGACTGACCCATTTACAAGGAACAGCCTATCTGATTCTAATTAGATGCAGGGCAGAATCAGGCTAAGCAGAGCCTTGAACCATTTCTTAGTAACCCAAGCTCAGTATAGTGATGGGGAATCAGTGCTACTAGGCCAAAATGGCAGCTGTTTTTAATACCGTGGGTGTCTAATTCAGAAATAATAAGGGGAAATGAGGGGGTGGGGTGAGGAAAGTACGGAAGTCAGGGTATCCTCCTACCCCTGTACTCTATCTCTGTGGCGCAGGGATCAGGGAGAAGGAGACATACAGCGGAACTGCTCCAGTCTGAAGCATGGATGGTAAGTGACTCAGGGGAGTGCAGAAGAGGGAGGAGACAACAGAGCAGGACAGAGGTCCCTTGAAGAGACAGCTCACAGCTTCTCTCAGAAACTTACCCAATTGCAACCAGCACACACAATCTCTGTGTCACTGTCTCACACACCCAGACTGTGCCACACTGTGTGCCACCCACACAGTCACTATTACATACACACTGCTGCACACACTCAGTCTGTGTCTCCATGTCTGTGTTACAGTCTCACACACAAGTGTCTCTCACACTCACAGACTCTCTTTGTCTCTTTCTGTGGCCCGCAGCCCCATCCCTTTTGCCTCAGGCCCTGCCCCTTCCGAGGACCCAGAGCCGGCCCGCAACCAGGTACCAAAATTCACCAAGTGCCCCCCCCTTGTGAAAATTATTGCCTGCCCCTGTGTTAAGGAGATCCCTCTTTGTGACTCTGCCCACTGGCCAGGTCGCTATATTCCTCCACTTCTGGTATATCAAAGCCTCGCTGGATAAATTGTCTATCTGCAGCCTCTTGAAGTCTTCTGATCTATTTCCAAGTCTGTGTCACTTTCCTACTGGCTGGTAGGAGAAACCAGGTGTACGCACAGCTCCAAGAATTCTATGATCAGCAACCAAATCTGAGGTGGGGGAGGTGTTGCCAGGACAAATAAAATACTTTCTTACGGGTGTAAAAAGACGTGAGTCCAAGTTCCAAAATCAGTATTCCTAGGTGGAGAGGTGAGACCCACTGTGCAGTTCAGGTCTAGATATGCTTCAGATTTTCGGAGCTCTGGTGGGCAGACCTGGGGTTTTGGTTTGGGGCTATCTCTAACTGTCCCCATAAGCCAGCATGCCAATGGGAAAGCTATTGTGCAGACCAGGACTTAAAGAACTTTTTAAACTCTCTTTTTATTCCCAAACAAAGATACGCAATTGGCAGTAATTCAAAGTAGCACAAGAAAGCTGCATGTCAGATAAGAAGAAAGCACAGTTTTGACCAGCAAGTCCACTCTCGTTCCTCCTGGACCAAGAGCCTTGCTGTAATTAATTATTTATGACAAAGGTTTTCAGGGACACCTGGAATGCAATTAAGGGCAGAAAGACCATTTCCACGTAAAAGCCTTGAATTCTTATTCAGAAGAGCTAGCCTGACCTGCAGTATCTACATTTCATTGTTTGTATATTTAATTGAAGTGCACAGGAGATTAAGAATATGTTCTGGTAGGAGCCTATCCAGCTGGCCATACTGGGTTTGCTTGAATACAGTCATTTACTTGGGTTATAAGGGGACAGCTCTGTGACTGTGTAGACTTTCAGTGTACTTTTGTTCCAACTTCATTGTGAGTGGAAAAAATGAGAACACATGAGAATCAGGTGGGATTTTCCATGAAAACACAATTTGGTTTTTAATAATAAATCTCATTTGCAGAATCATATAGAATTCACTTGTTAGCATTTATCTATAAATCAGTGCAGGAATGTGGATTTTCCACATGATGACAGGAGTCTTTTTCTTTTGCCAGCTTTTGATCTGTGCTGTTCAACTCCCATCTTTATTTTTGTCTCCTGTGATAACTAGTTTCAAATTGTGCTAAGGCCACTTTCATTATAAAATTATTATTATTCTAAATTGATCCCTGAATTTAGTCCCACATTTTTGGAGCAGCTGACATGTAATCATGGTGACTGCATAGGAAAATGGCCACAGATTAGACACACTACACCACAATTAGGCACACTGTTCTGAATATTTAGTCCCTAAATCTTTTCCAAGTATGGACATGACTGTTTTGTACCATCCCAGTCTGGGGGAATACTGCTCTGTGGGATGAGTCACACTGGTCAGTGTCCTGAACCATCACTTCAGAACTAGGTAAGTGTTGTTATCACAAATAGTGAGCTCATACACATATTAACTGACTTGACCAAGGTCCTAAAGTGAGTCAGTGACAGAGATAGAAAGACAGGCTGAGTCTGATGACTCACACTTCTCTGCCCTAATATGCCACATGGGTGCCTTTTTGATCCAGATGTCTCTTTTTGCCATAAGTCATACTTGACATATGATTGATGTGATTGCTTCAGTCAAGTGTGAAAAACAGGTTACCAACATAATATTATTTAGCAGCCTGATATGATTCCAATCTGAAGCTATTAATTAAATATCCATGTGAAAAATCATCCAGCCAGTTTGGCAGAACTGCCAGAGCCTGCCTTTTCGAATGAGACATTTCAGTGCACCAGTAATGAATATGTATGTGTTCCCCTCTATGGCTAGCCATCTCTTCTGCTCAAAGCAGAGAAGGACTGGGCCATGTTCTGCTCTCTGTCATGCCCCTTTTGCTGAAGATAGCAATGTTCATTGTACTTTCCTGACAGCTTGTTGGTGTTATTCTGGAAAAGCTCTTTCTGCGTTGAATTACCCTCCTATTTTATTCCAGAATAACTTGCTTGTGTAGACAAACTCTTGTAACAATCATTGTGTTCCCTGTGTACAAGGATTCCTGCTGTGAACTGTGTCTAAAAGGGGCATGCAAAGTGGGAGAAGTCCTTTTTTTCTCATTCCCTTTTCTTTTTTCTACACCTGTGCAGGAGACAGGCTGATGTGGCGAGCATATGGCCTGCCAAAAATGTAGCCAGAGCTGTGATTAGAGAGAGTATTGAAAGGAAAATGATTCCAGAGGCATCTCCTTCAAATATGCTACTTTCTACTTTGGATTCAGCATGGGAACCACAGATTCTTAAAGCAGTGCCAAAGGGCAAATTTTAAAGTAGCTTTAAATAAGACCACCTAAGACTTAAGAGCTTAGAGAACTTAAATAGCCCAGTTTCTCTTTCAGTCTATTTTTTTCCTCCTAAAGGACAGCTTGATTGCAAGGCAGATTTCCCCAAGAATCCACAGCTCTGCTAATCATGAGCACTTCAGCCTTGCTAAATAATATTTCCCTTCCATGGACTACTATAAAAACAAGTTCTGCACAGTAGGCAAATTTAAAATAACTTTTAATTAACATTTAAGTCACAGAAGTCTGATCATGCAAATTCATCTGCATCTCCTCTCTGTGCCTGATTGTTCCTGATTGAATATGATAAAAATAGACTTTATATGAGTTGAGTGTGGGTCTGGAACTCCCTTTACTTTTCCTCCTCTCTGATTAAGCATTTACTTACTTAAAGTGGAAACCCTTGGATGGCTATTAACTGTGTCCTAGGTGAAACAGTAGAAAGGCATTCTGTCCAGTATGTACTTGTAGATTGCTTTGTAATTAAATGCCATTTTTCAGTAGGCATATTATATTGTCTTCACCTAGTATGAAAATCCAGCCATGTCAGTGACTTACACACGGAAGGATTGTCTGCGATTAGCCAATGTTGTGCTCCTAAATTCCAATTCAGAAAAACAGCACTCACCAATTTAACATTTCCAGAATCAATGCTAATTTCTGTGACATGATTCAGTGCCCCTCCCATATCTGAGAGGAGAGTCTGGCTAGACGCATAGTTAAGGTTCTCTGGAAATGCACTACAACTGCCAATTTTCTGATTATGAAGGAAACTGGATAAATGGGGACAATAAAGGTCTGTGATACTGTCGGGAATTTTCCACATATGGATATGACCTTGTTAGGTATATCAGGAAGTTTGGATTATTGAGGTTATACCGTACATCAGGCCTGGGCAAAACACCTTCCATGGGCCAAATCTGGCCCACCAAGCCACCAGATCTGGCCTGCAGATGCAGCGGGGAACCTCAGGCAGACTTCCTGCCTGCCCTCCTATATGCTGCTGAGAAATGTGGCCATTGCAGATTTCTGTTTGAACAGCTGTGACCCCAGGAGAGGGAGGAAACAGTCTGTGCACTGCTGCTGCCACCAGTACAATCCCATTGGCCAGTTTCTGGCCAATGGGAGCTGCCTGTTGTCAACTTGGCAGCTTGGGAAGCACCATCCTCCCCTCTCCTCAGGCTCATAGCTCTTCAAAAACCACATGGCTGTTGTAGCCAGTGCAGGGGCAAGGCAGGGTATCTGCTTGAGAGGGCTGCTGGCTGGGAGTCAAGTAGATAAGTCTCATAACCCAAACCCTCTGCCCTCTCTTGCCCCCATATCCCTTCCCAGATCCTGCACCCCAATTGCCTGCCCCAGGTCACAACCCAAACCCCTGCACCCCAGTCCTTATTTTAGAAAAAAAAGAATGGGTTACAAATATCCATCAGTTTCCAGAAAAATTTTCAACAGTTCATGGTTCTACCCAGCTCCAGTGTATTCAACATGTAGAACTGACCCATAGCATTCCTGGGTAACGATCTAAGAAGTTCTCAACAGCTTCAGGGGATGCCATATTGTTTCAGTGCAGATCTGGCTATTCCAGATCCAACATGATACTGTCCCACAGTGCTTTCTGCTGCCACAATGCAAGATACGATACAATCAAAGCAGGTAGGTAGGCTCTCCCCAATGATTATGAATATTCTAGTTAAAGAGTTTATTCCTCATGATGGCAAATTCCTCTCCCATATGGGTTCAGAACTCTTTCCAAGGGAAGGCAAGTTTCTTCTTTCTCATAATTCCACAGGCCTTCTCTCCTTCGTGTCCCAGGTGATCTATTCAGAGATATGGTAAATCAGGGCTACTCAACTTTGGAAGCCCCGGGGGCCACCATGATACTCACAGCACATGCTGAAGGCCGCAACTTAAGTGTGGTTGCATATGCATGCAAATATATATGCAAATATATGCAAATAGTTTCTTTCACACTGACGGGAATGAATACAAAGATTAAGGCAAGACTACACAAGTCAGTTCTGCTGATATTAATAAAATGCAATATTTCCCTGATTTCCACCCATATGACAGCACTTTTAATGAGCAATGACAGTCCAGAAATTTAACTACTAAAACGCATATCAACAGAAGACCACTATATTGACTATTTTTTTGTTTTGGCTCCTACCTGCAGGCTGCATGTTGAGCCTCACGTAAACCCAAACTGCACCCCAGGCCACAAACAAATGGACTGCGGGGCATGCAGCCTACGGGCCGCATGTTGAGTAGCCCTGTGGTAAATACTTGTTTCGATATTAATGTAGGAACCAATGGTTTCTGGGTTTTATCATGCCATTTTCACTTTATAGTTTTAAATAGCTCTTGTCTGATTTTACTGTTTCTTTTTCATTCCACATCTAGTACAAAGCTTTCTAACAGCAGAGCTGTGGGGTTTTTTTTGGTGGTCTTTAACCAAAACCTTTTTCGATTATAATATACTATGTTTTTGGTCTTGGTGTGCAATTCTGATGTGTGTAAATCTGTCATTTGGGTCTAAAACTTCATTTGATATATATTTATAGTCAAAGCACTTTTACCGGCAGACAATTTGCATGATTTTTGACCACCACTGTGGTTGGTTTTCTCCTTTCCAGTTGTTAAATTTTACATAGTAAAATTAATTCCTGTTGCTGAACACATGAGCTGTAACACCAGCATGCTGCAGCATCCTCCTGGGCTACATTTATAGCCAGAAACTATTAAGTCTAAACCCCCCCAGTTTGAATGACAGGTAATTTAGGAACACTATAGGGTGTGCTTTTGTATATTTCTGCACTGAATATTGCCCTTGATTTTCTTGCATCTGGTAACTTTCCAAGAGCACACCACCATTTCAGTTGTTCAGCCTATTTTGTTTTTGATTGTATTTCAGTGCAGAAATATTTTTTAAGAGTCATGATAAGCTTTCTTACCCTCAAAGAAGCTGTGAATTTAGTAGAAGCCTTTATTTTATTTTTAAAGCACAGAGAAGACATAAGAACAAATTTCAGAGCTGGTGGGGGGA
Source organism: Apalone spinifera (assembly GCA_030068395.1). Taxonomy (NCBI): domain Eukaryota; kingdom Metazoa; phylum Chordata; order Testudines; family Trionychidae; genus Apalone; species Apalone spinifera. Next base: position 23,475,570 of record JANRFK010002932.1, on the reverse strand, counting down.
GCAAAGCAATTCACTACAGGTTTAATGAGAATTATTGGACTGATGATTTTACCTGTGGCAGCCCCAGGTGAAGATCAGATAGCATTTTTGTGTCTATCGGTAATGGGATCTTTACTATATCCAGGAGGATATTAAAGATCACTTTTACTAGAGAACTATGAGGTAATGTCACTGTAAAATATCCTCAGGTTTGAGTTAGGCACAGTCCCACTTGATACAGTATAAAGGGCCCCTCTGGCCCTTGCAAAATTCTTTTTTTTTTTCCTGAGATTGAAATTAGAGAAATGATGGTACAAATCATTCCTGCTTAGGGGAAGAGTGGAATTTTCTGATCCATTTAACCTGATTCTATGGATAATTGTCTTAGTAGCTTTTATCCCTTCAGCGTCTCATGCATGCTGAGACTTTAAATACTCAGAATTTACCTGAATGTAATTTTCTTGAGCTCCCTTCCATCAAACTCAGTTCTGAATAAATAAATCCTGCTAAATTTCTTAATATATGCTCGTTTATCTCACAAGTGTCACAATATAAATACAGTTTCCGCCCCAAAAACTATAACAGAGCCATATGGCTGCTCATTACATGGATAATGTTAGTACCAAGAAGATGACAGTCACTTTAAATTTCTTCCATTAACTTCATGTGGGGACAAGTACCAGTTTTCCTGGGATATCTTTAAGAAATTCACATTTGTGCTTAAATAACGTGCCCACTAGATGTCAGCACTTTTTCACTCAAATTAAGATGGAAAAAGTATTTACCTGGCAGCATAAAGTTCCCCCATAGGCAAGCATTAGCATGCGGGACACATATATGTTTGCATCAAAAGACTCATTGTTTGGGATACTGAGAACCAGACTGGATAAGACTACAAATTGTAGAGAAGGAAGCAATACTACATTGGCAGGGGAAAGGACCAGATAACCCAAGATCCATCTCTGCGTTCTATGGTTCTCCTAGTACTGCATGTATCATATTGTGAAATACATTCTCCAATATATTAAATGGAAAATACCCCATTTAATATAACAAGTAGTCCTGTGGCACCTTGGAGACTAACAAAAATACATAGTATCATGAGCTTTCCTGGGTAAATCCCACTTCTTCAGATGAGTTGGATGATGAGGGTTTTGCTCATGAAAGCTCAAATTATATATTTTTGTTAGCTTCTAAGCTGCCATGGGACTAATCTTATTTTTAAAATTATAGACTAACATGGCTACCCCTCTGAGCCCCATTAACTGTATTACCATGAGAGACACTATCTTACATACTCTATTGTGAGCCATACTCTGTATGCTCTGGGCTACCAACCCTAGAGACTGAAAGCTGAGTTACTTCCATGGCCACAGCTGAGTTTCACTAGGTGGAGACTGCCTCCTATTAATAACTCTTTTCCCTCACATCAGTGGAAGATGAAGTGGCTCAGCACTTTGTAGATCTGGACTCATGAGGCAAACTCTGCTTTCAGTTACATGCAGAGGTGAAAGCAAAGGGGCCCGCCCCGGTGCACAGCTCTGGCAAGAACTGGCTGATTTGCAGCAAAAACCAGCAGGGAGCTATTTAAAGAGCTGGCAGAGACCTGGGTTGCAATAGGACAGTACCTGTCTGAAATTTAAGTTACTTTCACCCCTGGTTACTTCTATAGAAGTCCAGTGCACTCAGCAGAGTTTCAGGGGTGTAACTAAGGCGAGTTTGGCTCTATGTATCTTATAGAATAGTATATCATTCAGTACCCTATGAAAGTAGTATGACTCTAATTCATATACCTATGAGAGCACTCAGTGACATGATACACAATACAATTTTACAATGTTAAGTGATGGTAAAGGCATAATTCCATCTCTCTGGACTCTGTGTTCCCATGTCTACAATGATGTTCAAGTAGGATGTTCAAGATGACTTTTTAGAATTGTGATTGCATTTTGAAAAGTATTTTCTCTTTGCTACTGAAACTTTCCTTTTATTATTAGCTGACCTTCACCCTAATGTTAACTAAAAGCTAATAATTCATTATTTATCTTTATTATGTCAGCATTACTTCATTACATGCTGCATTTATCTGAGTTCCTGATATACTATTTATTCCCACATTAGGTTTTGGTGAAGAAATCAATTAACTTATTTTATTATTTCTCCCCTCCCAAAATTCTTTACCTTATCTTGTTCATTGCAATCTCTATTTTTCCTAGTCAAAGAAGTCAGACCGATGGTCTTGGATCAAAATAGGATAAACACAAATTGCTCTAGTATATGAAAGATTTTGAGCTAATTAAAAACAGATGCAATATTGTTTAATGCACTTACTGCCTGTACAACGAAGACATCTGTTACAGATAACAGTGAAATACGTATGGGGACTACGTGTTACATTTAGACTATTTATTCTTTTTAAATTTTATCTAAGCTACAAAATGTAGTTCAGGGTTTAGCTCATAAATAATAACTCAGATATGTCTACAACCAATTGCTGTCAAACTACTGCATCCCCTTTGGTGAAAGTTAGTAGACAGTATCCTTGCCATATTCTTTAGTTTCTTCATTAGTTCAATGAAATTGATAGCCAGTGTTTCTAAATTAGGAATCATTCTCTTTCTCTCCTCCCCCTGTTTTTTTTCCTGAAAATTTTTGTTACATGGTTATTTATCAAGGTTCTTTTCCCTGTCTGCCAAACCAGCAGAGACGAGTGATATGTCCATGAATTACAAACACTTTGTGTGTGCATGCATTGTTGTGCTGATGAATTGATACTCACAGTGCTGGCAGTGAATTCTGGTGGGTTGTCATTCACGTCTGTGACCATAATGATGGCAGTTGCTGTGTTTGAGAGACCATAGTTAAGATTTCCTTCCATATCTGTAGCCTGAACAATGACTGTGTACTGCTGAACTTTCTGGAAAAAAAAAGAGAGAGAGAAAAATATACCATTTAATGTCTTGAGTGATTCCACCCTCACACATTTGTATTTAGAGGAATACAAGAGTTACTTGGATTCAACATGTCAGCAACAGGGCTGGGCAAAATTTACTTTCAAAACTTCTTTTTTGAGGAAAATAATGTAGTAGTGGACTAAGCAAAAATCTTTTGCAAGTGTCTGCGATTTTTTAAACCTTTTCACTTTGTCAGAAAGTGACCTTCTTGGCTGAAAAGCAAAGTATTTTTTAAGCTTTTGGCAACTGAAAACTCACATTTTTTTAAAGTTTTTGGCTTTTTTGACAAAAAGTTAAAATCTTTCCAGAGAACGTTTTGCTGAAAATTAAACATTAATAATATTTGTTGAAAGATTCCCATGGGGAACTGCTTCCCCCCCATAGTCTTCCAACCAGCTCTGGTAAATTGGTTTTATAAAACCTAGGATTACAAGAAATATTTTCAGTACACACCTGAACACAAATAAAACTCAATAATAATTGTTTGTTGGGAATCAATCATTCTTCTGCAGGGTTTGAAATCTAAATGTTGCCACCATCTGCTATTTCATGAGACGCAAAAGGTGAAATGACTGGAAATAAAAGGGCAAAGAACTAGTCTGTTTTCATTGTCCAACACAAATGGAAAATAAAACAAATAAAAAGGAAACAAGTCGTGTAAATGTGGACGAGTAAATAACATTTTAAAAATCATTTCACCTTTAATAACCTGGAGGGAGAACTGACCCTGCTCGTGGAAAAACATGGGATGAGCCAAAGGAGAAGGGAGGTTTCCTTCATGGAATTATCCTTAGTTCTGTTTGAAACTAGGATTTGCCACATAGAAATAGCACAGCATATGAGTAATCCCATGAAATCTATATAAATCTTGGAATTCAGTGGAGACCTTCTGAGTGGGTTCTAGGATCCTAGGCTGGCCATTTGGGTTCCTGGACAATGCAGCTTTCCTTGCTCATCACTGCTCTTAGGGATTCCTCTTCCAACTGGGTTTTCACAGAATGGGAGAAGAATTGTACAGACTCAGGATGTTTTAATTTTTAGAGCAGGCTTCATGCAGTTAGAAAAGAGATGCTGCAGTTCCCTCAGCTGTGGTCTAGAATTCCGTCTTCCTACTGGCTCTGCCTGGGATGAGGCCTCTGGTTTTTGTATAATAAAATCCAATTGAGGAATTGGTCAAGGCAGAGGATGTATGCCAGGAAACTGTGGTTAAACCTTAGGTTTCTCCTTTATAATGCCTTTCTCCCAGGCTTACTCCATTAATGTTTGTAAAACTCTTGGAGATCCTAAGGAAGCAAGGTACTGTAGAATAGAAGCACTGTATCGTTATTAATTAATAAACATTATTATTCGCTCTCAAGAGAGAGAGAATTACCATGACCAATATTAGTGTTTATGTGCAGCCCAAATGCTCATGTGCTCAATTATGTTTTTAATGAGGTTTAAGCAATGGCGGGAGTGGGGAGGGAGATTTAAAAGCAATCAGGTCCCACAAACATTAGATACATCAGATGGAAGTTTATATTGAAGACAACAGTTCAACAATGTCTGCGTTTAGACGGGTGACACCACTTCCAATGTTCATTACTGCAGTGAGATGTGGAGCATGCAATTCAAAGTGTTTCATATTTGATGGTTTAGTTTTTGCACACTGTTATAAAGGCTTCAGTGCCACAGTAACATAGCAGAAGAAAAATGTTCCTTATTTCCCTTGAAAGAGCAGGACAATAAAACATTTTTATCCACGTTTTCTCTCTTTCCTTTTTTTGTAAGTTGCTGTTTTCTGTGTTACCTTGTTTGTGACCCAGCCCCTTCAGGAACTGTTGAGCATAGAGGCTACCACTTACAGGTTTATCCATTGGAACAACCTGGGACTGTCAGAGCCACTCACGACTCTTGTCTTTCTGTCTTGCCTCCAGCTAGGGCACTACAAAGACAGTTTGGTTTCTGTGTCAAAAACAATTCAGAAACTCATGACACTGTTAATGCAAACTCGACTCTGAACTCGAACTGCAGACCTTGGATAAGGTCACACTCTGCTCCATGCTATGCTGAAAAACTAGATAGTACTAATTCACATTGGGCCTAATTCTGAAAAACTCCTTTAATTCTTAGTTTATTTATTTATTAAGCCAAAGTTGCTTTGAAGAACACTTAGTGATAAAATCCTCCTGACAGAATACTAGCTAAGGGACAAGCAAGTCTTATTTTAAAAGGTTTTGTTACTTCATTAGCTGCCACTCATTTGAGATACTCAAAGAATGAATCTTGATAACATCAGACTAATCGGACAGCTGGGTGCCTCTTGAGAAACATCTACCCATGGTGAAAAACAAGCAAACAAAACCCAAACACAGAATATTAAAGGAAGGAAAAAATAAAAATAGGAAACAAACCAATCAAACACAGCACAAAGCTGGCCAATGAAAAAATGCAGCACAAGGACAACAAATTCAACTGTGCAGTCAAATATTGACCCCACTCACAAAGAGATTGTTCGCAAGATAAGGATAGGAATAGAGAAAAGAAAAGTGCAATGAAAACAGAAACAAGGGTAGGGGATCCAAACCCAGTCAGAAAAACAATACAACTGCTAAAGTAAATGAGACTGAAGCATGTCCCACCAACAGATAGTGAGGGTCCTAGGAAATAAATGAAGGCCTGTCAGTTAGGGACACAGGGTGAGAAGCAAACTTCTGGTATAAAGCTCTGGTGAAAATCAATAGGGAAACACTGATTTCCACCAGGTGAAGATCTAGTCTACTGCATCTAGAGTAGACAAGGAAAGGTGTGTTGTCTGAACTACCAAAGAAAATTTCTAACAAATGCAAAATAATCCATCATTGTGGTTGGAACCTCACATTCCATTAAGCCTACAGACAGACAAAATAAAGAAGAATGTGGTGTGTAAAACCTCAGACATCAGGTTTGGACCCATTTCCACTGGCTTCATAAGGACAACTATGCCTAAGTGATTTGCCTGTGTCTGAATTTCTTGGCTGTGCAGAAGGCCAGCAGAAGGCTATTATACCCTTGAAGTCCTATTGTAACTCCTATTCTGAGGATCTGGGTAGGATTTAAAGCAGAGGTGAGAAACCGAAGGCCCCCCTGGCTTGCCTAGATCTGGCGCCCAGGATTGGGGAGCCTGCGCTGGTGCTAACCCCCCTACCATCCCTCTGTGGGGCTGGGGCACACATAATCTACTAACCTGGGTCCTGCAAAGCTCTGGTCTGTGAGGGGAATGTGGAGAATGTCTTTCTCCTTCTTAATCAGGGGCCAATTCAGTGAGGGTTTTTTTTCTTTTTTTCACTTCTTACTTGTGTGAGGCCCCGGACTGATTTTTCTGTGGGTCAGCAGCCCCCAACCCAAAACAGGTTCCCGGCCCCTGATTTAAGTGGTGAATGGCTTGGTCCTCTGCAAAGGGGTGAGGCCATTTGCTCCATGTGAGGCCACTGGCATCAGTAATAGGATACACTATTCCTTCCCATCAGCTTCATTCTGAGTATGTGAAATGTTTCATACTGCTCATTATACCTCCTCTGGATGCTTGGCTTAATATAACTCACTTTATAGTCTGTTGGTGAAAGGTACAAGCTGTCAAGCTATACAGAGCTCTTCTTCAGGCATAGGGAAGGAAATCCATGGTCCAGAGTTTTTGGTGTCTAGCAGAGTTATGGATTTAAGTTCACAGGCTCACTTTCTGAAGGTGCTGAGCAGGTTTCTTCTAAACATGAGTATTGAAAAATCAGTATGCAGTGATCATTTTGTAAAAAAATGTTGTCCCTGGGTAACAGGGTGTTATTGTCAATTATCATTTTTTTTCTGTGTGAGTTCATCTGAAGGAGTAGTCATTGCCTGGTTTCACCCAGACAGTTGTTACTGGGGCATGTGGTGCACTGGATGAGGTACACCACATGTTGGGCTCATCTAGATTACACTGTAGTTTCGAAAGAGAATATGCAAATTCCGCATAGCATAGCTTTCAAAAGTGAAAGTAGTTGGGACGCATTTTTTTTTGGCACCCTCCCCCCCTCGTTTCTTGAAAAGCCGCGTAAACCTCATTTTTTGAGGACGAGCGGCTTTTCGAAAAAGGGGGGGTTGCCAAAAAAACTGCATCCTGACTCCTTTCACTTTTGAAAGCTCTACTTTCGAAAGTGAGATCGGAAGAAAATATACAAATTCCCACAGAATTTGCATATCCTCTTTCGAAACTTCAGTGTAGTCTAGACATAGCTGTTGTGAAACACATGTGTTGGGCCCATGAAGCTTGAAAGGTGTGTTGTAGGGGGAATTGATCATTGTAGCAGTGGAAATTTGTCTGCAGGTTTTGTATCTGATGTTCTGGCGGGGTTGGGTACCACTCTAAGTTGGTGTGTCCTGGTCTATGGCGAGCTGGCTTGGGATGAGGAGCTTAACAAGGCTGAGGTGATGTGTGAAGGCTAGAAGAGTGGGAATGGAAAATATTTCTTTCAGTATGTGGTCCTCATCAAATATGGGATCTGTTTGATGATGCCCCACAAGGGTTCCAGAGACAAACAGGGACACTGGTTTTATGGATCATTACAACAACTTGTAACACAACACACTACCTGCTACCTTAATTGCCTACTTCATATTCTTTATGCATAACAATCTAACCCTCAATTTCCTACTTCACGTCAAGTGGCCACCTACAACCTACTTTACTCCTTGGCTGTGTCTAGACTGGCCAGTTTTTCTGGAAAATCAGCTGCTTTTCTGGAAAAACTTGCCAGCTGTCTACACTGGCTGCTTGAATTTCCGCAAAAGCACTGACTTCCTACTGTAAGAAATCAGTGCTTCTTGCGGAAATACTATTCTGCTCCCGTTCGGGCAAAAGTCCCTTTTGCTCAAAGCTTTTGGGCAAAAGGGCCAGTGTAGACAGCTCAGATTTGTTTTCCGCAAAAAAGTCCTGATCGCGAAAAGGGCGATCGGGGCTTTTTTGCGGAAAAGCACATCTAGATTGGCACAGACGCTTTTCCGCAAAAAGTGCTTTTGCAGAAAAGCTTCCATGCCAATCTAGATGCTCTTTTCTGCAAATGCTTTTAACTGAAAACTTTTCCGTTAAAAGCTTTTGTGGAAAATCATGCCAGTCTAGATGCAGCCCTTAAGTTTAACAATCTGCCCTAACCTGTGTTTTCCTCAGCCACTCTGGATATCTTCCCCAGACCCGTAGAAGAACTCTCTGTAGCTCAAAAGCATGTCCCTTTCAACCAAAGGAGGTCCAATAAAATATATTACCTCATCTACCTTGTCTTTCTCATAACTTGGGACCAACACAGCTACAACAACATAGCAAAAACTTTATATTTCTGGCCTGGGAAAAATATTACAGATCATTTTTATGAGTGATTAAAAGATTAAAAATATAACAAAACAATCTTTTGGACCATGTAGAGGTTATTTATAAAGTAAGGATACAGCAGAAAAATCAGATCACCCAGCATGCTCCATGTACAAACAATTTTGAAAAAAAAAACCCCAAACCCAAAACAATCTTCTGTCCAAAAATCAGTACATGTTTTTGCAACAAGGATTTAAGTGAAGAGGTTTTCTATTTTATGACCCCTTTCCTTACCACAAATCAATATCACTGAGCTAGCAAGTTACATGGCCAAAAACAAAGGAATTTGTGACCTGAACAAAATTACAGTTATTACATGTGGCTATCTCCATCAAGTCATAGAATGGCATGACAGATACCTTTTCTAAGAACCAAGCTGCACAAGTTATTGTTGTGAGAGTTTATAAACAAGACTGAAATATATTTACAAAGAGGCTCTGAAGGAACAGGGCATTTGGCGGCAAATAAAGCAACAATGAATAAAACCTTTATGTGATTTAAGATCCAAATGTTCAAAAGCACATGCACAGTTGTTTTATGCACAAAACTGTGTTCCCAATAGACACCTGTAATGAATGCAAATTGGGAACTCTATGTCAAAGTCTTGACATACAGTAATTATGTGATTAAATGAGTCCACATTGGTGTACACAGAGATTGCAAAATTCAGACCTATATTTTTAAAGCACAGTTCCAGTATTAAGTAACACTTTTCTAGATGTGGGTGTCTGGCTAAATTTACCACCATGTGTGTTAAAGAAATAGAAGCTTACAGGAGTGTTGCATTTGAATGGGGAATTACTGGAGAGACAAAGAGAAAATCTACAGGTTTTAACATTTCTTCTCACATCTATTTTTACATCTTCTCCTTTTATATTTATATATTTTTCATTGGCTTCATGCTACTGTAGTAATGCTGAATGCCAATGAAAGTAAGTTTAGTGAAATCCTCCTTGGTTAATTTATTTCGGGGCCAATAATAACTTGGTACAGGTTGAACTGCTCTAATCTGGCACCATCTGTGATCCAGCATCATTTTAGTTAGTCGGATGTCCATTTACCATGGGTGTGGCCAAGTTTCCTGCGGTCCCATAAAGTTTGTTTAAGCCACCAGTCCTGGCTCGCAGTGCTCTGTGCTGTTATTTAGCTCTAATTGACCTCTCCGTTGGCCACTGCAAGTGGCTCGTCATCTCTGCTGTTGGTGGAGGTGCAGCCAGGTAGTTCTTCATGTGTGCTGCCTTCAGCCCCGCCCCCCCACCATTACTGAGCACTGATTCTGTAGCTCCCAGCCCATTGTCCAGGAACCGCAGCCAAAGGGAGCTGCAAAGGGTGGGGTGAAATGGTGCCTGCAGACAGAGGCAGTGCGTCTGCTTGCATCAGAGCCAGCTGGCTGCACCTCTACCAGGAGCAGCAGGGACGGGGAGCTGTTTGCGGGGACCACTGGAGGTGAGTGCCTCCCCCTGTTCAGTACCCTGAGCCTCTCCCGTGCCCCAACCCCTGCCAGACTCCAGAGAGTGTCTAACAACCTCTCTCACACTCCTGCCCCACACATCCCTGTGCACTCCGAACTCTTCCCTCTTAGTCAATTGGCATTTTTAATTTAACCCTTCCCCCCACTCTCCAGCATGCCCAAGAGAAGGATTTTTACTATATGTCACTTCAGGACGTACATGCGAAAAGTTGGCATAAACAGACCAGTTTTAAATGGGAAATGCATTCAGCTATTCATACACAGCACCAGCCCAGGGCCTAATTGCTGCTGAACTCCCACCTCGAATTCATTTGAGGATTTAAATGAGACCTAGGGGGCAAATGCCTCCCTATATAAGCCCTTGCACAGTGGTGACGTTCCACATTCAAGTACTGATTTCTGACTCAAAAGAGACTAGAGACACAAGATACTTAGAAATAATTCACATGCTCAACCTAATGTTCACTCTGATTCACTGGCTGGAGCGCAGGGGGATTCTGCCCACAGTACCACATCAGAAGAAGTGCTCTATATAAACCGTGGGAGAGCACTGAAAACACCATATGTCAGGGTTTCTTGAAACAGGTAGAGTGAGGCCAGAAGCTAGCCCAGAATTTGTATTTTAACACTTCAAAGTTTTTGAGAGCCAACTGCCAATAAATAGTGTTCCTCTATCAATGTGAATAACAATCACACATTCTGCTTTTTTAATGTAGGCAGGATCTGAAAGAATGTTTCCATTATAGCTAACTGGAATGGGACAGAAACCCTGGGTGCATCTATGTAAATACAGTTTGCTCCTGCTTTGCTTGGGTATCTTAGAAATTCAGCAGATGAAGTGGTATTTTGCTCATTGTAATCAACTTAATTTGTGACCCAGCACCAGGTATGTTTGTATTAAATGCAGGGATAGCTAAAATATAATTCCCATTGTTTGTAATTTTATGGGACTCCGGAAAAGTAAGACTGTGCTACATTGTTCCAAAGGTAAGGGCTCTGTTAGCAGAAGGAATCTTGCAAATGCAGGGACTTGACTTTTCAAAGCTCTATAGAGGTAAGAGGTCAGGGAAGGTTATTTTGGCCTGGAGGCCATATGGCTTCCCCTGCTTTGACTAGTTTGACTGGCTTTTCTCCCTACCCCAACACACACTGTTCAAAGAACAGAGCTAAATAGGCATCATTAGGTGCCTCTCTTCTTATGCTAATTGTGTTTTTCCTACCCTACTTGCTAAGAGTTGAAATCACTGGGAGCTGAAATTTTTGAGACTGATGGGTAGAGGAGGGCGACTGAGAGCCAGATCAGGGACGGAGAGATGCAACGAGCAGCCAGCAGGGTGGCTATGGAGAGGCAAGATGAATGGCCAATAGGGAGGCACCAGAGAGCAGTGAGCAGGCAGATGGCAAGTGACCAGCAGAATGCGTAAGATGCCTTTTCACCTCCCCTCTACTCCTCAGTGGTTGCACCTCTGAAGTCTGAGTCTGCCCTGACCGAGGGCAGCAACTGTGAGTGGGGAGCAGAGAATGGTTAGGCATGTGAAAGGGACATTTACATTGCTGGACTTAAAAACCTATGAGGAAAAGGACATTGTGGTTGGGGCTTTTACACGTGATTTTGGTGATGAACTCTGTTTGTGGTGTTTTCCCAAATTAATGCCACGTTACTTCCCTCATCTTTTATTAAAAGTTTCTTTTCTACACTCAGACTCTGCATTGCCTCTCAGAAGCACCTAGAGGCATTAGGTGAATTTCCCAGGTTACTGGGAAGAGGCTGGAGCCAGTTCTGTGTTGGATGGATGAAGAGGAGCCCCTAGATATTGAACCTGGTCCAGTCTACTGCTGGCTCTACCCGGCAGAAGTATTACATTAAAAAAACCCAAAACATTTCCCTTTAACATGTAAAACACTCTCACATCTTATATTATATGTCTGTTTCTTTCCTAAGCTATTAACCTTTGTCTTTTAAAATGCTGTGATATGCAAATGCTTTCTTGTTTTAAAAAACACCTTCTAAATTGACAGATACTTGATCATTTCTTTCCTACTTCAGTTTTTTTAGGGATAAGTGTTAAAGCTTATCCAGTTCAATCCACATTCTTTAGCCTTTAGGATTTTTTATGTGTGGTCACTTCTGAAAGTACAGTTCTTTCATTCTGCTGTTGTGTAGACCATCTCAGTAATGTTATGTGTTAACTCTAGCGTTTTTGCATGAGGAAGTATTTTAAGAGTTATCTGAAGAAAAGTGGATATAATATTAATCTTTTTCATTATAAAAGAAAGTTAAAAATAAAGTTAAAAATAGCGCTAAACCCTTGTGCTTTGTTCGCTGGCTTCTGAGCAGGCTTGGACACAAGGAAGCAGATTCTCTGCCCCTGTTTGCTCTTGTTGTGCTGCTCAGCTGGTGTGGCAATGGCAACCTCTTTTTAGTATGCAGTTAGTAGAGGAGAATCTCTGATAGGCCTGGAGACAGTATTGAGTACTCCTATACTTCCTTGCCTGAAGTCCCTCCTGTACACATGGCATGTCAGAGGTGCAATGCTGCAAAATCTCATGCTCTTATCAGGAAACATGTAGGTTTTGGAATTTTTCTTGAAGACCTGGCTCTAGGGATCATGTGAGCATGTGAAAATCTCACCTCAAAAAAGTAAGTTTCTCGCCCTCCTGGGTATGGAGAAAACTCAGAAACATACTCACTACAAGCTGGAAAAGAAGAATGCAAATAAAAAAGAACCCCACATTTATTTATTACAAAATATCATGGCTTTTAAGCCCATCACATAATTTCAGGGGGCCTGGTTCACAATTTTTTACTGCTTACAGCTGACAGACCTGAACGTCCTCCCCTTGGGAAGGCAAGTGGCTGAAGCGTGATCTACTCCAGCTATTCCCCGTTTGCATACTTCTTTCAAGTGGGTTGAATTTTTCCCCTGGGACACCATATAATAGATGGGTGTTATCAAGGTTTTGGAAAGCAAACCAAAAAGTCAGCAGAGCCACCCTGCTCCTGTGGAACATATAAACAATATATTTAAAAAGGCAATTCTGTGTTAGGGAAGGGGCCTGTTGAAAAATACAAGAATCAGAGTAGTCAGTCAATCCCCACGCACCCGCCAAGATATCTATCATATGCTGACCTTGGGCAGGCACCATGGATGGTGAAAACATGTTTCAAAAATGCTCTGTATCGGAGGTTAATAGCATAGCATGTTCTGTTTTTACCTGATACTAGCTCTAGATTATGAGTTGAAAAGGGTGGGGTCAGAGGCCACATCATTTTTTATTCTATTTGTTTGGTTTAGAAGAATGACATTACTTGCACATGGCTGCCTGAGACACACTAGGCTGTGTAGAAAAAAAGAAGCCGTTAAACCCAAAGAATTTTTTCATTGCTAAATAGCACCTTTAAATTCATCTCATTCTTCAAAGTTGACACAAGCACCTACTTTCTAAATTGTGCCTCTCTAGTTAAGTTTGTGTCAGCGTTTTCAGGGGTTTTAGAACAAGGCCATACAATTTGTTTATTGACTGAAACTTGGCAAAAGGCACAGCAAACATGGAACAAATTGAAAATAAAAGGTTGGGTTGTTTTCAAATTCGAGAGAGAGAGAGAGAGAGAGGAAACCAGTGTTTTCAGGTGCTTTTTTGCATCCTTTTAAAATTTAAGGCCCCAGTCCTGAAGATGGGGTGCCACATTTTCATAGAGTCCTGTCAAAGTCACTGAGGCTCTGTAAGTCAAAACAATTTGTCCAGGCACAATAGATTGAAAGGTCTGGATCTAAACTAGTCCGGTCACCAGACTAGGTGGACAATATTAGCAGTTTTCAGACTTTGTAAATTCTAGAATTCCTTCCACGAAACTGTTTCTATAGATAAGCACAGTAATCCGTTTCATGGTTTTCCAAAATAATTCCAAAATTAGCATACTAGAAAATATTGTGCTTTAGAAATGTGCACTACACATCCCAACCTGCTGTGGTCTATATGTGGGCTGAGACGCAAAATAAGGGATTTGAAAAGTAATAGTGCAAGAGGCGATGGTCTAGTATATGTTGTGACGTTATCTCAGCAGAAAACAAAGAGCAACTTAAACTTAAGAGATGTCGCTTTCTACTGATGTTAATATTTTGTATGCTGATGCACAGAAGATACCATTTTCATTTTATAAATTACTTGAAAATAGGATTGAGGCACAAGATTCTGGCTATGGCAATTTCTGCAAAATGACTGCATTATTTCCAGCTTTTCCAGGACAACAAAATTTACAACAAAAGTTCAATGTCTAGTGGCTACACAGCAAACTGTCATTGTCAGCAGATGCCCTTCAGTAAATATGTCAGAGTTGCATTCATGCTGCCGACAGTTTGTGTTTGCCTTGTTGTGACAATGGCAGTGAGTGTTACAGAAAACTAATCAGGTGCCATGAAGAAGGTAAGGGGAATGATGATATTAAAAACAAATTGCCCCCCTCTGGAGTTTTCCAGAGCAAATCCTTCTTTGCAGTATGTTACTTCTTGGTGATTACCCAAAGGCCATGCTTTAATTTTAAAAAATCCTAGTTATGTCCCTTGTACTCTCATAATCTGCAAAACCTTTGCTGTCAAATGCTGCCAGAGCAATTTAATAAACAGGGAGAATGCCTTAATATATTCTGAAACCTCAAAACTACCCATCATTAGTCCCACATGCTGTTTCCCTATTTTCTCTGCTTTAAGCCATTTAGCTGCTACAGCTGTTTTCTTTGCAAATCTGACTTCTGTTTTTATCAGCCTGATTGTTTTTTGGTGTATCTGCTTTGATTAAAAAGAAAAAAATACCCTACATGATTCCGTTTTAGGGAAAATTGCCTCCTTTCTCCAACCCTGTTGGCTGGACTACTTGAAAAAGATAATCAAGAAGACTAAGATAAATGTAGGTCAATGAACATTGACAATATCATCCACAATTTATATTGTCTCTCTCATTTTTGTAGGGAGATCAGAACTGTCATGATCATGATCCCACTTTTCATGGGTAACTGAAGAAATGTAGCAGTCACAAGTTTTATATCCCTAGAGACTCAGGTTAACACACCCACCTTAAAAAAACACGCTAAAATATTTCCAGTCGATGCCATTAAAGGTATTTGCTACATGTGTATATATGTTTTCTATTTATCTTATTTCTAACAAAGCACTGAAAGGTCTAAGATTTTGTATCCTAAAAATGATGGCACTTTGGATAACTGCTAAGGAGAATTGACTCTGTATGTTATGAACAAACTACTCAGCTGCAAACCTGGTGTCACCCAAATATTTAGTGAATTACTCCACTTTGATTTAATAGCTTTGCTTGCTTCTTGCTAACTACTTATATTATAACACAAAATCAGGGGGACAGCCAAAGAATGAAGGAGCAAGTTATATTGGAGAAAAGCTACAGACTGAAATTAAATTCAGCAAAATGAAAGGTTAGTGAGAAGAAGTAAAACAACTGAACAGAGATTAATGTGCAGGTCCTCCTACTGTATGTCCCCGACTATTTGTTTTATACAGTATGGGCAGGCTCACGTTGGCTCCCTGGGTCGATTGCCGAGAGAGATACCGATTGACAGTATTATTGGAAAAGAGACAAAGGAAGTACAGACTAAGGGGAGCTTCTGTTAAGGGAAAACTCTGAAGGCAACTGACCGTTTCTCTGCCCACTGAGGGGAGCACAGCCTTCATGAGCTTTCACTTCCAAATTCTTCTAGGGAAACACCATTGATGTCAGCAGGGAGTCACCAGAGTAAGGTTCAGATCCAATTTGCTTCCACAGAAAAGAGGTAGTGGCAGCGGTGGGTGGATCAGTAACTCATCAGGCCACGTCTGTATACTTATCCGTGGATCGGTGCTTCAGAGATCGATCTGCTGGCATTTGGTTTAGCGGGCCTAGAACGGACCTGCTAAATTGAATGCTGAGGGCACCCCCGTTGGCACCGGTACTCCTACTAGGGAAGTCAACAGGAGTGTTTCTCCCATCGATCTCCCGCTGCAGGGATGGCACCAAAATTCAAATCAAGGTACACTGGCTCCAGCTATGCAATTAATGTAGCTGGAGTTGCATATGTTGATGCAAACTTATCCCCGAGTGTAGGCCTACACTTATCCCCTAGTGTAGACTGACAGCATCAAAATTGCACCAGTGACAAATTTTGTCCAATGTGTGTAGCAGAACCTGTTGGCTCTGACTGGATTGGTGCCATGGATTGAGTGAAACATTAAGGGACAAATCCTGGCCCCAGCTCACTGTAGCTGTGTTGTACAGGTGGAAGAAGCTCTGAGGAAGCTGTCACTGTAGCTGCATTGTACTGGGTGGGTGGAGGCTCCTTTGGGGAAGCTGTCATTATAGCTGTGTTGGACAGGTGGAGCAGGCTCTGGGGAAGCTGTCACTGTAGCTGCATTGTACTGGGTGGGGGGAGGCTCTGGGGAAGCTATCACTATAGCTGTGTTGTACAGGTGGAGGAGGCTCTGGGGAAGCTGTCACTGTAGCTGTGTTGTACAGGGTGGACGGAGGCTCTGGGGAAGCTGTCACTGGAGCTGT